>CM031234.1:228315014-228742514 GCA_018340775.1 Taxus wallichiana var. yunnanensis | reverse complement strand
GCCCTTGTATATAACAAGGTGATCCTTTAGGGATTGGTTACATAGGTTGTAACATTGTATGCGAGCTATATGTGTGAGAATATTTGTAAGTCTCATGAGAAAATGTATGAGGCAATTCGTAATTCCTTATTGAAGGTGTAACTGCATGTGAAATAGTGGGAGTGTTGGGTAAAAGTATATTATCAATAAAGATAAGTGATTTTTAGTGGGTTTTTTACCTTCCATGGTTTTCCCACTTATATCTTGTGTCACTGTGTTCATTTAATTTCTGTTCATGTTATTTACATTTTATAATATGCAATATATAATCAGCTAAATCTATGGTTAATTTAACTACACATCATAATCTATAATCTTCAGAAATTTATTTTGTGGATTTATAATTTGTTAATTATACGTCCCATCATTTCCCTAACAAAAATTGATTGTAGTAATGATCTTGAAATGTAAAATGAGTCTATTCCTAGTTCCTTTATAACTAAACGACATGAATGGGAAAAATATCTAATCCAATCTTCTAGTCTTGATAATCTTAATAAATTAACTAGAATTTAACATTCTTATCATGCCTTAATGACTATCTATAAATGCAAACTCTAATATTTCAAGGAATCCATTCAAGATGATAGATGGATAGATGCTAAGAAAACCAAGTACAATACTTTAATTAAAAATATTAGTTGGGATCATGTCCCACCTTTTCCTAAAAGGCATATTGTTGGTTGTAGGTGGCTTTATAAAATCAAATATAATTCAATTGGTAAAATTGAAAAGTTTAAAGCAAGATTAGTTTCTTGTGGGTTTACTAAAAACCTAGGATTGACTATGTTGAAACATTTTCTCCTGTAGAAAAAATGAGTATTGTTAGATTACTCATTTCTCTTGTAGCTCAAAATGGTTGGATTATACACCAAATGGATGTCAAAAATGCATTCTGAATGGTGATTTAGAATGATAAATCTATATGACTCAGCTTAAAGGTTTCATTGACCCTAATAAAGAATAAATAAATCTACATATGGTTTAAAACAAACTCCTCGAGCTTGGTATTCTAAAATTACTAGATATTTTAAAGAACTAGATTTTTATAAGCTCATTATTACGATAATGATCTCTTTATTAAAATTGAAAATCGTAATTTAATATTAATTGTATTATATATTGATGATATTCTTATTATTGGCGATCTAATTAGTTTAATTCATAAATATAAGGATAAATTAACTTAAATGTTTGAAATGACTGATTTAGGTACTCTACATCAGTTTTTAGGAACGACTATATTTCAGGATAAAAATTCAATTGTTGTATCACAATCTCAATATCCACATAATATTTTTATTAAGTTTAATATGCTTGATTGTAAGTCTACATCCACTTCTATTGAAGTGGGTGTTAAGATCGATACAAAACATGCATGTGAAAAAGCTAACCCTACTTTTTATAGACAATTTGTTGGTATTTTAATTTATCTAACCATTAATAGGCTATATATTTCATATGTTGTTGGTGTTGCTTTTATATTATGCAAATATTTGGATCATCATAAATTAGCAAAGAGAATACTTCGGTATATCAAAGGAACTGTAAATTTTAGTTTATTTTATTCTTCCATTGATAATGCTAATTTATATGGTTATTGTGATGTTGATAATCATGCTCATAATATAGATCAAAATATCCTTACGGATATGTGTTTACATTTAGTGCAAGTGCTATCACTTGGAGAAACAAAAAATAACCTATTGTTTCTATCTCTTCTACAAAAACAAATTATAGAAATGTTATGGAAGCTACTAAATAAGCCATGTGGAGCTGATCCCATGGGAGCTGATCCCTATTTTTACCTAATCTAATAAAAAAAAACTAAATAAGCCATGTGGTTACAAAGGTTGTTAGGAGAAATTCATTTGGGTGTTTCTCATAGTATCACCCTTCATTGTGATAACCAAAGTTTTATAGCTACGGGAAAAATCCAAAGTTGCAACATCAATGAACTAAACATATTAAAGTTCATGTGCATATTATCCGAGATAAATTCCTCAATGGTGATATTAATCTATAGTTTTTTCCTATGAATGAACAAGTGGAAAATATCTTCACAAAACCACTCGTTCTACCAAATTTTGTCGAGTTTCGAGAAATGGTGGGCATCTTTGAGTTTCCATAAGGGAGAGTGTGCATGACAATGTCACTTCCTAATAGTCTCATGTTTCTTCTTCTTCTTACGTATACTTCTTCTCATTGTAAAGCATTGCAATACATCATGCTATGTGATGTTATTAAACTTCATGTGGAAGTTTTACTTTTGTACACCACTACTTAAAAAATATTGTAATGGAGGTCCTTATGTTATAAAAGGCTCCAAAAATGCTTGGATGATTATTCATGAGAAACTCGATATGTAGTCTCACGATCATGCTAGCCTAAACCTAATTTAAGTGGTGTATGGATTAAAATTCCTTTCGTTTCAAAAGGTGATGTTTGACATGATGAAGGTTTTTTAAAATCCTTCAAATTTGTACATAGTATAATTCCTTTATTAAGGTGACTATGACATTTTATCCCCACTTAGCATTAAGGGGAGTGTTAGAACATTTAATGACTAAGTGGGCTATCTTAGACCCTTAGTACATTTAAGTAATTAAATAATAAAATATTTATTATTTATTAACATGGGTTGAAAACCTCGTGTAAACAAATAATAAAACATAATTATTTATTACATATTATTTATTATCGGGAAGGATTGATCCATTGGTTACAATGATCACATCCCTTCATCCTCATTAGAAATAGGGTTTTACCGTTATTTTAATTTATCAATATCACATTTGAACATACTTGGGAAATCATTAGAGTGAATTAATATTTGTAAATTGAAAATATTTTGTAAAGGCTTTGTGAAGAAGGTTTATTAGAGAGTAAGTGAGGAGGGAGATAATTTATTGGGGTTGAGTTTCTCATATAATTAAATATCATCTTTGTGGGTTTTTCAACTCTCAAGGTTTTTACACGTAAATATGTGTCTATGTTCATTTATCTATTTTAATTGATGATTTTCTAATCATTTACATTCTAGATCTCATGTGCATGTGTTGCTTTATATATTATAACATAAACCATAAGACATTTGGGATTTGAAAATTTCTAAATACTTTGTTTATCTATAAATGGTGCTAATTGAGTGTCATTATTATTCACACAACCTTTAGATGATATGTGATAATTTGTAAAAATTAGAAACCCTAACAACATGCAAAACCCTTCATCATAGAACTAACAAACCAAAGGAGAAAAACATGTGTGCGTCTTCATTACATTGGACCACCACGAGTGAATTTAGACTTATTATTGCTAAACTAATCCCAAAATTACATGTGGAATCAAGCCTCATGTAGTTCCCTAAGTTCTTGTGAAAGTTTGTAAAGCTAACCAATCCCATAAGGGTGCCTTTGTGTCTCTTGAAACCAAGATAGTCGAATAAACACGTAGTATAGAATGTACCCAACGTGGTAGAAATGAGATATAGTGATGCGGGGGCATCCCATACTTAAGAAAACTTGCACTAATGGAAGAAACATATGATAACCGGGAAACACACAAGGGAAGAAAAGTAGAGCACATGAAGGATACATGTATGACAAAATTCTAGGAGGAACTACTAAGAAGCAAAGGGAGGAATGTCATGAAAGGAGGAGTGGTTCAATCCACTAGGTAAGAGTATGCACAAAAAAAAGGGTGCATGTGGATAACTATGACACATGGATGATGACGTAAAAGGGATAAGGAAGAAGAAAGATTGGTAGAACACCGATTGTGAGGAAACTAGTAGAGAGATGCATGGAAGAAGCTTCCAAAAGGGAGATAATTATTCACGGAGATAAGCAACAAGAAGGACAAAGAAATAATGGTAGAATGTTGATCATAAGAAAACTAGTTAAGAGTAGTGAAAATTTTAGTGGCGAATATTTGTTAATTCATGAATAGTCTAGTTTTTGAAATTTCATATTGGTGAAATTGTAGGGTACACGTTAGGACTAGTTCGCCAATTTTTTTTGGGTACAAGTTAATTTTAGGAGTCAAATTTCACTTCTGTGAAATAGAAATTCACAAAATTTTCTTGAATATAGTTAGTCGGTACCATATTTTTATGCTATCGATCGATAACATATAGTATGTTGTTGGGTGGTAGCATAAAATATTCTCTTAGTATATATTTATCGGCCGGTAGCATAGCATAAAAAATATGCTATCGCCGACAAATTATTTTATACATGCCAACCGAAATCATAACTATATGTTGTCACCAATAACATATAGTATATTGTTTTCCGGTAGCATAAAAATATGCTATCAACCATATCATAAAAAAGTTACCGTCTGGTAGCATTTAATAGTGATGTCTAGATATTCACCATTCACGTGAATTATAATTTTCAAAGATTCACTAAATATTTTCTAAGGAATTTTTTCGAGAGGGACCCTTAAAATTTTCCTTGGTCAAGAGAAGAGAGAATGACCATGAGAAGTAGGAAAAAATCAAGGAGGGCCATAATAGAAAATGACAAGGATGGAAGGAGAAGGTTCACGAAGTAACAAATCATAGAGGCATGCACAGAAGAATTGTGCATAGGTCAAAGGTGGTGCACAAGAATGGGTGCATGGGATAGAAATAAATCCAAAGATATTGGTTAGGAGAAGATAGAGACGTGTAGAAAGAAAGGCATAGTCAACAACAAACATGGGAAGCATGATTAGAAAAAGTGTAGAAAAATTAAGACACGAGTAGGAAGCTAACAACCCAAAGGCATGGGGCATGAAGAATGGGAGGAGAGAACATAGAGAAGAATAAGGATACAAGTGAGGCATGTAAGGATATGGAACACACATAATAGTTATTTGTGGTGGAAACCACACAAAGGAGGCACAAGAATGCAAAAAGAGTAAATTCCCATAGTTTGAAGGGGTAGAAATGTACAAGGAGGCATTGACACGGGAAGGCACAAAAATAATAAAGGGAACACATGGAATTTTTGAATAAGAATGGAAAATCCATAAAGTGTGAAGAACAAGGACTGAGAAGATAGGGATGTAATGACAAATGACGAGAGGAAAGGAAGGATAGAACAGATTTTCATGGTCATGTGCTTGATGGTGACCTGGATGATATAATGAATGATAAGGAGGATCCAACTACTAGATAAAATGGCACAAGGAGATTTACGGTAGCATATTACATGGCTAATCTCATTTAATATCTCAATTTCAATTTAAAGTCCAAATGGGAAAGAAGGAGAAGGCAACACAAAAGAGAGAGAAGTAGGTAAAGTCAAGAGAGCGGCTATAAATAGAAGAGGAGTTGATCATAGAGAAGGTTTTTATTGTGGAGTGGTGGTAGAATTGGAGAACCGTAAAAAGGCCAAAGGTTGTGAATTCGGACAAAAGAGGGAGAGAGGGGCTGCGAGAAAAAGGACAAGATCGGCCATAGATTTTTAGTGACAAGTAAGTCTAGCCAACCTTAGGAGGCATCAGCGGTTTGTAAACCCCACAAAGGGTAAAGATTGTAGATGTGTTCATTTCCAAAAATAATGAAACATAAACCTTTTTAGTATGTTTTTTTATAATTTGAGGAGAAGAAAAATTGGGACAAGTACTCAGTAGATCCCCTCACTTCTTCAAGTAGCATCGAGTTGGTTCTTTCATGCGGGAAAGTGAGGAAGAGGAATAATTAGAATATCACCTTTGAATGTGAGGCATATCACATAGAGATATTGTGTTATCCACTATAATAAATGGGTAGAGAACACAATCAAAAACATAATGCAATGATTATTGAGATGGATCCAAGAAAAGGTGATGTGTGTTAGACGTGGAATTCATGAAGAAGATCAAGGAAATTATGGAGGAGATTCGGGGACTTTGAGAGGTACTGAGACTTGACTTGAGCACATAGAATAAAACCTCCGAATAAGAATTATCTTGGGACCAGAGGTGAGAGGATGTGAAGAAATAGGACTCAACAGAGAGTTGAGAGTGTGACAAGAAGAATGTGCATGGAGTGCTTGGGGAGATAGCGAAGGGAGAAAGTGTGCATGGAGGCATAGTCAAAGGTTGTGTGGGAAGAGAAAAACAAAAACAAAAACCCAAAGTGTGGGAGCACCGCCAAGAGAAAAGGGTTCAACTGCAAGAGTTCCATAGAAGGACGTACGAGGTGGAAGCACATCAAATGAAAATGTGTAAGAGAATCACGTTAGAAAAGGATTTTTATCAAAAATAAAGAAGGATGGTCGGTGTTGACAATGAATGTGTGACGAAAGGCATAAAATCATGAAAAGTCACCTTGGGGCACAAGGTGGAATGAGATGTGGAGAGAGGTGCAAAAAATACATAAGAGATGCAGAGAAAATCATCTCAGAGAAGTGCCAAGGTCAAGATACACATGGAAATGGGAGCACCTTTACAAGAGAAACTAATCAATCATAAGAGATTATGAGAGTACGCATGAAAAAGGCATACTCGGTAAGGAGATCCATGGAGATATCGATAGAAGGCATGAAAATAAGAACACACATGAGGACTACATGAGCCAAAGGGAGTGTGATGGTAGTTTTGAGAAACTACGGGAGGATGTAGAGGAGAAACATGGGATTGAGAGAGGTGGGAGTGGTCGACCTGGGGAAGTTTCCTCAAAGGAAAAAAATAAAGATAAAATAAGGATAGATGTTAGAGTGCACATAGAAAGAGGTTATCAAAGATGATAAGACATTGGTACATATCATTAGGAATCATGTGGAGAGGATAAAAAGTTTTGCATAAAGCGGGAGGAATAGGAAGAGATGAAGGGACAAAGGAAGAAAGTGACATGACAAAAATTTCACAGAAGAGGGAGGTGAAAACCAAGGTTTTCGATAGGAGTGCACTCTAATAGATTCTAAGAGGAGAGAACAAGAAGAATCCCTCAATAAATCCATAGGAAATGGAGACATGAAAGTGAAAAGGAGTTGTGTTGGAGAAGATGGATGTGTAAATAAGTGGAGGAAGAATGACAAGTTAAGGTAAGCTAGGAGATCCTACAGAGTGAAGGGAAGAGAATAGAAGCAACACACATAGGAAAGAATTTTGAAAGAGGGAAGTCATGATGATAGAGAGATAAAGAATAGAGGATAAAATAATGGAGGAACCATAAAGAGGAAGAAGAGACAAAATGAGTGGAATTCTACTAAGGATTAGGAAGGAGGATTAGCTGAAGGAAAGGAGTTAGTGGGCAGAAAAACTCATGAGAAAATGCGAGAGGAAACAAAAAATTCACCAAGAAGTGAATAAGGATTAGAAGAGGTGCCGGAAGAAGAAAAAAAAGGGAATGTCTTGTAGGATACATGAGCCGAGATATTTGTCTAAAGGGTGATTTTATCACTCACATTTTCTTGAGGAGGACCTAAAGTTAAAAATACCCCAAGTGTTTGATGCGGGGGCATCCTAGAATTAAGTAAAATTGCACAAATGGAAGTGACGTGTAAGAAATGGGAAACATGAAAGGGAAGAAAAGAGATTTGAGAAAGGACACACACAAAATAATTCTAGGACAAACTACTAAGAAGAAAATGGAGGAAGGCCATGAAATAAGGAGTGGTTCAAGCCACTAGGGAAGAGTATGTGCAATAGAAAGGGTACATGTGGATAAATATGAATTGAAGATGAAAAAGTCAAAGGGATAAGGAAGAATAAAGATTGGTAGAACAATGACCTTTAGGAAACTAGTTGAGAGATATGCACAGAAAAAGCTGCCAAGAGGGAGAAAAATATTTACAGAGACAAGTGACGAGAAGGAAGAAAAATACTAGTAAAATTACGGATGTGAGGCAACTAGTTAAGAGAAGAGAGAATGATCATGATAATTAGGCCAAAAGCGAGGAGGGTAATCATAGAAATCAAAAAGGATGGAAGGGGAAGTGGCATGAAGCCACAAAACATAGAGGAACCCATCGAAGAGTTATGCATGGGTCAAGGGTGGTGCAAGATAATGGGTGTGTGGGATAGAAAGAAGGCCAAAGATACTAGATAGGAGAAGATAGAGAAACATAAAAAGAAAGGCATAAAAAATAAAAAATAAGGGGAAACACGATTGGGAGAAGTGAAGTAGAATGAGGAAACAAACCAAGAAGTGAACATCTCGAAGGCATGGTGCACGAAGAATGGTAAGGAGAGTGCATAGAAAATAAGAAGGGCACAAGTGAGGCATGCAATGAAAATTCACACAAAAAATAGTTTATTGTGGTGGAAACCAAGTAAAGGAGGTGCAAGAATGTGTAAAAGAGAAGATGCCCAGGGGTTGAAGGGGAAGAAATGTGCAAGGAAGCACTTACACAAGAAGGTGTGAAAAAATAAAGGAATTGTGTGAAAGTTTTGGAGAAGAATAGAAAATCCATAAAGTACGAAGAATTAGGCATGAGAAGATAAGGATGCAATGACAATTGGAAGATGAAAGGATGAGCAGAAAAAAATTTCATGGTCACGTGGTTTATGGTGATCAAATGATGGAATGACCGATAAGGAGGATCCAACCACCAGATAAAGTGGCACAAAGAGATTGGACAGAAGTATATTGTGTGGATAATATCATTTAAGTGATTAGTTTTAATTTGAATTATGAGAGGGAAATAATGAGAAAACAAAAGAGGGAGAGAGAAGTGAGAAAATTCAAGTGCATGACTATAAATAGAAGAGGAGGAGGTGCTTAGATAGAGGGGTTATTTTTTTTTTTTGTGGTGGAGTGGCAAAGAATTTGGAGAGATGTAAATAGGGTGAAGGATGTGAAATCAACCAATAGAGGGAGAGAGGGGCTGAGAGACAAAGGTCGGGATCAACCATAGGGACGAAGTGAGAAGTAAAGATGGTTAGTCCTTGGAGTCACAAATAGTTGTAAACCCCAAAGAGGGTAAACATTGTAGATGTATTATGGATTTCATAAAATAATGAAACATAAATAGTCTCATTCCGCTATATTAAAATCTGAGGAGAAGAAGGCTCGGGGAGCACCTAATGCATCCCCTCACTTCATCATATGTGTTCTTCATATGTGTGACCTAACCCTTGTGTTGATTAAAACACTTGTGTAATTATTAGAGCGAATTTTATCTTGCTTAGGACATGGCTATACTATCTTTTCATGTTTGTAGATGGGTGAAACTAGACTCATTAGACGTAGTTGAGTGCTTGAGTTGTAGTAGAGGCGCCATATATGATGTGTATCTGATTTGAACAAATTTAGGAACTCTTTGAGTGATTTTAGAATGATGCTTACAATTTGTGCTTATAAAATTACCAAATGTGCTATAATGTGATAATGAATTGTTTATATAGGTTTTGTAAGTGAGATATTATGATAAGGACGATCCTAGGAAGATGAAATGGCCCAATGAATTTTTAACATTGAAATAAGAGTTGGTGATTGAGAAGGGGAAGGATCTGTATAGATTATCTATGGACCCCACATCATGACCTTTCCATACTATTTTAGACAACAAAGAGAAACTCCTAAACTAAAAATTGTATAAAGAATATTAGATTTTATGCCTCTTCAATTGAATAAAATTTATTGAATCATTGATAGAGAATTTCATAAAGATAAGAAATGTGAAGAATGAATGGAGAGATAATGAGATTGGATTATGAATGTGAGAATTTTTCTTAGCAAAAATACAAGGTCAAACTTGGTATTGCACAAGGACAAGTTACCTGATTTTAGTGTTACATTTCCCCCTTTAACCGTGTAATTACAAATTTCATGAAAACAAGCCGAGGGTTCACACACACTTTTCCTTCACTCATAGGGACTTAGTGATGTGGTTGTGTTAGCATGCTCCATGATGAAACTTGCAACATAGAGTGTAGTTAATAAATATGATAGAAACTAAAATTTAACTTGAAATATAAATAATGCATTGTAAATTTGAATCATTGAAAAAATTAAACTAAAGAGATGCAAGACGTGGAATGAATACACATATTTTTTGAAGAGGGAGGAGATCTTGTTATTTCCATGCCTTAGAGAGTTGAAATGTTCTTTGGAGATGTTGGAGGATTTAGGTGAGAATTCTCCAATGTTGTACCATAATAGATAGTAAAGGAGGAAGGATTAGACTACGAAGAACCCATTTTCTTTAATTCCTTCCCCATTATATAATGTGAAGAGAGAGGAGGAAATATCAATCTACGAAGATCACATTTTTTCTTTGACGCTTTCCTTATTTTGGTAATCTGGTGAGAGAAGGGGAAGCATCAATCTACAATGCTCACAATAATACTTTTCCATTTTCCACTAAACCCACATACCACATCATTGTTGATGGGTTTAGGACCCATTTTCTCCAATTTTTTTGAGGTAATTACCCATGTCATGCCTCAATAAGGTGCTAATGTGTTTAAATTGGTTATTTATAATTATAAAAAGTTTCCAGGGAGAAGGAGGCCCATTTCCCCAATCCCATTATTGTAATTGTATCGAAATACCATCATAAAGAAGGAATGACATATTCATGACTCCTATAGCCTATACTAAATTATGTGATTTGTATATTTACTCGTGTAGAAATCCTGTAAATTTCGATAGAATCTCTAAAAACATGAAAATTTAGTGAAACTACCCTTTGTATGGGATCATATGGAGAGGTGAATACCATACTATGGCTGCGACTATTCTCTATGGTTTTGACTATGTTTTAATTATTCCGTATTTCACTATCTATAACCTTTTCGAGTATCTGATTCCTACACAAATATGTTCTTATATATTTTAATCTATTTTTATTTGTATAAATACCATGTTGAATGCCCCTTCTTTTTAGGTGCATGTGATAAAACATTTGAGCATATGGATCAAAATAATAAATGTGTACCCAAGGATGAAGTGGTGGCCACAATTAAGAATTTATACCTTGAAAGGTGTTACACATGTTGGACTTGATAACCATGACACGATAAAAAATAGCATATGACAAGAAACAAATAAGGATACGTGTGTAAAAAAATTAGTAACAATAGTGAATAATATAAATCATGTTCTACTCCATAGTGAATCAAGTTTGTAATATGTCATAGCAAAAACAATAGTGTAATCATCAATGTAAAATAAAAGTAGTAGAGTAATAGAATTAACATTATACAATTAAGTAAGAAAAAACATGTAGAAACATAGTCAAATACGGGCATGGAGCCAAAAACATGGGACACCCATGGTGTCACAATATAATCATAGTATAAGGAAGAATGTGCCATAATTCGAGATGTAAGTGAAGATACACAAAGTATAAAATAATCCACAAACATGGGAGACCCATGGTGTCACAAGACAAGGCCCTTATGATATATAAAGTAAATATTCACCACATCGAATTAGAAAAATCCATATAAACAAGAAGTGACAATAATATAGAAAGAAAATGTAGAAAATAAAAATAGTAACAACAAAGATAAGATAGGTTAACATTTAAAAACATGTGTTAGTCACATAGACCTAATAGATAGAAATAAACACTTTTTATGTAAGAAAAAATGATAAGGAAGGTGTAAACATGAAATGAAACAAAATAACATGTATAATATAGAGGATTCCCCAAGAGAGTATTATCGGGGAACCAAGTTGGATCTTATCATTGTGTAACAATATATGAGTGTCCTACATCAAGCTCAATAAACCTCGTAACACACGTGTGTAAAATTAGATATGTTATTTATTAAACCAATGTAACCAAAAATTGTATAAAGTAGCATGCTAGGGAAAAAAACTAGAATAGGTCATGATTTTGTATTTTTGCTCATATTTGAATGTTTTTGTAGTATTTTGAAAATAACTATGTGGATGAAAGAGGATAACACAAGAGATACTTGATAAGAGTCTATTTAGTGGGAAAGATGAACCCAAAGTGATGAAGGAGGCATAAGCCTCAAATATGTCATAGTAAAATATGGATAATCATGTAAAAACTATAGAGGACTCATTACATAATAAAAACCTAAAGAGAGATAAACCCATTATAAATAGTATGAGTATAAGTCTTGATTTGAGATTTTTGATTAGAGTATTGTGTCTTAAGAGAGTACAATTTATGGATATTGATATTGATTTATCTTTGAAACTAATTGTGATTGGAGATATGTGATATAACATGTGATGATTAAGGGTAGTATTAGTAGTATTAGTTACATATTGGAATTATCACCCTTATAAAAGTATGTAAGGGCATATATAGTGTAAGGAAACCTATTCTTGGAAAATAAGGAAGGGAAATATGCATATGCCCCCGAGCATTTTGAGAAGGGATTAAGTCTAATGACGTGTCATTATGGATAAGCTAACTGAATAGAGGATGCATGACCACTATAGATTCTAAACATGTAATCTTACTAATTATTTGATTGAATTATCTATGGAAAATTGAGTGTAGTACTTTGTTACATATAAGATGGCATGTTGTGCACAACCTAATGTGCACTAACAAGTTGTTGAGAAATATATAATGCTTATATTTAAATGTTATCTTCATATTCATTAATAGGATTTAGATTGAGTTGTTGCAAATAATCACCAAACATATCATAGTCTTTATATTCATTCTAATAGTAATTAGAATCAAAACCATCTCTATCATCAAAATTGACTAGTGATAAATTAGTGTTATCTGTGAAATTATTCTAATTTTCTCCCCCATTGGGGATGGGAGTTGTGGTAGAAGAATAATTTTTAGAATAAAACATAATATTTATTCAACATATTCCAGTAACTATAGATATATACATATCATCATCATAAATTGTTGTATTTAGATAATTCCATCAATACATATTAGGTATTTCCTTACTAGTAACCGCCACATGAATAGGATCATTGATATGTTCATTGAAATTAATATTATTTGAAATATAATATATCCCATATTAATATGGAGAAGTATAAATATCCATATAATCCATTGTTGTGTTTCCCATTATTGGGCTTGTGTATGCTCTATGTGGTGTAAGGTTATGTGCGGTTGTATGGACTCAATTGGCAATGCTTCCATTTCCATTTGCACAATAGTAGGATTTAATTATTTTATTCAGATTGGTTTTTCTAAAGTAGGTATTTTATGTTCATCCTCTTTTTCAAGAGGTGGATCTTGCAGTATGATAGAACTCATATAATGTAGTATCAAATTATTATCATCGATATACTTCATTACACATTCACATTTTAAGAATTGAGATGGTTACATAACATAATGTCATGTATCGAAGGAAATAAATCACTTACACTCAATTTTTGGATTGTTCTTTATAAAACATATCATTCGTTATCACAATTTCCATTAATTCCATGATAATTGAAAAATGGCTGACCTTTGATTTTCAAGATAATAGTGCGAGATAATAATAAGGAGTTAACAAATTTATGAAGTGATTATCACGTAGCTCATATAGAATATCATGTTGTCTATAATTATTTTTAAACCAAAGAGGCTATTTATGCTATGGCTTTCGTAGTTTTAGATTAAGCTTGTGGAACATGTATATTGTTGCCTCTATATAGTAATTTCACTTCACTAATGTGAGCACATGTATCATGAATAATGTTAGTAACACATTTCTTCTTGGTAGGATTAGAATAAGGTTGATCACGATGTGTAGAGGAATTTTGACATGGTTATATGAGGTATCCTTTAGATGTTCTATCCCATCCTTGAGGTATTTGATCTCAAGTATGCATAGCTTGCAATTGGACTTGAAAACCATGGTGTAATGCTTGAAGAGACTTAGGGATAAAATTATAGGATATGAATTCATTAATAATATAAGGACATGAAATGGAATGGTCCATGATGGCACAAAATTATGGATGAGCCTCTAATTAAATGAGAAATAATGCTAACCAAAATTTTAAAG
Source organism: Taxus wallichiana var. yunnanensis (assembly GCA_018340775.1). Classification (NCBI taxonomy): domain Eukaryota; kingdom Viridiplantae; phylum Streptophyta; class Pinopsida; order Cupressales; family Taxaceae; genus Taxus; species Taxus wallichiana. Next base: position 228,728,594 of record CM031234.1, on the reverse strand, counting down.
GCCTATAGTCAAGAAATCATAAAATATAAGACTCAAAATGGGTGTTTAGAAAAAAGTAACCGTCGCCAAATTATTAAAATGAAAATTTATGAGAATAAACCTTTAATTGAATAAAAACAACAAATCTATTTTTCAATATGAATATGGGAAATAAAAACCTCATGAGAATTAACTAAAAAAGTTTATATTTTTCTAATTATGCCCTAATTACTAAAAAAGTATTTTTGAATTTTGAAAGTTGTGCTACAAATTAATCAAATAAAAATAGGTTTTTAAAAATATATAAACATTAATAAAAATAATAAGAGTATGAAAATGGATCTGATATGCTTGATATATGTGATGAAAGGTGATCTAGTGATTAGGAAGCCCTAGAAAGAAACCAAAATGGTAGGACCAACTATGAGACCCTAAGGAAATTTTTGTAAACCATATTTAGAGCAAGTGATGGATGAAAATAATCTTTGGATAATATACAATGTAGAGATGAAACCCCATGGAAATTAGGGTTCGAAAGAATCATGCGATATTCAATCAAGTAATTGGGTTCAAAAAAATATTACACCTAATTTTATTTTAAGAGGTGATATAGATGTTAAAAAAGTAAGAAGAGTATATGGGTTAACAACATGTAGATTATTCTCGATCTAATTAACTTCTAATATAAATTATATATGACCATAATAATGCATTCTAACTTGAAATGAACTGAATAATTTATAAATAATAACAAATTTGTTCAAAATAAAAGAGGAGAGAGAGAATTAGCTTATTCGGGAAGAATATAGAATGATATGGTTTGTGACAAAAGTAGAATATGAAAATATAGAACTCTAGATTGTGTAATGAAGATTCTAGAACTAGAAAACATGCAAGTGCATAAGTGTACAAGATTTGTATGGTCTAGGTAGAAATTTTATGGTCTCGGAAAAGGGTTGCATGGTCTCATAAAAGAAAACATTAGGGATTTGAAATTTTTGGGTGTTTTACTTATCTAAAAATGGTGCTAACTAAGTTGGTATTATTTACGAAACTTGGGATGGTCTACAAAAATTAGAAACCCTAACAACCTATAGAACCCTTCATTACAGAATTAGTAAATTAATGGATAAGAATGTGTGTGTGTGTGTGTGTGTGTGTGTGTGTGTGTGTGTGTGTGTGTGTGTGTGTGTGTGTGTGTGTGTGTGTGTGTGTGTGTGTGTTTGAGGCAAGACCACCTTGGGTGGTCACAATCAAAACTTCTAAAATAATCCATGTGTTACAACAATGGAATAAAGCCTCGTGTATTTCTCCTAGGTGTTTGTGCAATTTAGTAAATCTAACCAACCCCTAGGGGATCCCTTGTGTCTCTTGACACTAATAAAGTGAGATAACTATGTGGTATAGAATATACCCAACATGGTGATAGTGAGATATGACATGCCTCAAAGTATAAAAGTGAAGAAACATATCTCACAAGGATATCTCCGATGACATGATCATCACCATGTGTATGGAAAATCATGAAAAGAAAATAACATTGCACAAAGGAAGAAAAGGTTGCAGACCTCAAAAAAAGATCAATAATAACTCATTATTGTAGCTCACAAAATAATTATGATCTCGGATCTCACACACCTTGTAAAATACAAGTGGAAGTGCCTCTAAATAGGCCAAAGTGGTGGTTACACAACTAAATGATTTTGGTAACCCCTAAAAGAGGAGAATCCCCCATGAATGTGGATTAAAAAAATTCATGTATTAGAGGGATTATTGCCAACAAATTAACAAACTCCCAAGATAATAGTAAATCATATTTTTAGTGGGAATTAATATTAAAATAGGTTAGATAGATATTATCTAGATAAACTAGGTATATCATGAACACAACTCCAACACCCTCCCTTAAGCACAAAATTGGGAGTGAGGAAAGATAAAATATCCAAGTATGGGTTTTAGAAATTAGGGCATGATAAGATACCCATTTACAATAGATTATGAAAAAGAGTTAGCATGAATGAAAAAGTCACCGTAAGGTACAAAAAAATAGTAAAACAACAAAAAATTGAAGAGAGAAATATGTTTCGCAAGGTTTCCAAAGAAGCATGGCTTAAAACTCATACACTCTGTTGAATAATATTTTTGATATTCATCGTGGTATGGATCCATTTTTTGTAAACAAAAATAGATAACTCGACACTTGATATAACATATTAAATTTACTTCAAAAAGAGGACAAGATCAAATACTAACTGAAGGAGAATGTAAGAAGTGTCAATAGTGAAAATAATCACTAGACTTGAATTCAATCTACTGAAAAATACATTGTTCCATGAACCCAAAATAAGAGCCGAGGTAAGAACATGAGACATGAAAATAGGATATACACCACACCCCTCATACTGTGGAATGAGTGGAGCATCACAAAAATCTATAAAAGTGGTAAAATCCAAATACTTGAACACTAACAATTTGACAGGGCTTCACCATAATAACTCCACTATAAAAGATCCTATCAACATGCCTAAAAAGTGCCAAAAATACGTAGAAAATATACCTCTCAAGAAGATGGCCCCTAGTGGTGATGGGAAAGTCATGTAAGTGAAGGGGAAAAAATATCTCAAAATGGAAAACTTCATGGTTCTTTAGACTTAGTAATACTACAAAATGATCACATACAAATAATATTACCAACTCGACGCATAAAAACTCAAGAATGTTTTCAATCTCTAAAGGACGCTATCTAAAAGAGGAGATAAACTCTACAACTAATTTTCTTGTAGTTCCCTCTTAAGGAATGTTTATATTGTCACCAAAATTGATCAAAGATCCATCCTAAATAAACATGGATGGTAGATGATGATGTGTGCATATAATTCAGTGTGAAGTGCACAATGCAAAGGAACACCAAAAAGTGTGTCAAGTTGATCATGTCCGATAGATTAAATCTCATGTTTTTCAAGTCTAAGTGAAGTTGCAATAGAACTCATGTGTAGCTAGCTCATGATCCTCATGAATATTTGGGCTAACAAAAACAAGAATTATATCATCAAGTGATCCTAGTGAACTATCTCGCATCAAAATTAATGCCATGGTAAAATTCCACTTAACATGATATATAGGGAAAGCAATACTGTGAATGTTTACCAATATCTCAGTTAGAAAATCCCATAGATCGGAGCATGCAAGAACTAATGTATTATTATTATTCTCATAGAATCTAGGCATATGAGAAAGAGGAGATGAAGTGGGATATATAGAGTATGTAATCGCAATAGGTATAGATGTAGAAGTAGAATATGTAATAACAAACACAACAGATTAGTAGGAAAATTTACAATAGGAGCATCAAGAGGAGTAGTCTCGAAGCATAAAAATCAAGATTAGTAGGTGCGAGAGTAATAGCTATAAGTTAACCAAGAGAAGTGGTATAATGGTCCAAAATATGAGGGTAATGTTGCAAACTAGTCGTTTTGTTGCGCAAAAAAAAGTACATTATCATCCTTGACATGAATGACGGTGCGAAGAAGAGAGTTTTTCTTCTTGATTTTTCTATTCTCTTCTAAAATTTTATCATGTCCTCTTGAATGGTGCAAATTTTGGAGAACAACATCTCATTCTAGAAATGCAAAGCAAATATGTTAGGGTAAGAAGCCATGGTAGAAAGTTAAATAGAAGGAAGTAGAGAATTGTTTACCTGTGAGCGGGTTTGACCACTCATAAGACTATACCTCACCCTCTCGATCTTTGACACATAATAATTTTCCACCAAGTAGAGAGTGCACCTCAAAATTATTGCACACAGGTATGGGAAGTAGGGTTTTGGGGGTGATAGCCCCAACGGGTCAAATAAAGGTGCCCCTAACACACTCCCTATCATGATACATGGTACTGTCAATGGGAAACACCCCAAAACCAAGCATAAATCACCATTTTAAATAACCTTTGAAATGGATGAAAAATCACTTTTAATAAAAATAACTCACTTTTACAAACAAAAATCCCCCTTTTAACAATAAAATGTCACTTTTACAAATGAAATGAAAAATATCTCTTTTAAAAAATATAATTTCTTAAATTTTTTTCTTCAAAGCCTCTTCTAAACAAACTTCTTTTAGCAGAAGTTCCTCATTAAAAAAATTCACATGAAAATTTTCTATTATCACCAAATTATAACACCCTCTTAATTGCTTGCAAATGAGTTATCTAGATAATCAATGTAATTGGGTAACATGGAATTATCTCAAGGTGTGGGACTTTGCAATCAAGATAATTCTCTAGAGAAGGATGCTTCCTCTTCCTAATATAATGCAAAAAGTACTCCTAATGAAGGGAAATAGTTCCTAATATAATGCAAAAACTACTCCTAATGAAGGGAAATATACTATCTAATCCTATCCTATCAATTCCAAGAGACCAAGGAGAAGGAAAGAACATAAAAATGAATAAATCCTACACTAAGGGAGGTGATAACACCAAGAGAAGGGTGATTGGGACACTTTCCAAAGACTGAAAATGTGCAGAGATGGAGATAGAGAGGGCATGCAAAACACCACAGTCTATAAGCACACATTTACAACACTATTTCAATTAAACATAACCATTTTAGATTTTGCGTAAAATTGAAATATGGAAAAAATACCTTCAGCCGTAAAGTAGAGGCAGAAAAGATAATAAACACAAGCAACGATTGAACAATGATCACAATACTTGATTTTATTGCTTTAATATATAACACAGATTCATTAAATGAGGAATAGATGCTTGAAATTCACATAAAATCCCCAAAATAGGAGGCTTGAAAATTGTAAACACCTGCATCAACCTGTAGAGTGGAGGGGAAAATAGAAAATGTCCAACCACTTTTACAATGAGCTCCACATTTACAATATATAGAAGCTAGAAGAGAAAGAGAGGAGGGAAACTTGAATTCTGGGCTTCACCCACAAACAAGAGTCATTAAAGGACTGAAAAACATCAAGGAGATACTTGCAAACCCATTCCTTTATTGTACCATTACTTAAGGGAGAAGAAAATGCCCATACTTCATTAATTTTGGTTGTTCATCTACCTAGAATTGTGTTTTTTAAATTCCTTGGAATTTTTCCAAATTTTAACATATATAACCTTAATAAAATCAAGAAATTAAGTTTTTGTGATGTAGAGGATGTCGAAACATTTCTAAAAAGTCCAATGTTATGAAAATAGGAGCTCCTAGTCAAAATTCATGGCCATTTTAAGTTCACCAACTCGTGATGGTCAATAGAGTTCCCTATGCGACTCCACAATTCACATTTAATTTAATTTTCCTTTATATTTTGGGTTTTGTGGGTTTTTGGGTTATAAAGGATACATGGGTACAAGGGTCACTTGGGCCTTGTGGGCTCACTTTCTCCACACATCCACTTTCCTTTGTATTGCGGGTCTATCGGCTCGCATGAGAACACATGACTCGATGAAACTTGTTCCATAGGGCCTCCAAAGTTTGACTTTGCCACACTATACCGAACCCACCCATCTCATTCATTGTGTGGAAATTTTGGGTTAGCGGGAACTCACATCCTTGCAATACTTGTATTGTTTGGTCTTTGAACTTCTTTTTCCACAATACAAAGGACACACTTCAACTCCTTAACAAATTGACCATTTCAGTCTTTGGGGAAGTCAAGCCCTTAAAGAAATTGTACCGTTGAGGTATCCAAGACCCGAATTTTTCGTATTACACTGTTTCTTTTCATTTCAAACCTAAGTCAAGTGTGGGGAACCTTTGTTCCATCCATAGCCCCTAGACCCGCAATACATTAAAATAAGCCATTTTCCCAATGTTTTAAAAAAATGACTTCCTTGAAAGATTTTTTTAGTTTCATCCATTTCAAGTCAATACAAAATTCAAGTTATCAAAATTACCAGTTGTGAGAATATCGAATAGCATTTACCTTTAAAATATTCATTGGTAAGTTGAGAGAGGGGCTCTTGAAGCTTAAAAGGAGCTTGACCAGAGCTCAATGAGCTCAACCCAAACCTACCTCTCATGCCTTGAACACTTGAATTTTCTCATCTAAGACCCTTCCTCTAACAAATGTGGCATAGAAGCCTTTGTGTATGGAATTGGAAGTTATGAATCTAATAATTTCCTTAAGTTATGGAATAATAAAAAGAAGAAGGCCCACGTAAATCCTTTTTGAGATATTAGGGTTTGAACCCTAAACTTAAAGAAACAAAACAAAAAGAACTTGTGCTACCTCTCGCATAAAATATAAAACCCAAGTAGAAGATTAATGGCAAAAGAAGGTCAAGCCCAAAAATAGTGAGTAATCCAAGCAAAGATAAGATGATGTTGGAGGGTTAATCTTGATGTAGAAAATTACATAGAGAACACAAGAAACGTGTAAGAAAAATGTCGAGCCAAATATAATACGGTTGATTCAGTTCCAATGTTTCTACCTACAAATAAGGACCAATGTGATACAAAGAGAAATAGGAAACAAAATTCCACACAAAACACTCCAACACTCATCTATGTGACCTAACCCTAGTGTTCATTGAAACCCTTATGTAATTTTTGGAGTTACTTTTCTCTTGCTTAGGACATGGCTCTATGATTTTTTCATGCTTGTAGATGGGTGAATCTAGAATCCTTGATTTGGTCAAGTACTTAAAACTTGTAGTAAAAACTACCTCAGATGATATGCAATAATTTGAGTAGATATAGGAAACCTTTGAGTGATTTTGGAATGATTATTACAAAATAAGCTTGTAAAAGCTCCAAGTGAGTTATCACATGATAATGACTTGTTAGAGGTGATAAGGACTGAGAGGGGGGGTGAATGAGTCCCTAATAAAACCTTTTTCATACTTGTGCTTCAAACCCTAATCACACATGCTCATATACAACACATCAAAGCATACAACCTGTTATCTAAATTCTACTGCCCGCTAAAATTAGATAACAAGCAAGCTCCGAGGTTCATGTAGATTTGAATCCCACCAGGGGTCAAGCCTTTGGAAACATGGAAGAAATACTTATTCGAATAAATAATTAAAAATTAAGTGGGCAATCCAATTCAAAAGAGAGCAATGATCTCACTGAAGATGCCAAGTGTCAACCTAACGTAGGTTCCAGAAATAAAAAAGGGGAGCAAGCTTCAAAATCCTATAGGCTTACATGAGGAGTCATCTATAAGCGTCCTGCCTAAGAAAAAGTCTTTGCATTAATATGTGGTAGGTCCCTTGCTTTCTCAAAGGAGAGCAATAGGCTCGCAGATGATTCTAGGTGTCAACACGACGCACTTCCAAAAGCTATAAAGGGAACAAAGACCCTAGAGAAGCACTTGGCCTCCATGTGGATCTCACAATAAATAGGCTCCGAGTTCAAAATAGGTTGCGAAGGATTGATGAGAAGCCAAATACCACATATGGGAAATTATGAAGCCTATCTAAAAGTTTTAAATGCTCAAGATCTTTTCAAAAGATCAAAGACAAAAGGTCATTCGGTTGGTCTTTTCAATAAACAAAGTTAATGCATAGTCTCGTGCGAAGGGTGTGAACCTGTGAATACTCAATTTTTTCACCTGCATTCAAAAGGTCATTTTAATAGAATGAAAAAAATAGGCACCGCTTGAATCATGAGCCCAAGACCCAATGCATAAGTAATTAAAAGATCCAAATATGTAATAAAGAGATGAAAGGATGTTCCTCAAAAGGTGAGTCCACTTCAAAAGAGTCGGTCGAAAAATAGTTAAGGATGTATTAAATGGGTATGGCTCTCACTCTTTAGAAAGAACAAATAATGGGGAAGTGTGAGAAAGATCTCAAACAATCTATTTTGTCACTTCACACCATTTATCATAATTAAAAAGTGGTTGGAAAATGGTTCGAGAAAGGCCTCTTACCTTCTTCTCCTCCTATATATTGTAAATGAAAGGTTTTCAAAAAGGATGGATATCGGGAGTTAGAAAATTCTTCTTTTCTGTCTCAGTTCCTCTTCTATAAAAGGCGGGGCCTAGATCTCTAGCCTTATTTATGAGCTTTGTAATAACACTCTTGCCTCTTATCCATTGTAATACTATGCACATTTTTTTGGAGTAATATAATATGCCATGTGGTGCATTTTTCCACCCTTTGCATATCTGTGTTGTCTCTGATAGCCTTTATTTTGACATGGGTATACTGTGCATGTGTATTCATTTTAATTTCCTTTTCAAAGAACAAGGAAATCCCATACACGTTGGCCTATCACCCAGTGGGTGCTAGGTGCTCACCTGAGGCACACACGGGTGTCGAGCCCCTCCTTTATGTGAGTTGTGTGAGAATGCATTAGTTATGATAGAAAATTAAGTGAAGAGATTGGAAACAAACCATACATTCATCTTAGAGATCAGAACGGGATTCTAGACCAATGTATGCATTCAAATAAGAGAAACATTACAGAACATAGATCTGAATTATAATAGAAAGGAAATGCACAGGGTTTACACCCACTCAGATGAAATATATATAAAACCGATCCATATAGATATAAGTAAAAATGGAACCACACATATATTCATATTAAGTATGTTGATAACCACATTACATTAACTAAGGTAATCACAGATCCATATAATAGTGCAGACCAATGTCATGCATTAGAACTGGACTTAAACCCTTCATAGTACAAAGAAAAATATTCAGACCCATCCCCTTGATACAACATACTCCTACAGATCCTCTAAACCCAACCCATAGAGCTCTCACAAAGTATTCTGCATAGCTTTGCCTCTTTACATTCTCTATCTTTGCATCTTCCCTCTTTTCTTCTACCGGGCGCTTTTATATATAGCCTTAACAAGCACCACCATGCCTTTCTAAAGTTGTAGATCAATTTCCATGTGTCCAAGTGGTCCTCCATGGGAGCATGCTTCTTTGTATGCAAGCTCTCCATCCTTCACCATGATGACCTTCAAGAATCTTCTAGCGCAAGTATATTCCTTCTATGGGCACCAAGTTGCCAAGATGACGCCATATCCATTCTGCATGCACATTCAGGTCGTGCTTTCCTCATGTGCTACTTGATATGTAAAATATGGCCAAGTCTCAAAATCTTAGCACTACCTTACGTGCGTGTGCCATTGGTTCCTCTAAGCCCTCCTAAACCCCTATTCTACATGCTTTCTCCTTGCACACCCTTCCTTTAATAGGCCTTGCACACCCATGCACCTTCTTGTACTTAGCCAATATTTTAGAGGCCTAACATCACCCCACACTACACCTATTCTCCACCCTTGAGAACACCTTCTCAATGAATAAAGAATGAATGTCCCTGAATAGTTTGGAGAAAGAATAAAGGAATGAAGAATTTGGGGAAGAATGAAAGAATGGGAACTATGATTACTTCTACAAGAGGAGAGGGAAATATTTCATCAAGTCTACCTCCAACTTATTCTAGGTATCAACCTCACTCTGTGTCTATTGAAAAATGTTTCTAAGTAGGAAGCTCACCTCTTCAAAGCTTATCCCTTCTCCTTGGGTATTCATTGTTTCCACGATCCCCTCCAATTGTTTTCCTAAATCCTCAAGCACGTCCATCCTTCGAGTGATCTGGGGATATAACTCCTTCATTCGGTTCTTGATTGAGCCCCACAAGGTCTCAATAACCTCTGATTTCTTCTCAACCTCAGCTAGAATTATGTCATGTTCTACTCTATTCCCCTTGTTCTTCTCCTAGAAATCCTTGAACTCCACTTCATGGGTGGTAGCTAGAATGCTCACCACTCTATCTCTATCAGTGCAGTTGTCATAGGCAACCTGAACAACTTAGGCAGAAACTTTCACATCCATGAGGGAGTTTTTGTACTGGGCCACAATTCCCACAACCTTCATCTTGTCCTCCTTTTCTTTATGCGTTGATGCCTCTTCTGCAGACTCCAAGGCTAGTGGTCACCTTTCCATTGTGAGGACGCGGGTCAAGTCCTCTAGGAACTCTAGGGTGGATCCATACTTGCTACTGGTGGTGTTAGATCTGGATGCTTCAAGAAAATGGCATCTGTGATCATCTCTACTTTCTTGTAAACCTTGCGCACCCTTTCCTTCTCTTCTTTCAACTCATGCCTTAGTTGAGCATTGATTAGTTCCTCCTATTTTAATTCCTTGGTTATTTCCTTGATTTCTTCTTCCTTTTTCTCCAGTTCCACCTCTAGAAAATTTACCCTATTGTTCCTCCCAAAGAGCTTGACTTCTACTTCAACCAAAACCTTGTTTAGCGCATTGCAGATTTATTCGTCTGATAGCCACTGAGCGTTTACCAAGGGGTTATCTCCTTTTGACTCTGGTACCTTTATTATTTCCCCTTGGCTTTCTTTGATTCTAGCTCGTCAATGTGGGACTCAAATGCCCAAGAAATAATTTTCCTCATCTGAGGCTATGCCCCTTCCTCATCAAAGGATGCCATAACCAATAGTTGCTTCGGTGGTACAAAGTGATTTGAAAGCATGCGTGCAACACCTTGTTTGGATCATCAATATAGCCCATCCTCTAAACTTGTGATGCTTCTGTGCTCTTTCTCCCCATGCGCGTGACCTTAGGAAAGCTCACAGCCAAACTGGGATCCCCTCCCATGCTGCCATATTCCTTTTCTACACTTTCCTCCTCTGCTTCCTTCATCACCAGGTCTGTGCTGCTGTTCCATCTCTTTCTCTACCAGGTCCTCAATGATTTTTTCTACTTCTTTCTCCATGGCCTCATCTATCTATTCCTTTGTGAGGCTTGGGGTCCTTTGTTCTTTTGTAACTTCTTCGCTTACCCCTTTGTCTTGAGTATCCTCCTCTTCCTTTTCATTCTTCCTCTTGACAAATATGTACTCATTTTCTTCTTCCTCTCCTTCCTCCTCCGAGTCATGTACTTCAAATACGGGAGGGCCTTGAACTACCTCAAGTTCATCATCATCATCATCATCATCATCATCATCTCTTTCACCTCTATAGGCCTCCAAGCTCTCTATACCCTCCGAGTCATCTTCTTCTATCACCTTCTACTGTCTCGACAGAGATTCGCTTCCTTTTCCTCCTCCTCTAGTGACTTCTCCTGAGTGATGGGTTCTTTGTGCTCGATGCTTCTTCTTCTGGAGTATTTTCTTTCAATGGGGACTTCTTTCTCTGTGCGTAAGTACTAGGCTTAGTACTTGTCTCTGGAGCACTTACCGCTTGTGTAGTTTGAACACTTGGTGTTTTCTACACCTCTTCTCTTTCCCTCTTCTTTGGCATGGGCTTCTTCCTTCTTGTGGGGTCTTCAAGGATGGATACATCATTTTCCAAGTATATCCCTTTTCAAAATTTGGCCTTATGTGAAGGTATATCCTTGCTACATCCCTTCCAAGTGATTGGAAATGTTATTGACTTCATCATCTGTATCTCTTGGGAGACGTATCTCTCCAAGGATGCATGTTTCTTGGGGTAAGCTAACTTCCGCACAAGTCTCGTGATCTTGATCCACCTCACTAAGGTCAAACCTTAGTCTATTGGCATCTTTAAACATGTTCACCCCTACTTGGAAGTATTACGTGGTGAAGGAGAAGGAAGCTTGCACCAAGGGCTCATTATTTCATCTGTCAACCTAAATATGCCAATGTAGAAGTGTTGATATACTGCAAATTCTACTTCTCCTTTCATAAGCATGGGTAATTTCTCTGGAATCCTCCATTCCACCCCGAACGCATCCCTCATGCACTTGTACCACTTTTCTAAGTGTGCCTTGTGAGTGGTTGTCATGGTATCACAAGTATATTACGTGAACCACTTCACATGTAAGGGATCCTCTTCTAGGTACTCCCAAACAAACATTTCCAGCCCATCGGGCACTCCAATATTTGAGAACACAATTGTGAGGAGGACATTTCCAAATAGTATCTTCTCACCTTCTTACGTGCTGCTAATGATTTCATCGTGATGAAAGCATACAAGTTATAGATGGTCCCCTCAGATATTTTCCAGCATACATTCAACCATGCCTTGTTCACTTGAGTCCATCCCTCTTGGTCATTGAGCTTGATTACCAAGTGTACTTCCATCCTTATCACAGGTTCTGGGATCTCTACGATGTCAAAGTATCATGATCCTTTCTTATAGTCATATGCAGCTACTATTTCCTTAATGGCCTCCTTGTCACTTAGGTCATCATCAATGTTATCCCCCTCACAGATAAGGCCTATGAACTTGGAAATAAAGTGGGGAGTTATGCGCATCTTGTGCCTTGCAAAATAAAAATGGTCTTCGTGAATGTGCAACATCAGCCACCGGTAGAGGTTCCCAGGTTTACCGAAGTAGGGTAATTCGTAAATTTGCAGTAACCTTGTCTTCTCCAATTTAAATTTTACTTCGTTGCTATGTATGGTAAGCCCTCTAGTGTCCTTTTATTTTTTGGTGAAACCAAATCCAAATCCATTTCTTTTTCTATCATTCTAGTGTGGTGATTATAGTCACTCGAGTCATTTTTGTAAATGAGATTCCCATTCTTTTCCCAGCAATACCCCATCTGGGTATTGCATTTCTGTGTACCACTCTTCATTTTTTCTTGTGATGGTAGACGTTTGCTTCCCCTTGCTCTTGCCCTTTTACTTTTTAGGTGATATGGTTTCTTTCTTTTGTGCCATTCTTTTGGTTAGGTTAACACTTCAAATGTCTTCTCCTTGCTTTTCTCTACCACTCTATCCAACCCCAAGGCTCAATCTTACGAAGAAACCCTCCTAACACTATGCCCTAGCCATCAAACCCTAACTAGAACACTTCTTCCATAAGACGATGCTTCTCAACAACTTCCTCCATGCCCATGTACTCTTTTCCTACTAGTGTACGGATTTACGCTAGTCATGTTCTCTTATATTTACCAAATTTTCTTCCTACAAATCGCTTTTGGATGCGCTATCTCGTGAGAACTATTTTCACTTCGTAAACACAAGGTAAAATAATGAAGTTCGACTTCTTATTTATAGTTTTTCCTTCTTTCCAAAGCATTAAAATGTATTTTAGCTGTCATCATACTTAACATGAAATGTGGATTTTTCCACCAAGCCAACCTTACGTGCCTTCACTTACGCACCCAATCTTATGTGAAACATTCGAAAAAACCGGCATGTAAACAATCCATCTTGATAGAAGACTCTTACGTGTGTGTCAACAACACCAAAGGAACTTCTTCTTTCCTTCACCTGATTTTTTCTCTCGCCTACCTCGTGTTGTTCCTACACTTCTTCCTCTATACGTGGTTTCTCTGAAGTCTTATCTTAACACCAACCTTTTTGTCCACCTCTTCTTCCATGCACTTTCTTCATCATGTGCGCTTTGTATCCATCAACTGGGCCATTCACTATAACTTCTACTACCAGTTCAACTTGTATTATGGGCCTATACTTCACATCACTCCACCCCACACTAAAATGATGCATGGTTCTCTACGCATGCATAACCTTAAAAAAGTAATTTGGTTCTTGGTGCCTAAGGTGTAAAACAAAGAATAGAAAAAATGACGAGAAATGGAAACACAAGAAAGGAAAGGTATAAAGGAAATTCTAAAGTAATCTGGAAACACGACCTTATTTACAAACACCAAGAAGACTTATTTATAGTAGGGATTCATTCTACTCCCATTAAGTGACTCGGTAATCTTGTCCCATCCAACACTTTTAACCGGTAAGCACACCGAGTCAAGAATGTACAATATGATGTAAGGTCCTAGCCAATGGAATTTTAACTTCCCAAGATGGTGTAAATACTTGGAACCATACAATAACACGAACTACCCAAATTCAAACTTCTTGTTCTTGATATGACGATCATGCCATGCTTTTTGTCTTCTTTTTTTTGTCTTCTAACTCCATCTAGCAAGTGATTTCCTTTCATACAACTGCTTCAATTTATCAATTATTTCTTCTATCACTTTCTCATCGGCTAAACCTCCTACACGCACTATACACAACGATGGTAACATGAATTCCACTGGTAAAAAACCTCCAATCCAAACACTAATTGAAACAGTGTGGCCTTGTTCAACCTTTTATAGGTTGTTCTATATGCCCATAGAATGAATGATACCTTATCATCCCAATCCTGTCTTCCTTAATTAATGTATAACTTAGTATTTTTATAAATGCCTCAGTAGTCCCATTTTCTTGAGGGTGATATGGGCTATTCTTATGATGGGGCACCATAAATTCTACCAACAAGATCCTGATTATTTCATTGAGGAAGTGTGTACCCCTATCACTTGTTAAACTTAAAGGGCAGCCATATCTACTGATTATGTTTTCTCATAAGAATCTAGTAGCTATCGCCATAGTGCAATCCTTTGTAGGTGCTTCCTTTGCCCACCGTGTCAAGTAATTGGTGTAAGTGATGATATAACGTGAACTAGTACTCTCGCGCAGATGTTGCAATTGGTCCTACAAAGTCAATTGCCCATTTCTCAAATGGTTCAAGTGTTGGCTATTGGTCACAAGGGAATTTCATCTCTCTTTCCCGGTTTTCCCAGGCACTGGAAATGGTCACAGCCTTACAAAACTCAATGCAATATTTGTAGATGGTTTCCCACAAAATCCCTTCTAATAAAATCTTCCGCGTGGTAGCATTTCTGCATAGTGTCCTCCTGCAATCCCACCATGCACTTCTTCCATAATGGCTATGCGCTCATGTTCCAAAATGCATTGGCACAAAACCTCGTCATGACCCAAGTGATAGAGGTCTCCACTAATAAGCATGTAGGGTGCGACCCTTATTTCCAAATGCTTTCTCTCCACAGTCTTCATCCCTTATGGCACCACACCTATTTTTAAGAACACTGCGATATCTTCCAAGTCTAAGGGCACACGTTGTAATCTAAATAGTTGTGCATCTGGCATGGTATCCTCAATGATTTACATGTCCTCTCCTGGATCAATCCTTGACAAGTGGTCAATCCCTGAATTAATATTTCCTAAATTCACCACCACTGTAAATTCAAACTCCTGAAATAGAAGGACCCAATGACATATGCACCCTTGCAGAATGAGTTTGTTGAATAAATACTTCAATTCCACATGGTCTATGTAGAATATGAAGGGTGTTTCCAATAGATCACGCCTAAAATTATGTGGTGCGTAGATCATTTACAATGCTTCACTCTCGTAGTTACGTAATTCCGCTTTTCTTTGGTGTCAATTTCCTACTTGCAAAGCTCAAGGGATGATCAAAAATTCCTTCGCTAGGTTGTGCTAGTACTGCCCCCATTTCCATCCCTGAGGCATCCACATACACATGGAAAGGTTTATCCCAAGAAGGAAAATGTAATATGGACGTCGTTACGAGCCTTTCCTTTAAAGTGTCAAATGCCTTCTACTCCGCCTCTCCCTAACAAAAGGCAATTTTTTGTTTCAACAATTCTTCTAAGGGTGTGGCGATCTTGGCATATGCGTTGATGAACTTCATGTAATACCTCGCGTGTCGAGGAATGCGCACACGATGCTTTGGCAAGTAGGCTCACCTCAACCCATAATGACCGCAACTTTGGCGGGATCTACTAGTAAGCCTTCCTTGCATATGATATGCCCTAATAAGGTTCCAAATTGGGTAGCAAAGAAACATTTCTTGATGTTGAGGTATATCCTCAACTACTACCACCTTTCAAACATTAGTCTTACGTTATCACAATGGTCTTTGAATAGACCATACACAATCCAATCATCCAAATAGACTGAAGAAATTTATGGATGAAGTCTTGAAAGGCTTGTACTACAATGCGTGAGAACACAACAGACACATTTTTCATCCCAAAAGGCATGATCGTATAGAAAAACATTCCCCATTCAATGGTGAATGTTGTCTTTATTTGGTCTTCCTTTACAATCCTCACTGGTGGTATCTTGAGAACCCATCTATGAAGGAGTAGACTTCGCGCCTGGCCACTCCTCTAAGATTTCTTGTAAACGGAGTCGATAAGTGATCAATGACACATACTACATTTAGGTCTCTCGTAATAAACACAGATCTTGATCTAACTATCCTTTTTAATATTGATAATCATCTGGATTATCCATTCCAAATCTTCCACAACCTCAATGATACTTGATGCTATCATTTTGTCTATCTCTTCCTTAACCCATACGCGTAAATTTGGATTCATCCAATAAGGTCTCTTCCGAATCGGGCACACACCTTCTTTCAACTTGATCTTCATTTCCCCTAAGGAATGGTGGACACCTTTGAGTTCATGGTACCCATGAGGGAAAAAATATTGGAACTCACGTAACGAATCAATGATCTTTGAAACTTCCTTTTCGACCAATAGTAGCCAATGATAGCCTCCTTAGGTTCGGCATCTATCCCAATGTTAACCTTATTTGTTTTCAAAGGGTCATGGTAGGCACATGCTTTCTCATCAGTGTTGTTTATGACCTTGCACGTACCCTTTAAATGATCAACATCGAATGTCTCCATCTCTTCCTCGTCTATATGCCATAGACCAATTTTCCTTTTTCTTTTTACATACATGCATGCTTAAAATGTACTTCCTTTGATTCTTCCTCATTGAGGCATGTCTCCAAATAAGGATTTCCTAGTAATTCTAGCAGCCTATCCTCAACCATGGCACTATCTCCCATTATAAGGTACTTGATTGTTTGTAACGCCTTATCCACTGATGGTTTGGTAATCCTATACTCAAATGCTTGAATGAGATCAGCCGAAACTCTTGCTAATTACCTTTTTGATGATGCATCTCTACGAATGAATGTACCACATGTGTGCAAAACCTTAAAAGGTGGAGTACAAATTGTGTACCTACAATGAAGGTGGTAATGCTTTCGTACTTCCCACCCAAGATTCCTCATATGCTTGGATGTGAAATGTAGGGTCTCTTTGCCATGGTAGTCTTGTATAACCATGGGCACGTTGCTCCTGGAAAACCTTATGGAAAACGTGATCCTCACCTCACGCCACTCTAGGAGGTTTTCCCAATGTGTTTCCCACCACCGTGCTACTGAGTCTTGAGTAGGTTATAACTTATCATTCTTCTTCTTTCATCCTCATTTCTCCACTGAGCTTCCATTTCTTGTAGGAATGTTCCACTGTATGTCCTACCGAGTAACTAGGCAACTTCTTTCCCCCTAAGAGCTTGACATAGTGAGCCTTTTTCATCCTTATTACAGTCCTTTTAATTGTCACCCAATTAACTCATAGGTTCCATGTGCCTAATTGTTACATGCCACACTAGTGGTATCACTTAAAGACCGAGCACTCTCAAACTAGATAACTCCTCCTGTGGGGTGAATTATCTTAGGATCTCTGATGGAGCGCACATAGATTCTATCAAGGAATTCCTCTCCCAACAGTTTCATGTAGGGTGCTTACTTCCCATCCATAAAAGGGATGACCACTCATTCTTCCTTATTTTTGAAGCAACTACACCCTTTATTAAACCTTATGTCGACATTTTTCTTGTAACACCATGGGCACCCAAGCAATGCTAGAAAGTTGTTTGCCTTGGTGAGTTCCAAGAATTCAAAGTCTTTAGTGAACTTGGCCTCTTGAATGGTGATAATTGTATCCTTCAGGTTTCCAATGGGCATTGCCTTAGTCTTGTTTTCCATATACATCACATTTGAAGATGGATGCAACGCGGGCCTTCTCATTTGATGCTAGGCTTCTAAGGTGAGAACATTCACCTCTGCTCTCGTGTTGATGAGGATATTGCTCAGAAGCCATCCATCAATAACTGCATTAAAAGTAATCTCCTTATCATATTAAAGGCTATGAGGAGGAAGGTTTGCATGCAAAACCTGTCTCTCACATTCTCCTCAGGCGTGGTTACTTTATCCCTCATCCATTCTCCCAGCAAGGGAATAATATTCTCTTTCCTCAACATTTTACACACTTCTTTGACCTCATTCAGTCACTCCTTGGAACCTCATTATCCTTCCATTTCCCCACCTTCCTTGATTTCTCCTTGAGACACTGTATCTCCCCTTGTAAACTCCGAATCACATCCATAGTCTCCTAGTATACTTCTTTCTGATGGGTAGGGTCTAGGTAATTTCCATGTAGTACCTCATCTCTGGAAACTAGTGTCCTTGGTCTTGATATCTCCCGGTGTGCACACCCTCTACTCACATTTTCACTAGTACAGTTCTAGCTTAACTCATGTGCTACTCTTATCATCCATTGTGAATCGACCTTTTTGATGCTCACCATAGAAATGCCCTTATCTTTCCGGTCTTTGTTGGTTCGTATGCTCATAGAGTTCCGGAAGCTCTTCATACTTGTGCTTCTTCCCGCACCATGAGTATTATAACCAATCAAGAAAATTACATTTATAATGATCTGTAGATCCAAAATTATAACATGTTCCTTGCGGGAACTCACTTCTCCCTCCACCGAGGTTCGTGACCACAAAACCCCCTGTGAAAAACCCTTCCATGTGCCCCACCATCTCGCACGTCCTTCATAATGGCTATCATATTCCTTGGAACTACCGGAAAGGTTGGTGCGGAGCACCGGATCAATAACATCATGGATTTGATAAATTAATCTGTAATCCTTTGTGTCATGGGTTGTAGAGGTGCATATATTGCGAGTAGAAGACACATTCTTCCGGATTGCGCATTGCAACAGGGACATGTACTCTCATTATGGTCCTGTGACAAATTTCACAATCTACTGCTATGACACGTATTGAATTCCACGGGAAAATATCCTTGGCATGCCCCTATACTTCACAATCCACACACCAAAGACCACTATGAGTCTCATTTGCAAATTTTGTAGATAAATTCTCTAACTGTTTGGACATGGTAGCGATTTGAGCCTCCAGAAAAGGGCTCACACTGGTATCAACGCTCCTAACTGCTTTGGTGTGTAAGGCAACCTCTAGAGCCTCGCGTGGGTCGATAAATGTTTTATGGGATAAAGCCCTCCTAACTGGAGTGATCAACCTTCCAAAAAACCATTGAGCATGTTGTGAAGGGTGTATGTCATAGGAGAGCTTTGACAAGAGAGTCTTGAAATGTGTGTCATACTCCTGCACACTCTCGCTATTCCTTCTTTGGATATCCTTCAAAGAATTGATTCTCTTCTAATCAAACTCGGAATATGGAATTCTACAAGGAAATCATTCTTCAATGTGGTATAGTCTACTATCCTGTCGATGGGGTCATACTTCCTATACCAACTATGTGCGTGCCCCTCGTAATGTAGTTGCAAATGGCTTGCCTTTCGGTTTGAGGTAGTGATCCCTTCGGGCACCATAGTAACTCACACTTGTGTACATGCTCAGCACCATCCTCAATACCCATATAATATGATAAGTATAAATACATCTCAAAGAACACCTAAGGAGGTGGTTGAGGCCCCTGTCCTCCTAATCTAGATCCTTGGTTCCTCTCGGTGTTTCCTCCACCAGATCCATTGGATCCACCAGGTCTTGTGCCTCTAGATCCACCAGTAACTAGAAATGGGCATGAAGTGGTCATGCCTAGTGTCCCTAATGTCCCATTGAACTTTGTGCCAATGGTTTGTGAGATTGCTCCATTGCCATAAGATGTGTTACCTAAACCTTGCGTACTTACACTCTGCGTAAAAATTCCTCCAAACACCGGAATGGTATTTGTAACCATGGATGTTCCAAATGAAAAATTATATATCTTGGATGTCGATTGGTCAATCCCACCGATACCAAATGTGTTATCAATACTCCTCTTTTGATTTAGAAAACCAAGCACCAGGGCTGGTCGCTAGGTGGGTTCGGATGTGCGTCGAAGGATATTCTTTCTCCATGCGATGAACTCTCATTAGAAGCTAAAGGGGCCTCTCTCCTATACTTTCCAAGATGGGGTATCACAAACTATTCAGGATCCACATCCTCCATATGAACTTCAAAACCCTCTCACAATGTCTGCCTCCATAGATCCATCACACATGTAACCTCGCGTTTTCTAGTCATCTCCCTTTCAGATGCTTTACTATACTTGAGTCGTCTCTCCTCCCTTTCCTTCTCATCCGTAACATCTTCCATCTTCCTCCACTCTAGCTTCCTCTCCCAATGCTCATAGTAGCTTAGCCACCATGGGGAATGCTTCTAAACTCAAAGTAATGACCAAGATCTTCATATCCAGAGGAATAACACTAAAAAATGACCCTCTAGGCTCCCTTAGAAACTCAAACTCAAAACTTCTGGGAAAGAATACGTCAAAATGGTGTATTCTAAAGTGTAACTAGACAACACTCCCTTCCACCAGTGATCAATAACATGCATCTAAGTCGATATGCATCCTGCAGACCTCGATAGTCATCCTGGGTTCCACACGCACAATCTATAGAACTATCTTGATCGAATGCGTATATTAAAAGCTATTCATATAGCTCTCTTTGGGAAGCAAAAAAATATTTTCTCATACAGCTCATGGTATAGGTTCTCTTCTAAACATCCACATCTATTGAACTCAGGTCCAATGTTGAATCTTTGAGCAAACTTGTTCTCCGTGCTCTTGAACCACGTTTCAACACTTTCTATAGTCATGAACTCTGTCATCACACATCGCAAAGACAAAAAAACAAGTCATTTATCACAACAAATTCAAAAATAGATACCACCAATGGAACCAATATATAGTCATTTTTATGCCCTTTTCAAAGAATAAGGAAATCCCATGCGACGACCTATCACCCAGTGGGCGCTGGGTGCTCACCTAAGGCATGCACGGGTGTTGAGCCCCTCCTTTATGTGAGTTGTGTGAGAATTCATTAGTTATGACAGAAAATTAAGTGAAGATACTGGAAACAAACCATACATTCATCTTAGAGCTCATAACGGGCTTCTAGACCAATGTATGCATTCAAATAAGAGAAGCATTACAGAACATAGATCTGAATTATAAAAAAGGAAATGCATAGGGGTTTACACCTACGTAGATGAAATATATATAAAACCAATCCATATAGATGTAAGTAAAATTGGAACCACACATATTCATATTAAGTATGTTGATAACCACATTACATTGCTGAGGTAATCCCAGATCCATATAATGGTGTAGACCATTGTCATGCATTAGAACTAGACTTAATCCCTTCATAGTACAAAGAAAAATATCCAGACCCATCCCCTTGATACAACATACTCCTACAGATCCTCTAAACTAAACCCATAGAGCTCTCATAGTATTCCGGCATAGCTTTTCCTCTTTGCATTCTCTATCTCTACATCTACCCTCTTTTCTTCTACCGGACGCTTGTATATATAGCCTTAGCAAACATCACCATGACTTTATGTATATAGCCTTAGCAAGCATCACCATGACTTTATGAAGTTGTAGATAAAATTCCATTTATCCAAGTGGTCCTCTATGGGAGCATGATACTTCAGATGTTAGCTCTCCATCCTTCACCATGATGACCTTCTAGAATCTTCTAGTGTAAGGTATATTCCTTCTTTGGTCACCAAGTTGCTAGGTTGGCACTTTATCCACTTCACATGTGTAGTCAGGTCATGATGTCCTCGTGTGCTTCCCGATATGCCAAATATGGATAAGTATCAAAACCTTAGCTCTTCCTTGTGCATGTGCCACTATTTTTTCTAAACCCTTCTAAACTCCTATCCCACACTCTTTCTCCTTACACACCCTTCCTTTAATAGGCCTTATGCACCCATGTGCCTTCTTGTACTTAGCAAATATTTTAGGGGCTCAACAATATGTTATAATGTTTCTAATATTTTTAGAAGTTGTGCTTAAGTAGTTCAAAGTAGTGTTATGTGTGAATCTTCTCTAGCCTATGGTGCATCTCATCCACCCTTTTCATTGCTCACCTTTTCCCTATTTTAGGAAGTTACATTCTGAGTTAACTCCTTCAATTTTTGGTGCATCACTCCCATTAAGTTTTATGTTTTGTTTCATTTTCTCTGACCCTCATCTCACATGACAGAGAAGATCTAGATTCTTTAAAATGGAGGTCACCTTAGGGTGCATGTCCCACTAACCTAAGGTTTCCTACAACTCTGACGGTTCATCTGCAAGGAAAACCATTAACACAACATTTTAAATAAAGTAAAATCAATGCAAAGAACATAATATGATATTAAAGACACATGTATTGATTAATCAAATCAGATCCACACACTTATATTAATGCTCAAAGCAGATCACAAGAGTAGTGTCTTCAACAATGAATCTCAAGATACAACGAAGTGCTCTCAATATAATCAACAATGTCTCATGACCACATATGAAGAAGTAAAACTATGAGAATGTATTCAAATTCAATATCAAATCTGAAAACACCTCATAAATCTGAAAATTACATCAACATGCTATGGATATAACATTCAAATACAAGCACCCAAATCTTCCTTCCTTTCCAACTCGCTCTCAAAGAAACAAAACCAAATTTTCATTTGCTCAAATTATCCTCATGAAAAATCAACCAATAGCTATCATAGAATGAGAATCCAGGTGTTTTGGAATAGGCCAAAGGGTTTTTCTTTGTAGAAAAAGGGTTCTTCAAAAGAAGATACAAGAGGTTTCAAAAAGCTAGTCCATTGTATCCCAAAAAATCCATTTTATATCCTTTCCTTGATTAAAATTCAAAATAAGTCAGAAACTCATTATTAATTTAACCCATAAATTCTTATAAAATTCAATAACATCCATTACAACAGTCACATTTAACCCAAGTAGGTCGGCCTAGCTAAAAACCTCATTCCATGCACCAAAAATCCCCAAAACCCTTGCATTGGGATGACAAAAATCTCATAATCCTAAAAATTTTTTGTTCAAGCTATAAAAATCATTACACATGTCTAAAATAACATTTAAACATCATATATGGTCACAATTTATCTCAAACAATCAAAATATTTCATTTATTGGGCCCAGTGCTCTTTGTATTTCTCAAAATTGTTGTTTCTTACACCTTTCAACACCCCTGAAAAACTTCATTAGGCCACAAAATCACTTAAACATGACCAAAATATTCCATGTAACCACTTAATGGAAATTACAGAACCTGAAAAACACTTATAAGAAAGTTATAATTCTTGAAACATCCATCACTTCAAACCATAACTACTTTTTCCTTCACCAGATCAACTTGCAAAACATTTGTTTGCAAAGGTTAGCTCATAAAATCATTTCTACATACATTCAAGACCTAAAAATGGTTTGATTGGATGATAAATTCATCCCTATTGACATTACAGGTAATATGAAGCATCACCCAATCCATCTCGGGATTAACATAACATTAAAATTTCACCTGGAACACATTCTTTCTGAAGCTGCCAAAAATATACATGTTTAAATAATGACATATAAATCCTATCAAATGAAATAATAATGAGGAAATACATATATCACTGGAAATATCTCTGAATCTATTTTGAATTCAACTTTAATCACGTCAAAAATCTACATATAGTTCAAGTTATAGCCAATTTATTGAACCTTGCTTTTTGAGACCCCAAAGCGCCCTTTGACTAGTCATCTTGCTTGGACCTCAAAAAACCATGTACCTGCATGATATTTCTCTGAAACTTCATGGACATTAATATGAACTCCCATTCACCATGAAACATCAATTTTTGATGCTACTCCTTTGGACCATCTTGCCCTATAACCTTATTTCCTAGAAACTGTTATTTTTAAGTGGGGCCCACTAATCACCATGACCTCAACCATAAATTTATGGAAATCCTGATGAGTCTTATACAACATTCAATCATCAATTTTTCACTAGAAATCAAAATTGGGCTAGTATACTTCTTCTTTTGCAAACTGGTCATAACTAGGGTCTAGCTAGGGTTTTAGACCATTTTATTATCTTAACATTCGTTTATCAAAACGTGATGATCAACTGACACGAATATTTTTGAAACCTTATATACTCACCATAGAAACATCCTTAAAATCCAAAAGGTCCCATGCAAAGCACACAATTCAGAACGAGCATATGAAGTTCAACTTTGAGCTGGAATTTGACTTAATTTTCACCATGTCTCACATAAACTGTCATATATGGAAAAATACACATCATGGGAACCTAAATTTTTCTAAAATCATAATTAATCATCTCTATAACATATCCAATCATCATAATTTAAATTCTATAGCTTAATCTCTCCATTCACGAAGACTTACTTATGCTTGCATGTTAGATCCTTCTTGTAGAGGCTATGGTCAATGTAATAAATGAACATGAAACCTATGAAAATAACCCAAACATACCTAATATGACATGATACACATTATTTCATGCTTCCATGAGATCAAATGGCTCTAATTCACATTGTCACACCTTCAAGCTATCATACCTACTCACTGATGAACACTGTAACCAAGTGAACTAGTTGAAGCGCACCTGCCACTATTGTGAGTGATAAAACATCCTCAAATCATGATATAAATCATTTCAACATTGATCCAAAAATAATCAGATTATTACGACCTGATCTCGGACCCTTATAGGCTTTAATTATTCCGATAATTTACTCCTTTTAAGTAATCAATTTTAAAATAATGCAAGACAATAATGACAATTGCACTGCATTGATTACGGAGTTGGCGATTGCCTACGTCTCGGGTTCATGATTGAACCGTTCCACTAGTCAAAACTTGTAAGTTCTGATAGTATTTTCACAAGAAAACCTAATGGAATTTTACTTGCCTACCAAGTACACCGAGTTCTTTGGATGACAAGGGTGAAAAATAGCACCCGACCTCCACCTTCTGGCGTCTGATCTCCTTGGGTGTGATCGGCCTTCCGACGCAAACAATGCGAAGCTAGCACTCCGGTTGACAATCCAGGATTTACAAGTACTTGGTGTGGTGCT
Organism: Taxus wallichiana var. yunnanensis; assembly: GCA_018340775.1. NCBI lineage: Eukaryota > Viridiplantae > Streptophyta > Pinopsida > Cupressales > Taxaceae > Taxus > Taxus wallichiana. The sequence continues at coordinate 228,703,796 of CM031234.1, read as the reverse complement.
ATAGGCCTATTGGGTAGTTTACATTTCACTCCCAATCACAAATATTCCATCTAATATTGCCTAAAATAATAATAGGCCAATAGACAATACTTGTCGACACATCCCATGAAATAAGCTTAACAAATAATAAGCTCGGGATCGGTGTCTCCGTGTGCATTTAATGTGTCCACAACAAGTTTAACAAATAATAAACTCGTGTTGTGTATTTACAATGTGTGTCCATTACTATGAACTTGGTACCCTATTTATACATTTTAGGGCCCCAAAATAATGGAATAAAATATTATCTAAGGCTATTATAAGCCTCATCCCGTAAAATGAATGGGATCAAATATTCCAAAAATCCAGTTTTGCATGTTTAATGGGATTAATTCCCATTTGAGCGATTACATTTGATAAGGGATAATATCCCAAATGAGCGGCATTTGTTAAGTTAAGTGGGTATATCCCACATTAGGCGGCCTTAGAAATATTCAAAGGTTTTAAACCTTTGATTTTACCTTACCTCACGTGGACTCCTCCATGCATGGGCTTAGGCCCCCCACACCACCGCTTCACTCACCTTCTTCCACGTGGTGGGGCTTAATGCCTCCCAAACAACCACTTCACCACCTTGCACGTGGTCAAAACATATGCATGTTTTAATACTAATGTTTTAACATTAATATATACATGTGGCTTTTGTATATATGGCGCCATTTGGAACGTGAACTTACCAATATAATATTATTTCGACCCATACAATGGTGGAATAGAAATAATCTTGTAGTCCACTTGTCGTCTCCCGATAGGCAAATCGAGCGAATTCGACGAGTGTTGGCAAGCCACGTGTCACAGTGCGATTCGGTCCAATATTGACCAGTTGACCATAGTTTGACTTTCCCGTTGACTGAACTTTGACCGAACATATCTAGAGCTCTCGATGTCCGTTTGTTGCGTTCTCACAGTCGTTGGAAAGCTCTCGAGATGATCTTCTGCATTGACACCATTTAGAGATGTTTAGGGAACTTTTGAAAATGATCCCCTGATCACACCTCCCCACTGAGAAAAGCTTTTTGTCCCAAAAAGCTTCCATACTGTCCTGAATCTGGAAACTCTGCTGCCACCTCGGAAGTGCTGCTATAGTAGACCCTTGGGTCTTCTCCTCCAACCTTCTCATTTCGACAACTCTGATCCGATCCTGGGACTTGTGGGTTATGGGTCCACGATGCTTCCACTACGCCACTTTGATATCGAAGAAGACCTCCACGCCTCCGCTTTATGGTGCTAAGTTTATGAATGAAACCTCAACGCTCATACATGCGGTGCTTAAGCTTCTTGATATCGACAACAAGGATCTTCTTTTACTCTATAACACAGTCCTGGCTCCGAGTTGATTCATGAGAATCTAAACTGATTTGAAGGAACTCCATTTTACGTAAAGCTTTGACTAATTCGATGTTAGTGATGGACAATGCCTTGTCCCTTTACAACCTTAACGCCTCCGATGCATGATGCTAAGCCTCTTTCAAGACCTCGAGCCTCCGATGCATGATGCTAAGTCTGTTACAGACCTCAACGCCTCCGATGCATGATGCTAAGCCTCTTTCAAGACTTCGAGCCTCCAATGCACGATGCTAAGTCTCTGTAGACCTCAACGCCTCCGATACATGATGCTAAGCCTTTTTCAAGACCTCGAGCCTCCGATGTATGATGCTAAGTATCTGTAGACCTCAACGCCTCCGATACATGATGCTAAGCCTTTTTCAAGACCTCGAGCCTCCGATGTATGATGCTAAGTCTGTTACAGACCTCAATGCCTCCAATGCATGATGCTAAGCCTCTTACAAGACCTCGAGCTTCCAATGCATGATGCTAAGTCTGTTGATCAGCTACCATTCGTATGTGTGGTCACAATGCCTTGACACCGAATGACGTTCCAAGCTGATCCTTTGAGAGCTCCTCTTGTTGACATACTAATATCAGGTACCATTCTACTGCACGGTCACAATGCCTCTACACAGAATGAAGTTTCGACCCGACGTCAATGCGATGGTGATTCGGCTACCATTACGCTCCACGGTCATAATGCCTCTACATAGAATGAAGTTTCGAGCTAATCTTTGCGAACTCTATTGTCTGCACAAAAGGCAGATCAATCTCCAAGCTTTATATGAGTCAAATCCTGTATCCAAGCTGTAACAAGTACTCACCAACTGATTAGGAGATATGTTAGGAGCATTAATCAAATTTTCTAAGTAAGAAAATCCACTGAGTATTGTAAACCTTTCTCTCAGCATTTTCTCACAAAATATGATCTCCAAACTTAATACTCCATACGATTCCTCAATCTGAATTATGCAATATATAATTGAAAAATTGTTGACTTACCCATTTAAAGGACTTTCACTTTCGGGTTTTACGGTCACAGGTTGAATTGTCAAGTGGTGGTGACGTAGAAACCTCTGCCTTTGCGATAGGCCTCCATTCCATCTTTGGCTTGCCATTACTCGATGGCGAGATGGATGCGATTTCAGCAATTTTCCACCGATGCCCATTCCTCGCGCAATGAGCACAAAAATTCCTCTTAATCTCCTTCTTACGGGATGAGGAACTTTTTTCCATTTCTCGACTCTGCATAGCGAGATTGGTCTTTCTCCTTTGGATTGCAATGTGGATTGACTTCATTTGTCTCCTCCTGCCAAAACAATGACTAAACAAGGAAAATATACTACATTTTATGGTGTAAGAAAAATCACCAAAATAGTTGCCCTCTCGGGGTCTTACTAATGCAAGTATAGCAGTACAAACATTGCCCAAAATTGGGTCTTTAACTAATGTGCCATATGCGGTTAGATGTATACAAACGTTGCCCTCAAAGGGGTCTTACCAATACATTCTACTCTATACAATAGTTTTCAGGTTTTATCTGCGCATGAGATATAATGGATTTATCCAAATAGAAATGAGAAAATTACTGAGTATGTTAAACCTGTCTCTCAGTCTATCCCACCCATCTGGAAATCCAGAAGTACAAGCCAATGCCATCCCTGTCAAAGCAACCTGTACTGATTAACCTGCTCCATACCAACTTGCTTCGAAGATTAGTAAGTTTGCAGGTGTCGATTACTAGCTCTGATACCAAAATTGCTTCAGAGATTAGCAAGTTTGCAAGCGAATAACCAGCTCTGATACCAAACTTGATCCGAAAATAATCAGATTATTACGACCTGATCTCGGACCCTTATAGGCTTTAATTATTTGCCGATAATTTACTCCTTTTAAGTAATCAATTTTAAAATAATGCAAGACAATAATGACAATTGCATTGCAGCATTGATTACGGAGTTCGGCAATTGCCTACGTCTCGGGTTTGTGATCGAACCGTTCCACTAGTCAAAACTTGTAAGTTCTGATAGTATTTTCACAAGAAAACCTAATGGAATTTTACTTGCCTACCTACAGTACACCAGTTTTGGATGACAAGGGTGAAAAATAGCACCCGACCTCCACCTTCCTGGCGTACAATCTCCTTCGGCTGTGATCGGCCTTCCCGACGCAAACAATGCGAAGCTAGCACTCCGGTCGACAATCCAGGATTTACAAGTACTTGGTGTGGCGCTATGGGCCTATTGGGTAGTTTACATTTCACTCCCAATCACAAATATTCCATCTAATATTGCCTAAAATAATAGGCCAATAGACAATACTTGTCGACACATCCCGCAAATAAGCTTAACAAATAATAAGCTCGGGATCGGTGTCTCGTGTGCACCAATGTGTCCACAACAAGCTTAACAAATAATAAGCTCGTGTTGTGTATTTACAATGTGTGTCCATTACTATGAACTTGGTACCCTATTTATACATTTTTAGGGCCCCAAAATAATGGAATAAAATATTATCTAAGGCTATTATAAGCCTCATGCCATAAAATGAATGGGATCAAATATTCCAAAATGTGGGTTTTTGCATGTTTAATGGGATTAATTCCCATTTGAGCCGATTACATTTGATAAGGGATAATATCCCAAATGAGCGGCATTTGTTAAGTTAAGTGGGTATATCCCACATTAGGCGGCCTTAGAAATATTCAAAGGGTTTTAAACCTTTGATTTTACCTTACCTCACGTGGACTCCTCCAGCCATGGGCTTAGGCCCCCACACCACCGCTTCACTCACCTTCTTCCACGTGGCAAGGCTTAATGCCTCCTAAACAACCGCTTCACCACCTTGCACGTGGTCAAAACATATGCATGTTTTAATACTAATGTTTTAACATTAATAAATACATGTGGCTTTTGTATATATGGCGCCATTTGGGCGTGAACTTACCGATATAATATTATTTCGACCCATCAATGGTGGAATAGAAATAATCTTGTAGTCCACTTGTCGTCTCCCGATAGGTAAATTGAGCGAATTCGACGAGTGTTGGCAAGCCACGTGTCAGTGCGATTCGGTCCAATATTGACCAGTTGACCATAGTTTGACTTTCCCGTTGGTGAACTTTGACCGAACATATCTAGAGCTCTCGATGTCCGTTTGTCGTGTTCTCACAGTCGTTGGAAAGCTCTCGAGATGATCTTATGCACTGACACCATTTAGAGATGTTTAGGGAACTTTTGAAAATGATCCCCTAATCACACCTCCCCACTGAGAAAAGCTTTTTGTCCCAAAAAGCTTCCATACTGTCCTGAATCTGGAAACTCTGCTGCCACCTCGGAAGTGCTGCTGTAGTAGACCCTTGGGTCTTCTCCTCCAACCTTCTCACTTCGACAACTCTGCTCCGATCTTGGGACTTGTGGGTTATGGGTCCACGATGCTTCCACTACGCCACTTTGATATCCGAAGAAGACCTCCACGCCTCCGCTTTATGGTGCTAAGTTTCTGAATGAAACCTCGCTCCTTATGTGCGGTGCTAAGCTTCTTGATATCTGACAACAAGGATCTTCTTTTACTCTATAACACAGTCACGGCTCCGAGTTGATTCCGAGAATCTAAAGCTGGTTTGAAGGAACTCCATGTTACGTAAAGCTTTGACTAATTCGATGTTAGTGATGGACAATGCCTTGTCCCTTTACAGACCTTAACGCCTCCGATGCATGATGCTAAGCCTCTTTCAAGACCTCGAGCCTCCGATGCATGATGCTAAGTCATTTGCTGAGACCTCAACGCCTCGATGCATGATGCTAAGCCTCTTTCGAGACTTCGAGCCTCCAATGCACGATCTAAGTCTCTGTAGACCTCAACGCCTCCGATACATGATCTAAGCCTTTTCAAGACCTCGAGACTCGATGTATGATGCTAAGTCTCTGAGACCTCAACGCCTCCGATACATGATGCTAAGCCTTTTCAAGACCTCGAGCCTCCGATGTATGATGCTAAGTCTCACATGAGAACTCAATGCCTCCAATGCATGATGCTAAGCCTCTTACAAGACCTCGAGCTTCCAATGCATGATCTAAGTCTGTGATGGATACCATTCGTATGTGTGGTCACAATGCCTTGACACCGAATGACGTTCCAAGCTGATCCTTTGAGAGCTCCTCTTGTTGACATACTAATATCGGTACCATTTACGCTTGCGCGGTCGCAATGATGCCTCTACACGCAGAATGAAGTTTCGACCCGGACGTCAATTCCAGCGGTGATTCAGCTACCATTACGCTCCACGGTCCACAATGCCTCTACACGGAATGAAGTTCGAGCTAATCTCTCTTGAACTCTATTATCTGCACAAAGGCGAGATCAATCTCCAAGCTTTATATGAGTAAAATCCTGTATCAAGTATAACAAGTACTCACCCAGCTGATTAGGAGATATGTTAGGAGCATTAATCAAATTTTCTAAGTAAGAAAATCCACTTTGAGTATTGTAAACCTTTCTCTCGGCATTTTCTCACAAAATATGATCTCAAACTTAATCCGCATACGATTCCTCAATCTGAATTATGCAATATATAATTGAAAAATTGTTGACTTACCCATTTCAAAGGACTTTCACTTTCGGGTTTTACCTGGTCCTGGGTTGAATTGTCAACTGGTGGTGACGTAGAAACCTCTGCCTTTGCAATAGGCCTCCATTCCATCTTTGGCTTGCCATTACTCTGATGGCGAGATGGATGCAGTTTCCAGCAATTTTCCACCTGATGCCCATTCCTCTGGCAATGAGCACAAAAATTCCTCTTAATCTCCTTCTTCTGGGATGAGGAACTCTTTTTGCCATTTCTCGACTCTGCATGATGAGATTGGTCTTTCTCCACTGCATTGCAATGTGGATTGACTTCATTTGTCTCCTCCCTGCCAGAACAATGACTAAACAAGGAAAATATACTGCATTTTATGGTGTTAGAAAAATCACCAAAATAATTGCCCTCTGGGGGTCTTACTAATGCAAGTATAACAGAGTACAAACATTGCCCAAAATTGGGTCTTTAACTAATGTGCCATGTCTGGTTAGATGTATACAAACGTTGCCCTCAAAGGGGTCTTACCAATACATTCTACCCTACACAATAGTTTTCAGGTTTTATCTGCATGCATGAGATATAATGGATTTATCCAAATAGAAATGAGAAAATTCTTGAGTATGTTAAACTTTGTCTCTCGGTCTATCCCACCAATGATCTGGAAATCCGAAGTACAAGCCAATGCCATCCTGTCAAAGCAACTTGATTGAATAACTGCTCCATACCAACTTGCTTGAAGATTAGTAAGTTTGCGGAGTGTCGATTACTAGCCACGATACCAAAATTGCTTCAGAGATTAGCAAGTTTGCAAGCCAATAACCAGCTCTGATACCAAACTTGATCCAAAAATAATCAGATTATTACGACCTGATCTCGGACCCTTATAGGCTTTAATTATTTGCCGATAATTTACTCCTTTTAAGTAATCAATTTTAAAATAATGCAAGACAATAACGACAATTGCACACAGATTGATTACGGAGTTCGGCAATTGCCTACGTCTCCGGGTTCGTGATCGAACCGTTCCACTAGTTAAAACTTGTAAGTTACAATAGTATTTTCACAAGAAAACCTAATGGAATTTTACTTGCCTACCAGTACACCAGTTCTTTGGATGACAAGGGTGAAAAATAGCACCCAACCTCCACCTTCCTAGCGTACAATCTCCTTCGGCTGTGATCGGCCTTCCCGACGCAAACAATGCGAAGCTAGCACTCCGGTTGACAATCTAGGATTTACAAGTACTTGGTGTGGCGCTATGGGCCTATTGGGTATTTTACATTTCACTCCCAATCACAAATATTCCATCTAATATTGCCTAAAATAATAATAGGCCAATAGACAATACTTGTCGACACATCCTGCAAATAAGCTTAACAAATAATAAGCTCGGGATCGGTGTCTCCGTGTGCACCAATGTGTCCACAACAAGTTTAACAAATAATAAGCTCGTGTTGTGTATTTACAATGTGTGTCCATTACTATGAACTTGGTACCCTATTTATACATTTTTAGGGCCCCAAAATAATGGAATAAAATATTATCTAAGGCTATTATAAGCCTCATCCCGTAAAATGAATGGGATCAAATATTCCAAAAATCCGGTTTTGCATGTTTAATGGGATTAATTCCCATTTGAGCCGATTACATTTGATAAGGGATAATATCCCAAATGAGCGGCATTTGTTAAGTTAAGTGGGTATATCCCACATTAGACGGCCTTAGAAATATTCAAAGGTTTTTAAACCTTTGATTTTACCTTACCTCACGTGGACTCCTCCACGCATGGGCTTAGGCCCCCACACCACCGCTTCACTCACCTTCTTCCACGTGGCAGGGCTTAATGCCTCCCAAACAACCGCTTCACCACCTTGCACGTGGTCAAAACATATGCATGTTTTAATACTAATGTTTTAACATTAATATATACATGTGGCTTTTGTATATATGGCGCCATTTGGAACGTGAACTTACCAATATAATATTATTTCGACCCATACAATGGTGGAATAGAAATAATCCTGTAGTCCACTTGTCGTCTCCTGATAGGCAAATCGAGCAAATTCGATGAGTGTTGGCAAGCCACGTGTCATAGTGCGATTCGGTCCAATATTGACCAGTTGACCATAGTTTGACTTTCCCATTGACTGAACTTTGACCGAACATATCTAGAGCTCTCGATGTCATTTGTTGTGTTCTCACAGTCGTTGGAAAGCTCTCGAGATGATATTATACATTGAAACCATTTAGATATGTTTAGGGAACTTTTGAAAATGATCCCGATCAAACATGCTTCCCCAAGCATCCAAGAAGCTCACACCGCAAAGCTACACCTCTTAGGAACTGTATGGGATTGCTAGAGAAAGCACACCTCTTGAATCCCACTTTGTACTAGTTGACCTTCGGAAGATGAAATGACATAAAGAATGATTTATCATAAAAATAGCTGATGATTGAGAATGGGAAGGATCATATATGGTGGCTAGGATTTTACCCAAAATCATGAACCTTGAATAGGTTTTGGATAGGAGAGAGAAACTTCAAAACTAGAAGTAGTACAAATAATATCAAATATTTAATGCCTCTTTGATTGATTAATTTTTTAGAATTGTCGAAAGATCATGGTGTAAATATAATCAAATTGTAAAATGGATAAAGATATGAGGAGATTGGATTATGAATGTGAGAATTTTTCTTAGTAAGAATAAAAGGTAAAACTTGGCATTGCAAAGGAAAAATTACCATATTTTAGTGTCTACAAGCTTCAAACAAGATAATAATTAGGAATACCTTATTAGGGAATTTGAGCCGCTTAAAAAAGGAATCAACTATTCTCTCAAATCAACCACTAATGCTATCAATTCCTCACAAAAGTAAGCCCCTTTAAAGGGAATATCTATTTTGCTTTCTTCTCCTTCCAATTATAATCCAAGTACTTCAATCACTTAATCAAACCTTCACTACCTACCCTTGAGATATCAATAACTACGAGAAAATCATGTCTATTCCTAAAATCAATCACGTCGATCCTCTCGTAACATGTGCTCACATTTAATGGACCTAACCTCTTTTTTTTGGTGGCATGATATGGTGGGGTAATCTTATGAAAACTATTGTGATCTCCAAAAAATTAATTTCCTATTTTTTTCTTAAGGTCATAATCTTGATTTTCAAGCTATCATTAAAGAATACCATTATAAACATCAATCTCTCCTTTAATATCACAAACATCACCAACAACAACAAAATTCGGACTAGTTAATAACCTCAAAAAAAGTTATTGTGAACAATTTTTTAGGCACCATTGAAGGGTATTATGACCATAATAATATCAATTCCAAATATATGAATGTGGCTAAGGTCAACTATTGATAAAATACGGACATAATATCATAGTACAAAAACTTAAAAATACTTCTTATAGTGATATGTGTATAAATTGGTAGATCTATACACGTTGATAAACTCATAATATATTCAATTAATCTTAGTGTGACACAAAATAAACTTGAGATGTTCATTGATATTCACAAAGAGAGAAGTTACATATATAGTGTAATGATCTCCTACATAGGATTCAACACTTATCACCTTTAAGCACTTATGTCTAATTATAACAAATAACCTATAATTATATTCTAATTATATAATGTAACATATCTCTCTCATACCTCATTATTTTGACCAAATAAATATTACAACACATAATATATACGAGTTATTATATCTCATCACACCACATACAATATACTATAACACAACATGTGAACACTAACAACATATTATTAAGAAGATGTCACTTAAAGGTACTTCTAATGATTAATATACTAATGACAGAACCAACTCCACCAATAGAGCCTCAACCTAAGAAACTTATTCTTACATCTAAGGAAAATTTCCTTCCCTCTTCTAATCAAATTCCTACAAATACAGAAAACAAACCACATATAGTTCCTTCCAACCCAAGAACCATTATGTATCTCACCAAAAATTGCAATGGAACTTCTTTAACAAACTAAATTCCTTGCCTTATAAGACTATCTTAATGGAAATCACACATACTTCCCCTCAACACCATCGATTTCCTCCTCAATTAATTTAATCCTTAGAGGATTATTTGTAAACCATTATGTAATACCCTTCTCTTCAACCTCCTCATACTTTTATAATCCACATTATAAAAATTATGACTCCTCGATATTCCAAGTTAATCACCATTGATTTCCTTAATAATGACAAAGTAAATGATGAAATACTATTTCATGTTGATGATCCCCCTCTTCATTATATTTTCCTTGTAGGATGTTCAAATAAGGAAGGTATTTGTGGATTAATGTTTCAAAATCATTGTTGCATTTTATTGGTTAATCTAAAATCTCATATTTACCACACACCTGACCTTAAACAAACATACATTTTTGGTTATAGATTTGGAAATATCATAAAAGTATCCTTAGTTTCCTTTGGCTCCCCATCATTTTGGAACTAAAATCCATGGACACCAAGTTCATGGTATTAGTAAAACCTCTATTATATAACCTTCTTCTAGGCTAGACATAGATGTATTGTATGAGAGTAGTTTCCTTGCACGTAAACCAATGCCTTAAATTCATCCAAGAAAGTAAAGACATATAAGCATTGAAAGAGGGTTTAAAACCCGCAAGTGAGGATCACGAGGGATGACATGCACATCACTGGATATGCAAACGGAAGTGTGAAGAGATATCGGGAGGAGCGAGCATCAACCGAATGTGCATGTAAATATTTGAAATAGGTAGAACCTGGTTAAGCCATAAAACTCTCCTCTATCTCATAGATCAAATGGGGTGTACATATAGGAGGTGCTAAGTAACCCCCAGTGCTGCAATCATGACAACTTGAGTAGAGAGGGGGAGTTACATTCCTAGAATAGAAGTGTAACTCCCAATGATGCATATGACGCACTAACACACTAACATTGACACATTGATGTGTAAGAGAATCTCATAATGACCCCTAAATGACACATGGACCTACGATCTCACCTAAGTGAGATGACTCACCTAATGATGTGGAAAATAACACACACCAACACCCCCTTCATCATAACTTAGGATGAGGTGGCAAGTCAGAAATGAGAAATGGGTCCCGACACAAATCCTGATGAGGTACCCATGTACAAGAAGAAGTCCCAAGAAGTGAAGGAAAACCTAGTGGGAAAAACATCCACCACAAGAGAACAAAACACTCTCTAATCTAAGAAAGATGCCAAGGATGGGTCCTAGCTATAGACGAGCTTGAAAAGGTACCCATGTACAAAGGGAAATCTCTCAGAAAAGAAGAAGAAGAGAGAAGAAGAGGGAGATGAGAGGAATGCAGAAGATGCCATGGATAGATTTGAACTTTGCAGCTCTAGGAGGTCTCCCAAAATAATGTCGATGATGAGATCCTTTGCCTCTGGACTGAAGAAGAGCCACCTACACCGAACAGTGTGCCTGCCCTTAGGAAGGACATAAATGATGTGCTTAGAATTCAGCCCACTCCACAAAGGAAACCGAAGGTAGAAGACAAAGAACTCGATTCCGGTCCACGAAAGTGTGACATAGGTATAGCGAGTGAGTGCTAAGGAACCAAAGGTAATGCCACATGCATAGAATTATCAGAGTGAAAAAGAGGAACACCCGCAGAAAGGATGTCCAAGTGATGTGAAGGGAACAAAACATCCTCCACAATAGAAAAGGGATCCACGGTGAGGGTGGATGAACTCCTCTCGAATCCTAGAAGGGGTACTCTTGATAACGAGAGATGATGAACTCCTCTAAAACACCTATAGATGGATGAGGGACCTATAGAGCATCACAAGTGGACTCTGTGAAAAGATGACAAAGGTCAAGCAGATACTCATCCCAATGAGGGGGCTCAACAAATAGAAGAGCGATGTCAGATAGGTATGAGTCATCCAATGAAGGTAGAGGAGTGAAAGAGGGCCTCACACAATGGAAGTGGAAAAGAGGAGGGTGTGATGAATGTATGAGATTGAGTATGAGACTGCTTGATATTTGATGAGATGTGGGGGTGACAAAAATGTCTAGAATATTGAGAGAAAGAGGAGAGAAGTCCTTGTAATGCTCTCTGCATCGTAAGCTGGGGTGCACGAGTTAGAACCAAGTGAGCCTATGTCAGTGGAACTGTCATCACAAAAATAAATGGAGGAGATGACTGAATCAGTAGCAAAAACAATGAGTGTAGTATGTGAAGGGTCTCCATAGAGGGACTGAAGAATGCTCTAGACATGGTGGGGTGGATCTGAGTTTGCCACGTGAAACTAGAGAGATCTAGAGACATGCATCATCATGTGACCAAAGACATGGTCAAAAGTGTCAAGGAAGTCCTCCAGATGATGATGATCAGTGGGTGCAGGAATTGGCCCAAGCAAGAAGGGTAAAAGACCCTCATGGGTGAAGTAATGTTCCATGGAAGCACACCAAGCTGAATAGTCCCCTCTCCCGGTGAGAAGTGGCGAGAGGCTGTAAAGTGATCCTATGATGCTCAAGTCTGGAAAGAGCACTCTCCATGATGAAAAATGCAAGATGCACAAAAGCAAGACGTCGAGACTTGGCCGATAATGCGTTTGCGTGTGAAAGCCCAAGAGTACAATCAACCCCAGAATGCGGCACTTTATAAAGTAGTGCATTTACAAAACTGAAAATGTCATCACGTAATGTGTGAGAAATCATGCAACTTTGACTAAAGAAGCGCTCAAAAATGAGCTGCGAGTCAAAAGTTATGGCATTATTAAGATTCCCACTGGCCCGATGAAAAAGTCAATAAACACTATAAACTGATTAAAAAATGCTCGAAATGGGTGCAAAGGGTGTCGTGTGGGTACTCGTTGGAAACAACATCAAATTTTAGGCATAGTTTTTTTTCTTGTGAGGGGGGATTAGCCTCCTGCCAACTCCTGGACCTCACCCTCCGTCTTCGACACTCGTAGGAAGGGATTTAATTACAAGCATAAACAACCTTAAAAATTAATTACATGCCATGATAAATGTTTTGCCTCAAAACATTAAAAATGAGGAATTGTTTTGACCTACAAACAATTTTAAAAGGAAGTGATGGGGCCCATGTTGATTGCTATGGTGGCAGCTTGGTGGAAGCCCACATGGAGAGAGAAACCACCGGTGGAGTGTTGTGCTGGGATTGTAACCATCGGCTTTGTATGTGGAGAGGGCTATAGGTCTACACAAGTTTGGATTTGAAACGTTTTCCAATGCAAGTTGCAGTAAAAAACATAGGTTGAATGAAAAATGTGCCAAGGTTTGAACCAAAAGTAGGTTGAAGTGACCAAAAGGTAGAGAAAAATGTTTTCCAATCTTTGAGTCGACGGAAGAAGCAGATGCATGGAGATGGAGCAAGTTAGAGCCAACACGTTGGGAGGTTATGTTGAGGGCACAAAAGAGTGAAAAACGAAGGTCAAAAATGTTTTTCCAATGAAAAACAAAATGCGAGTTGGGTTTGTTGGAGAGTTGGAGCGGTGTCAAAACATCCAAAAAGAGCAGTAAACCAGAGCCGAGTAGAAGGTAAACCTGGAGAGCTGGTGGAGAGAGGGCCAAGTGAACTTTAAATAAGCCTAGTGAGCCATGACTAGAGTAAACACGAACTCGATGCAGGTAGTTTTGAGAGGAGAACAATACACCTCACAATAACACGAACTTCGAATATGCTTGAAGAGGAAACTGAGCCAATAAGCATGCAAACGCCAATGAATGCAAGCTAGCCAACAATCCACGCAATAGAAAACTTGCACGTGAAACTCCGACTAGAAAACTCTGAAACTACAACCTGAAGATGCTCCAAAAAACTACATGTAAACCTCGGAGAAGCCTAAAAAATTGTAAACACAAAACAAACCCGAACAAGAAGGTGAAACCCACGAACACGAGAAAGCAAACCGGAGGTATGAACCCCGAATCAATGCAAGTAAAGCACAATGGAATCTCCATTAGGACACATGCATGAAATATGTATATCATGCCAGAAGCCAGAAAACACACACAGAAATGCCAATGAGTGCATGGATCCACAAGATCCGCTCTGATACCATGAAAGAGGGTTTAAAACCCATAAGCAAGGATCACGAGGGATGATGTGCACATCAATGGACATGCAAATGGTAGCGTGAAGAGATCTTGGGAGGAGCGAGCATCAACCGAATGTGCATGCAAAGATTTAAAACACGGGCAGAACCTGGTTAAGCCATAAAACTATCCTCTATCTCATAGATCAAATGGGGTGTACATATAGGAGGTGTTGAGTAACCCCCAGTGCTGCAATCATGACAACTCGAGTAGAGAGGGGGAGTTACATTCCCAAAATAGAAGTGTAACTCCCAATGACGCATATGACGCACTAACACAGTAACGCATAAGAGAATCTCATACTGACCCCTAAATGACACATGGACCTATGATCTCACCTAAGTGAGATGACTCACCTAATGATGTGGAAAATAACACACACCAACAAACATGAGGCTGATCCCTATTTATGTGAGACCCCATTTCCCATCCTAAACAACCTTTTTGATTCCCACAACACCAACTATGTGCAATGTCCCTTGCCCATAATTATTTGAGTATAAACCTAAATTTAACATCATTATTGCCAAATATGGTGATGACGAGTCGAAGGAAATCTAAAATACATGTAAAAAAACATGTTAACCCAATGTTTTAAAAAATTGATCGCACCATATCTCTTACCTCGGGATTTATTTTCACCCATTCTTGAAGTTGAGATTGAGAAATCACCTCCTTTTAACAAAAATGAAACCTCTTATAAACTTGATGAGGATCTTTATGCATGCAAGAGTTTCATATTTTAAAAATGTTCCAAGATCATCTATTTCTCTCTTCTAGATCTTTCAACAACCTTAGAATATCCTCGAGTAATCATCTACATTTTTATACCATGATGATCCATAAGTTTGTACCATTCTACCATCCTATGATGAGGATTACATTGTATCCTATACTAAAGTGAGAAACTTTTATGTCCTCCATTATCAAAAAGAGACTGGCTCAAATACATTCTTTGAACCATGGAGCTAACATGATCACTAATTCATATGAATTTAATCTTCTTCATTTCATTACTATTGAAGGAAACAAAGAAGAAACTTCACTTTTTTGTGCTCCAACTAATGTACTCTTAGAAAACACTATTTTTTCATTCAAATAATGCATAACTTCATTATAAAACAAAAACCTAAACCATATGATGATTTTGACTGCATCACTTGTCTCTAGAAAATCTTGATGTCATTCAAGAAAAATATATCTTGAACAAAATATATTGAACCTTCACCTAAGAAACTCGATGCTGATTTTTATAGATGCTATCACCACCAGCCTATATCATCTAGATTACTCCTAACACGGTTGATACCATTAAACCCCTACATCTTCTTTTGAGCCAATAAAAATACACTCAATTTTGAAGTAATAAATATAAGAAAAATCCAATCCTAATAAAGGTGTGAGAGAAAAAGTTACATTGAACTTGAAATTGATGTCAAATGCGGTGGAACCTTACATATACATTAAAAATTACGAGTCCATTCTATAGCTACTCCACGTGTGAGAGGATCAATTACCTTAAAAACATCATAAACTTGGAACCTTTACCAAGAAACCTCATTTCTTGACAACATTTTAACCACTAATGTCCCCATCGGTGATGAAATATCCAAACTTTTTGAAGCCCTATCATATCCAAAATGGTAAATCTATATTTTTGAAGATGTCATTAACATCCAACTCAACGATAAAAAAATCTCATATAGTTATGACAGGTGATTGCTTCATGCATAACACATTGAAGTTCTTATTAATAAGGAGATCCTTTCTTGGGGATATTTTGAAATGTACAAAATATATATGGAGGTTATTGTGCATTACATCATCGATTACCTTGATGCTAATCATATTTAAATATTGATAAGTAAATACCTCTAAAAATACAAATATAATCTTGAGCTTTTCAAAATTTGAGAAGCCAAATTTATGTAATTGGTTGAATATTCTACATGTATCTCCATCATTTATTCAATTCATTAAATTTCACCCTATCCATCCATATGTATATCGAATCAGTAACCTTAACCTAGTTTTTCCTAAAGATGACTTCCCTCTAGCATCTATTGACACCATAGTCAATGTTATGAATGGATATGACATATTATCCATTATGTATGGGTTTTCGAGTTACTATTAAATTCACATCAGACACGGAGATCAACACAAAAATAACTTTAGAATCGAGTGGCAAAGAAATTTCTTCATGAAGTTTACCTTCATCCTTAAAAAACACCAGGAAACCTAAAATGTTTAGTGACCCACATATTCCGTTATGGCATCTATAAAACTTTGAAGTTTATGTAGATGAGATATTTTTGTTAAATATTGATGTTTAAAAGATCACACTTGTGGATTGTGATGAAGCCTTTGAATTCCTCTCGAATAAAAGTTCCACCTTAACCTCAAATTTTTCATATTTTGTGTCACCCAAGAAAATATGTTTGGATTTCTCATATCCAAGCAAGGAATTTATGTATATCTAAGTAAAAATACAAGATTATCTCAACACACTTCATCCTACTTCCATTCCACATATCCTTACCTTATTAGGAAAGATTAATGAAATATAATGATTCATTCTTGAACTTTCCTATTAGACATAATCCATCAACAACATCATTAAGAAGAGATCTAAAATATAATGGAATAAGGGCTATCAATAAGCTTTGTAATTATATGAATAAATGCTCACTCAACGATTCTACACTACAAACCAAAACTCTTGATCACACGTTTATCTTTTATACATCATCTAGCCCCACATCTATTAGGAAAATTTTGGCACAAGAGGACAAGAAGGTAAAAGATCATGTCATATACTATATTATGTAAAAGCGCTTAATTATGAAATGTTCTACACAAGTGTATATTAGCTATACATTTTTCTACCACTAAGCTATGACATTACATGTATATCCAAGAACTTATACAATAATCCACTTTGATCCCATCCACAATTTATTTTCTAAAACCATTATCTTTATGGAATGGATTAGAAAATGGATAACCCTTCACATGGAGTTTGAATAACATATCATCTTGCAAATATTAGTCAAGGTGTAGGTCATAGATGATCAAATTTCCTCTACTTTATTCTAAAGTGAATGTCATTTATAGGATGTCCTACTTGATGAAGATGTAATTATCATCAAGGCTATGGACTAAGTTGTCACCATAAAATACTATTTTCATCATTTTAATTATGATCTTGAAGCCCAAAATTTTTAAGTAAGTGGATCGACCCTAATCTAAAAAATAAAGTAGTTGAGATTAAAGATATCTAAGAAACCACCTCGACCTCCATGAAGATAATTGGACCCTTCAATATGATGGAGGTAAATGTTGTGAAGTAATTGGGGAAATATGTTTTCTTAGCAAAAATTAAAATAAGATAATTCCTCTATTTTTCATCTTGACTTTGATGTTCTGAAAGTACAAATATTTCATACTTGAAATATGAGCATACCTTATTTATAATGTTTTTACCTACATATTGTGGGTGATTCACACCTTGTCTATCAAAATTAAGTAGAGAATACCAATGAATAAGAAAACAACTTAAACCCTACTATGAGATAGTTCACGAGTTAAACACATAATTTTCCTCTTTCACGATTGAATCTATATCGTCTTGAGTGCATAAGTCTATGAATGAATCCTTAGGTTCAGCCACATCTCACTTTATACTTGATTAAAATATTCAAGAAGATCCCTTTTAGATATAAATATAAAATAAATGTTGAAACTTACCTTCCCCTCTAATCACTCTCATTTTTCATGGTGAAGCTATCACAAAGAGGTAAATTCCTTGGTACATGGATGTTATCCAATCCATTGAAAACAAGTTTATATTCTAGATGATGAATACTAAGAGAAATTTAAAATTTTCATATTATCAGAGGTCCCTAAAAAAATCATTAGGACTTGCCACATGTTTTAGTCTAGGAAAAACAACACCTATCCCATTTATTACTCTCATAATAGTGCATAATTGATAAAATAGAGTTTTACATGTATAATTGCAACAACTACATAACAAAAAAATCTTATGCAAATATATAACCAAGACAAAATATTATAATAAAATATGGTTATATTAATGAATTAATAACTTAGAAATGAATTCATAGTGGACATAAGATCAACCTTCTCTGTAATGCACTTACATGTTTTTATATAGTTTGAGGTGATTGTTGGCTTACCGGTATGCTCTTGTTCCATTTTCTTCCAAAAGAGGCTCTTCATATTCTCTTCATATGCTGGAGAGAATTACATACTATGTAATTTATATTATCTATATTATGCACTTACATTAGGAATTGTGTAATATATAAGATTATCAAAATACACCCAAGTCCATTTTTAACCCCTATATACCTCCAACACTTTGTCGAATTAAATAATTATCTCTTCATAAGAAAAAATATACTTTGAGTGTTTGGAATGTGATTTGCTTCATTTTTTATCCTTATCTTGATGTTTATTATGCTATGCATTGAGATAGTCTACTCAAAATTAGTAGAAAGGATGTTTATCGTTTTTCATTCACTGCGCACTACATAATCACCCTTATGAGTTTTTAATTAAGTAGTCTTTCCAAAAGACCACCCTTTCAAGTTTTTAATATTTAGAAAATCCCCATAAATAACTCTTTTGGGTTTTCAATCCATGTTTTCCTAATTAAAAATGTATATATAAAATTTTTAGAAGTGAATAATTCAAAATTTTACTTGCCACAAAAGTATATTGCAAATAAGCATATTTATGTTGCTTTGACTACTCAATTGAGGCTAGTTGGACTCGTATTCTTGGAGTGGTGGATGGAGGTGGTAGTAATTTCATTTAATTGATCATATAAAGAATAATGTGAGGGATGATGTATTTCAATGTATTTTTCATTGCTTGTGTAATTGGTAGGACTATTTCAGTCTACTTTGTCTACATTCAATCTACAAGAGCTTTGTTTAGTCTATCAAAGTATGATTGTAATTGTGCCAATTCTTGCATGAATTCAAACATAACATATTTTTGTTTTGTTTTATTTAATATTATCCTAAGTGAAATAACATTTTATATATCCTGAATCAACCCCTTTAGACAATCCTTCATGCATTATGTTTACACACTAGAAAAGGTATTGTGTGATATATTTCACTCCCATTCACACGAGTCTATCATTGACATTATATTGAGCCTATTAAGATTTGTGTAGTTCCTTATCTACCTCTTAGACATATTTCTCCACTATAATGAATTTTTTCATTCTTTTTCCAAGGTCTATGTCGAGTCAGGTTCTCACTCGGTATAGTCTATATTTGTGTGTTCCAATCTAGGATATCAAATATGATTTTTGTTTGGTGCTTCAACTTATTGGATTAGGTTAATATACTAATGTAATATAATAATTATGTATTTTACTTCCTTTTTGGATTGAGTGACTTGTGCCTTCATCTTCGTCATAATTTCTTATTCTTTCCAATTTTCCACATTATTACCAACTAAAGTGATCGGTTACATTTTCTCATTCATAACTTGGTCACCTATAGTTTATGTGATAAGTTTAGGGAAATTGTATTTGATTGTGATTAAGGATGAAAAATGTCTTCTCTAGTGTTTATTTCTATTGGTCAATTGGATTGTGTTTTTACCAACAACTTTTTGAATCATGTGAATTTCCTCAATTTGTGTTTGTAGTAGTAACCTATCAATATCTACCTCTCTCTTGTGTTGACCATGGCTTGTGAGGTTGTCGGTTGTGCACTCGTATGAGCTATCTTGGTAGGTATTGTATGCACATGGTAGGAGGAAGAACGAGTCTTCAATATTTTTGTTTGTACCATTGATTGTGTTTCCCACAAAAATGTTTATGTATCCCATGTATCAAATTATTTTGCGGTGCTCGGCTCGAGCTAGAACTTTGTATCTCCACGGTGTTATATTTTGAGTTTTCTCACTCTATGCACTATTTGGTTATATATGAGGGGTTTCTATATTTCTTGTGTTTCCTTCTTTAATTTCTCTCATTATAATTTTATCTTCTCTTTTGCATATTTTTCTTGACTTATTCTACTTTCTTCTTGTTATCCAAAATTCACCCCCGAGGGTAAATTTGATAACATGCATCGAATGTCCAAATTCCAAGAAAAATGGTGATTGAGCAAAATCAGGTTTTAGGGTCCCTTGAGAATCTTTCTAAACTCCCGGGCCGAAGAAGGAAGGAGCAAGCTTTGAGAAAGTTCGGAGAAGGTTGCGAGAAAGCAAGTAGTTTGGGCGAGAAAAATTGTGAAAATCGGCTAAGTCTAGTCCGGCCTGAGGTGGGACAAATGGGACAAAGGTACGAACCGCCCGAACCGGCCGAAATGAGTCAGGCGGCCCACTAAGCATTTGGGACAAGTGGGGACGAAAGTACGCGGCGGGCGCGAAATGCCGGTTCGGCCAAGAGTGAAAATCGACTAGCTTGAGAGAGGCGATTCGGGCCGCGCGGGACAAAGGACCCGACCGGCCGGCCGTAAAAAAGTCAAGTCGATCCGAATCAAAGTGGGACAAGCGGGCGAGAAATACCGAACCGGCCGACCGGCGAAATTGTCCCAAAAGGTCCAAAATCAAAATGGGACGTCGGGACGAAATGGACGTAAAGTCTGCGGAAGACCGTGAGGCGAGAACCATTGAGAAATTGCCACGTGTCATCGAGGAGAAGCCAAAAGGTCAAAAGGCAAGGTTTGAAGCGCTGGCCGAGCAATAGAAATTGGACACGTGTCGATGGAGCATAGAAGTGCGGAGCTCGGGGAGGAGTTGGAAAGTTTGGCCAAATCTAAGCAAAAGGGGTAAAAGGGAAGGAAGACCCAGACGGAGTTCGTGAACCAACCAATGCATGCCACGTATCCCTAGTGGCGGGCGTGGGAAAAATGTGAAAAATATTCCAAGAGCACCAAAAGTCAAAATTCAAGAGACGGCCCCCAAGAGAGAGAGAGAATTATTCGGTGAAATCGAGCATGCCACGTGGCGTCAGTGGCGGTCGCGGGAAAATATTTCAAAATCCGTTTTCACACATTAGTGTCCTAAATCTTGGATCGACATATCTTTCGATCGAGCTCGGATTTGCGTTCTTGATATCAGCGGAAAGCTGCTGAAATTCTCTACACGTTTCGGGGTCAATCTTGCATTTTGGTGTAGTCGGAGGAGAAAATTGAGAAACGCCTCGGCACGAAATAACAAGCAGAGGTAATGCTTCAACAACCACTTTAATGCGGCAGACAACCCGCGCTTACATTAGGCAAACCACCGCTTTGCAGAACCCGCCCGCTTCGCCATGATGGATGAATTAAATGCAACCTAGAGGTGGTTGGGGCGATTTGAATTCCTCTCTCTTTTCTCTCCCATTCTTCCTATAAATTGTAAGGAGGGGTTTCTTTACTGTGTTGGACATTTTACGCTTTGCACCCTCCCTTCTCTCTGTTCATAAGAAGATTTGTGGAGTTTTCAAACCTCCCATATAGAAGCTGTAACACCGTTTTTGCCTTTTGGCCATTGCGATGTATTGAATCGATCCTTGAGCAATATATATGTATACGTGGTTGCTTCTAAACCCTCTTACATATTTATTACTTGTCATTCTTGATCTTTCATTGCATTTTTGCTATCTGTGCATGGTGTTGTGTTATATCTACATGAGTGTGTTTAATTTGGCAAAGCATATGTTCTTCATTCCTCGGTGCATCACCTCTATTAGCTTAGATTTATTTTATGCATCTTCTTACCTTGTCTCCTTGGCAGATTAGATTAGATTTTGAGAAAACCCTCTGCATATTTTCGTGTGCACTGAGCGAGAGGAATAGGAACCGGCCTTTCTCTGGAGATTCCTTTCTCACTCTTCAAGTCCCACACTTGGAGAAAGGATTCAATGTTATGCAATCTGCTTTGGATATTAGTATGATCAACCTAGAAATCGATCAACATCCGAAGTCTTTGTGATTTTGCACTAACGGTTTTGGCACGCCGGTGGGACGAGGAGGTCTCATTTTTTTATTGCAGCGAGGTTGATGTGCATGCTGCTGCAATTTTCTTGCTTGAAAAGAGCTATTATTTGCATATATGGCGACTCGAGGGAAGAATCAACTAGTTTCAGTGATCAGGCCTAAAAGCTTATGAGAAGAATCACAAGGTCAGAGAGTGGAGAAGAGGAAGTCTTGTTTGAATACTGCATGACTATCTCGAGAAGAAGGCAAAGAGGAAGAAGGATTCAAAGGTCTCCATCTCCACCAAGAGAACTCTCTCAACTCCTCCACTGACAGGCCTTTCTTTCAATATACTGAGGGTTTTAAGACCACTCGAATGGCGCTTGACGGTAAACCCCTATGTCAACTTCACGAGCGCGGCCCACTTGCTCTCAATGCAAAAATCCAATCCCGTTGCGGCATTGAAGAACATTCCATATTTTCTTGGAGAAAATCAGACCACTCTGGTGATCATGTCGAGGACATTGCTAATATTTGTGCAATCCATGAGATTAATGAGATGCAAGTAGGTTTGTCAAATTCTTTGGCATCTTCATTCAAGGGAAAGCATTGCGATGGTTTAGGAGCCTTGGAGTGGCTCTATCACTGCTGGAATCAGCTATGTATTGCACTTCATGATCAATTTGGAGAGAAGGGAGACAACTTGTCTCTTTTGGAGCGGTGACAACCATCAAGAGAGCTCCCAATGAGCGGCTAACCGACTTCAACTTCAGATTTCAAAGATCTTGGGATAGAATTCCGGTGGCGATCAGAATGACAATGAAGGTGCTTTTCTATACTACCTTAAAGCTTTAAATTCTGATATTTCTATGTTGGTTCAATCTATGGGAGGCACAACTATCCTGCTTTGCTTATAGTATTGCCATTAGAGCTGAAAATTGTCGATTCAAGTTTGGGAAAGCTAGCTCCTGAGCCTCGATGCCATTATATCCAAGTTTAGAGAGCCCAAGTACTGGTCAAGCACCTGTCTTAACTCCTATTCCCACTCCTAGAAATCAAAGTTCAAACGGAGCTTCCACTTCATCTCCAAGTGCCCCAAATGAGCTTCAGGAGGTCATGAAGCAATTGCAAAATCTAGGCAATGAGCTGGTTACTCTAAAAAGACAGCAAGCTCAAGGTTTTAGACCTTCGTATCAGCCTCAAGCTCAACCTAATAGGCAGCCATATCAGCCTCAAAGGCCACCTAATCCAGCTGCAAATATGAATCAAACAAGGCCTCCTGCCAATAGACCATTCCAGCCCTATAATCCAAATGCCATATCTGCCTCTAAGGCATTAGTACCAGCACAAAACAACATTGCCCAGGAGTATGAATGGTGTTTTCCATGTAATGAACCCCATAATCAATCCATGTGCTATAATGGTGCTTTAACCCAAGCTTTAATGGTAACAAGTGCTGGTGTGGAGGGTGAGAGTAGTCAAGAAAACAGCCAACAACAAGAAATATTCCAACAGCAACCTGCCCCAAATGACACCACATTGGTAAATTGGCAAGCAGAGGATTTCTGTGGCATGAATCAGGCAGTTTCTCAAGGTGTTGCTGCCAACACAAGGTCAAAAAGGAGAAATTTGGGTGAAGAACAGCCGTTAGTGACCCGATCCACAACCTTCCATGACTCCACAAATGATTGGCAAGCAAAACCCAGTTTCAAATGCACAAGGGCAGCCAAGAACAGCCCCTAGGCCAACTCAAATGCCAGCTGTTGCTGCCCACATTCAAGGAGCAAATGTGCAAATCAAGGGACA
Source organism: Taxus wallichiana var. yunnanensis (assembly GCA_018340775.1). Lineage (NCBI taxonomy): Eukaryota > Viridiplantae > Streptophyta > Pinopsida > Cupressales > Taxaceae > Taxus > Taxus wallichiana. Next base: position 228,679,965 of record CM031234.1, on the reverse strand, counting down.
GCAGAGAGATCCTTCATCACCATTTAGTATCATTGATCAGATGAAGAAGACAAATATCAATATATCTATGTGGGAATCCCTATCCATCCCAGGCCAAAGAAATCTGCTGCAAGCTGCCATAAAGGATTGGCCAACTTCGAATCAACAGGTTCAGAGGCAAGACAAAGTGCTTACAAATGCTGCCCAGCCTGAAGGAAATCATGGAGCACAACAAGGTAGAATGCTGAAACCTCCCCCTTTCTATGTTTCGTTAATCATTGGAAATCAGCTAGTACATAATTGCATGATAGATTCCGGGGCAAGTAGCTCAGTAATGCCTAAACAGATAGCTGATCAGTTAGGGCTCCAGTATGAAATAACATCTAAGGGAGTAGTGTAATTTGGATGGGACAGCATAGCAGCAGTGATTGGAGTGATTAGAAATTTGAGTCTTACCTTGCATGCATGTCAAATGTTGTTGTATTACAAGATATATCAGTCATAGACCTTCCACCACTCTTTGCCCTCTGTTTGTCGAGGGACTTTCTTGCCAAGATTGGGGATATTTGTCCATTGATTGGTCACACATCTTTGTTGAGCGAGGTATGGAACTAAAGCTACAATTAGGTCGAGAACCTATTGCAGATTTCCACATTGAGCCCTATACTCCAAGTCATATTAATACCAATTGCTCGGCATTTGATCAAGAAGATCACCTTGCTTGATGAAGCCGACACTAAGGTTGGAAGTATCCCAGATTTGACTCTTGATGAATGGGCAAGCAAGGTGCATGCTTTTGATCCTTATCAAGAAGTAGAAGAATCTGAGCTAGGGGTCTATTGTATACACGAAGAAAGTCAACCTATTCCTAGCATCACCAAGCCAAACCACAAGGATGACAACGAGGTATGGCAACTATTTTTTGATGGATCAAGGAGTAGACAAGGCGCAGGAGGTGGAGCCGTGCTTATTTCACCTCGAGGAGTAAAGTATTATTCAGCTTTTAGATTTCAATTTGCATGCTCAATAACAACTTGCTGAATATGAAGCCTTGGTGCGAGGGATGCATTGGGCAATAAAGAGAAAAATAAATAACTTGCAAGTTTTGGGGACGAGTGAGCTGATTGTAAATCAGGTCAAGGGACTGACATGCCGCCAAAAATGACCTACTCGGGTGCTCAAGAATAGGGTATGGGACCTCATGGAAGATTTTGAGGTTTGGCATCAAGGCCATTCCCTAGGAAAGAGAATCAAAGCTGGCGGTGAAAAAGGCTTGCGGCGATGGCGCAGCCTTTGACATTGTAGAAAACATTCAACAAGACAAGGTACTGACCAAACATCCACGTGATTGTGAGGCCTTCGGTGCCGGATAACGATGTCAATTGGCAAGTATTTGAGAATGACCAGCAAATCATCCACTTCTTGCGGGGAAGAAGGCTGAGTTCTCGGCTAAGAATCAAGAGAAGTTGGAACAACAATATGGTGACCAGGTGATACTGGTGAGAAGCGACAAGCTGCCCACGAGGACTTGTCACCTTGGAGTCAATTTTAACCCCAATGATCAGTTTAGGAAGGAGAAAGCAAATATTCGAGGTCAAGAGGAAGATTCGGCATCCATCTTGGTAGAAGAGAACAAGCCACTTGCAAATTGGAAAGATGACAAGCTGAGCAGGGAAAGGTATGAGTTCATACGGCTATGTCAAGAATTCACTGCGTGTTTGCTTGGAGCTATGAAGACTTGAAAGGGTTCAATCCCAACTTAGCTCGGCATCTGATCGAGTTGGATCCAAATACTAAGCTGTCGGGTAGAAACAGAGACAGTCAATCCACACATGGAGCCTCTCATGAGGAAGGAGTTGGACAAGGCTGATTGAGTCAAGCAATTATATTCCCTATCAAGCATTCAAGTTGGGTTGCGAACTTGGTTCGAGTCGAGAAAGAAAAGTGGAGAGATCGGGCTATGTGTTGACTTGAGAGATTTGAATAGAGCCTCTCTCGAGGACCATTATCCACTCCCCTCCATGGAGCAAATATTGCAGTCGTAGCTGGTTGAAAGTTTTCACTACTTGATGGATACTCGGGCTTCAATCAAATTATGGTAAAGGAGGAAGACGAGTTCAAGACAGCCTTCATGACCAAATGGGGCACATATGCTTACTGAAGATGCCATTTGGTGTCGAATCCGGAGCAACATTCAGTGAGCCATGGATATGGCATTGAGAGGCTTGATCAACAAGATAGTCTTGATATACCTAGATGATATCACTTTGTCTTCTCAAAGAATCTTTGAGACCATCTCTTTCACCTCGGGCAAGTGTTTGAGAGGTGTAGAAAGTTTGGAGTGTCTTTGAATCCTAAGAAGTGCATCTTTCTTGCACATGAAGGGAAACTCCTTGGCCATATTGTCTCCAAGGAAGGATTAGCAATTGATCCAGAGAGGGTTGAAGCCATAAGAGCTCTACCATTGCCAAGTCACAAAAAGGCTCTTGAGTTTCTAGGAAGGATAAACTTTGTTCGGAGGTTTGTCCCAAATTTTGCAGCCTTTGTCAAGCCCATCACCAAAATGTTAAGAAAAAGCATGGCTTTCAAATGGACGGCAGAAGGCAAGGAGAGTTTTGAAGCAATCAAAGAAGCCATCTCCCAGGCACCCACTCTCATCAACCCAGACTTTTCCAAGGATTTCATCCTCTATGCATTTGGAGGTGATGACACTATTTCTGCCATTCTGGTACAATAGAACAAAGATAATGATGAGCAGCCGATTGCCTTCTTCAGCCAAAGCCTAAATGACTGCGAATTGAGGTACTCTTTTATTGAAAAACATGTGCTTGCAGTAATCAGGAGCTTGAAGAAATTCAAGCATTTAGTCTCAAACAACAAGGTCCAGTTGCTGGTCTCACATGCTGGGGTTAAGGACTTCCTCCTCAACAAGGATTTAAATGAGAAAAGGGCAGGTTGGATCACCCGTGTCATGGAGTATGACATTGAGATCAAGATCACCAAGCTGGTAAGAGGCAAAGGTTTGTGCGAGCAGCTCGCTTCCAAACAACTAAACAACCCAGAAGATAAAGAAAAGCGCATTTGTCTGCTATTACAAGATGATAAAAAACAGGAAAATGATGATGTGTCCACTCCCTGTTGGACTCAGAATATGATACATTTCCTACAGACGGGTATGTGCCCTCTAGAAATGAGCAAAGCAAGAAGAAGACACTTCAGGTTGCAGGCTATTCCATATACCATCATTGATGGAGTTTTGTTCAAGAAGGACGTGAATGGAGTGCTGCTGAGATGCATTAACACAGGTCAGATTCAAAGGGTATTAAAGGAGTTTCATGATGGACCAGCTGGTGGCCATTTTGCACCAAGAGTGACAGCTCTGAAAATCATGAAGGCTGGTTATTATTGGCCTAAAATCTTTAGTGATTGCTATGCATGGATCAAGAAATGTAAGAATTGTGCATTCTTCACAGGAAAAGAGAGACTTGCAGCCCTCCCATTACATCCAATCTCAGTTGACCAGCCATTCATGCAATGGGGTTTGGACTTCATTGGAATCATCAATCCCAATTCGAGCCAAGGGCACAAATGGATTTTGACAGCCACAGACTACTTCACCAGATGGACAGAAGCAGTAGCACTCAAAGAGGCGAATGAGTCTAGCATCTTGGACTTTTACGAGGGGATAACTACCAGATTTGGTGTACTACTACAATAGTCTACGATAATGCATTGGCATTCATTGGATCTAAAGTTCTTGAGTGGGCTGTCAAGAAGCAGGATTTACTGAGCACTTCATCAAACTATTACCCTCGAGGTAATGGCGAGGCCGAGTCTACAAACAAAAAACTTCTTGAGGATCATTAGGAGGACTCTTGATGAGAATCAGAAGGCTTGGCATACCAAACTGAAATCAGCCTTATGGGCAGATAGGATAACTCCCAAAAGATCCACAGGTAACTCTCCATTTAGGCTTGTCTACGGAAGAGAGGCAATCTTGCCCCTGTCACTTGAGTTGCCAACGTTGGAACTCATGAAACAGCTGGAATTGCTAGAGTTTGGGCCCATGGAGGTGAGATATGCAGAATTGATGGAGCTGCAAGAAATCAGAGATCAGGCATTCCAAGCAATGGAAAAGGATCAGGCTTTGATCAAGAAGACCTTTGATAGGAAGGCCAAAGATAGATCTTTTCAAGTAGGAGATCTAGTATTGAAATGGGATGTGGACAGAGCAAAACCAGGAAGGCATTCAAAATTTGATGCCATTTGGAGTGGCCCATACATGGTCACAAAGTGCAAGAACAACAATGCTTTCCAATTGGCCTCATTGGATGGTGAAGAAGCTGATTCGAGTAAATGGAATCTATCTCAAGCGTTGCTTCTAGAGGGAGGTTCACTACATCTGTAAATACTAGATTAGATTTTCTTTCCTCCAAGTGCTTGTGCACATTGTTTTGCTGTAGATTAGTTTTGTTTTCCCTAAGTGCCTTGGCACAACTTGCTGTCCATGGAGATGATGCATGTCTTTGCTAAAATCAAGTCTCTTTCCATCTTCCTCCTCGCACATTCTGAGTCAGTTTGGATTCTAACAGAATATTTGATGACTCCATGCCCAATGGATGGCTTCAGGCAACTGGCCTTTTCATCTAGCAGGCAGATGATCCCCTTTGAGTCGCCAAATTGTTATCAAAATTCACCCCAGGGTAAATTTGATAACATGCATCGAGATGTCAAATTCAAGAAAAATGGTGATTGAGCAAAATCAGGTTTTAGGGTCCCTTCGGGAATCTTTCTAAACTCCCGGGCCGAAGAAGGAAGGAGCAAGCTTTGAGAAAGTTCGGAGAAGGTCGAGAAAGCAAGTAGTTTGGGCGAGAAAAATTGTGAAAATCGGCTAAGTCTAGTCCGGCACTGAGGTGGGACAAATGGGACAAAAGGTACGCGAACCGCCCGAACCGGCGAAATGAGTCAGCGGCCCACTAAGCATTTGGGACAAGTGGGATGAAAGTGCTGTGGCGGGCGCGAAATGCCGGTTCGACCAAGAGTGAAAATCGACTAGCTTTGAGAGGCGATTCGGGCCGCGGGACAAAAGGACCCGAACGGCCGAAGCCGTAGAAAAGAGTCAAGTTAGTCGAATCAAAGTGGGACAAGCGGGCGAGAAATACCGAACCGGCCGAATCGGCGAAATTGTCCCAAAAGGTCCAAAATCAAAATGGACGTCGGGACGAATGGGCCGAAAGTACGCGGAAGACCGGCGAGGCGAGAACCATTGAGAAATTGCCACGTGTCATCGAGGAGAAGCCAAAAGGTCAAAAGGCAAGGTTTGAAGCGCGGCCCGAGCCAATAGAAATTGGACACGTGTCGATGGAGCATAGAAGTGCGGAGCTCGGGAGGAGTTGGAAAGTTTGGCCAAATCTAAGCCAAAAGGGGTAAAGGGAAGGAAGACGACGTGGTTCGTGAACCAACCAATGCATGCCACGTATCCCTAGTGGCGGGGCGTGGGAAAAATGTGGAAAATATTCCAAGAGCACCAAAAGTCAAAATTCAAGAGACAGCCCGCCGAAAAGTAGAGGAGAGAGAATTATTCAGCGAATCAGAGCATGCCACGTGGCGTCCAAGTGGCAGTGCGCGGGAAAATATTTCAAAATCCGTTTTCGCCTGTTCCGTGTCCTAAATCTTCAGATCGACATATCTTTCGATCCAGAGCTCGGATTTGCACGTTCTTGATATCAACGGAAAGCTGCTGAAATTCTCTACACGTTTCCAGGGTCAATCTTGCATTTTGGTGTAGTCTGGAGGGAGAAAATTGAGAAACGCCTCTGGCACGAAATAACAAGCAGAGGTAATGCTTCAACAACCACTTTAATGCAGCGAGACAACCGCGCCGCCACATTAGGCAAACCACCGCTTTGCAGAAACCCGCGCTCTGCCATGATGGGCCGAATTAAATGCAACCTAGAGGTGGTTGGGGTAGATTTGAATTCCTCTCTCTTTTCTCTCCCATTCTTCCTATAAATTGTAAGGAGGGGTTTCTTTCTGTGTTGGACATTTTTCTGCTTTGCACCCTCCCTTCTCTCCTGTTCATAAGAAGATTTGTGGAGTTTTCAAACCTCCCATATAGACTGTAACACCGTTTTTTGCCTTTTGGCCATTGCAATGTATTGAATCGATCCTTGAGCAATATATATGTGTATGTGGTTGCTTCTAAACCCTCTTACATATTTATTCTTGTCATTCTTGATCTTTCATTGCATTTTTGCTATCGGTGCATGGTGTTGTGTTATATCTACATGAGTGTACGTGTTTAATTTGGCAAAGCATATGTTCTTCATTCCTCGGTGCATCTCTATTAGCTTAGATTTATTTTATGCATCTTCTTACCTTGTCTCCTTGGCAGATTAGATTAGATTTTGAGAAAACCCTCTACATATTTTGTGTGCACTGAGCAGAGAGGAATAGGAACCAGCCTTTCTCTGGAGATTCCTTTCTCACTCTTCAAGTCCCACACTTGGAGAAAGGATTCAATGTTATGCAATCTGCTTTGGATATTAGTATGATCAACCTAGAAATCTGATCAACATCCGGGGGTCTTTGTGATTTTTCCTATGCCTTCTTAATAGCTTCAAGGAAAATTCCTCATTTTTGTGTTTTTATTATTCCTTTTACGTGCATCCTCATTATTTTTACTTCTTCCTATTTCTATTTTTTATCTTATTCTTATTTGGACAACATGGTTTGCGTACTTGTACTAGACGTGTTTATGTACTGAGCATTGCGAGATCCTGTTTCTACTTGCTTAATCTCCACACTTGTTTCTTTTCCAATTGCATCCTTTGGAGGATTAGATTTTATTTTTGGATACGGGGAGGAGAAGGATTAGTTTTTATTTTTATCGTAGTCTTATGCACTATTATTTTGAATTTGATATGATTATTTAGTTTTCCCTCTTTTGTGCATGAACCTCTCTTTGGTATACAACATTTTTTTCTTGTTTTATTTTTGTCTCTTGAGGTTTTTCTTCTCATGATAGTGATTACCTTCTTCTTGTATTGATTCCCCTAACCAGAATTTTCTTAGCTCCTTCAAGCCATGCTCTATGTACTAACCTAAAGGTTATCATCTCGATATTTTCCTTTTGTGAAAAGTTACTAGGATTACTTCTTCTATGCTAGCCAACTTTCTAGTTTGGAGTTGCATCTTGCATTTGATTTCTAATCCTACTTATTTTAATCCATTCACAATTTTGACCATTAGTTGGTCTTATGTTACATTTATCTTTCTCTCTTAATCATGAGGATTACATCATGAGCGGAAATTGAATCACATCTTCATCATTTAAATTGTGAGTTAGTGATTATGTTGTCCTTATATCTTTCCATGCATATCAATCCATCTCTTATGGAAGGTAAATTTTTGTGCCCATCTCCTCTATAAAAATGGTTCACACTTTAATTTTACTAACCTTTAGTCTATAAAAATCTAGATTCGTGAACCAACTAAGAAATCTAGGATCTTTTTCTACTTGGGGTTCAAATTTATCAAACTACACAGTTGTTTTTTATTTTCTTTCCCTTTCTTTTCTATTTTTATTAGGTCCTTCTTTTGTGCTACGAGTTCTTATATGGTTGTTGTTTATGCAAGCTGTTATGGGTTATAAGGATGCTGATATAGGCTGAGTTGGTTGTTTAATGTGAAATGAATGCACATGTGTGGGAATCATCCCATACTTCTTATTTGATTATATTGGGGTTTTTTCCATATTAACCAAAATGGTAGTTTTATAGGGTTTTTAGATTTTTCATCTTTGAAGAGAAGTGTGACATCATCGTGAAATAATGTTAACTTCCCCATGGTACTTTGTAGAGTACGCACTTCCTTTTGGATATATAGATTTTTATGGAGTGTTTCCCTTATTTTTCTCAGTAATAGTCGATCTTGATTATCCTCATAAGTTGTGTAAGGATTTATGGGAATATACTTTGCATAAAACTCTCATATGGGTAGTACGCATCATCTAATTTGATGATTCCTTCAAAGGTTCTCCAATGTGTAAAACATAGCAAGATTACTAGCCATTAGTATATGAATATTTTTATAGTAGCTTTAATAACCTTTTATGCATTAATGTTTACTTCATGGGAAAAGAATATAGGCTAGTTAAATTCTTCATCTTGTTCCCACATTCTTGTGACTATGTCCATTACCTTTGAGTGATGTTTTTACTTCCTAGGTAGTTTGCAGATATTTTTGATATTATTTTGGATAAAAATCTAATTTAATGGTTTGTAATAAGTCCCAAAAGGATCCCCATTCCTTTCATGACCATTTCTATTTTTTTTTCTAGATCGGAGGTCTGGTGGTTTTGTATGCGAGTATGGATGTTCCCTTGTTAGGTAACCCGATGGCTCAAGATATTGTAGTAATGTTGAGGGGAACCACATACAATATTAAAATAGGTCATATAATTGCTATAGCAACTCATGATGGCCTACATCATCTCTGGATGGTGTCCCAGTATGAAAACTTTATGAGTCTCTCTATATCAGTTCCCTACAATGGCTATTTAAATAAAATTTACTATCATACTACCTCATCCTTTATTGCGGGGCTTTCTTTTCCCCAATATTTTTCAAAACTCTCCAAATACTTGTAATGTGGAAGATTAATATATTTGTTCTATCAAAGAACTAAACTATTGCCCATATCTTTGTTCTCTACACCACTTAATGTCAAGAATGTGATCCCCTATTCCTCTAGCATGCCCATAAATTTTGGACCAATTGAGCGAGTGAATGGATATGTCATTTTTACTTAGGTTGTTTGATTCTTTCTCAATCTAGATATGTCAATGAAACTTTAGAAAATTTCAAAATTTGAAATCAGTTCTTCCTTATGTTCTAGATTTCCACTTGACACAATATTTTAGATTTTACCATGTTTCTACTCTTTATATCCTTTGGTGGTGAGATATGCCTATTTTCTATCCATTTTTGGCTTGATTGATTTAATTTTTACTTGATGACTTGCCTATTCATTCCACTTATTGTGCACTCTATTTTATTTGATGGTACATCTGTATAAAATCTTTGAGATGGGAAGATATATTATTTTTGAATTTTTAAATTCCCTTTTCCTCATCACTTTTTATTTTCTTATACACAATTTTCTAGACTTATTCAATTTGGTCATATCCTTGAAATTTATTTATTCCATTTATGAAAATATGATTTGATTGCATTTTTGTTGGTTAATTATTTTATCTTCATACTCATATGCACATTTAGCCACAAACTTATCAAATATATAAAATTCCTAACTACCACATATTGCATGAATTTGAAAATCCTACTTTATCTTTGTCTTTGAAGGCACTTTTTTTTTCTACCGCTATACAATTATGCATTGTATTCCATAACCCTACATCTATTTATTATTTTTGGTTACACTATAGATCCCACAATATAATTGTTCCATTTTTTCATGTGGTGTATACCATAGGGTCCTTTCCATTGAATGCATAATTTTATTGGATACACTCTAAACCTAATTTAATATATTGATACCAATTTCTTTGTTTACACTTCATCGGTGTAAATATTTATGTCATGCCAATCTTTCGACTTTTCTTATGTGCTTCATGACTCCATCACACAATCATCTTGTTTCCATTCATTTTTGTCAAGTGGAGTATCCTATTGTTTATGGATTCCTTATCTCCTAGAATTGTTATTATAATGTGCAAGATTGATACAATGTATTCCATGGGCTTAACCACTTTTATTCTATATGTTATTTTAAATGTGGTTTTCCATATGCTACTATTGTCACTTTGAAATGCACACTTTGGAGAATGGTGTGATAACTCTCCTTTCAATTGACAAAGAGGAGACACTCCTAGGTTGTGGCTGACTTGTATGGGAGTGAGTCTTCAGATATCTTTATTCCTCTAGTGCAACAACTAAACTATTTCTATCTCTAAGGATACTATATTATACCAAAACCAACAAGGGAAAGGGATCTTTGAAAAAGAAGAGAAAAGCTGAAAAAAATGAATGTGATACACCATAATGTTTTGAGGATCTTAGGATTATTGGAATCACATAGATAAAGAATGAAATACACACACACACACACACCATATAATAACTACATGTGACTGTATCAAAGTAAAAATGTTTCATAGAAGGGTTTGAGCTGAATTGTGACGAGATAAAGAAGGGACAACAATGGATCCACAACAAAATATTGCATACAAATGGTTAAACACGATCTATGACCTGAAAATTGACACAAAACTACATGAAGGCATGAAAATTAAACTATTAAACCAAGGATAAATGGGTATCATGAAGATAAAACTAGTTTAAAACAAAATATGCACTAAACACAGACTGTAGAAAGGTAAAAATAACTCCTTTATTGCTCTAAGAGGTGGAATAAGCACAAAGAATCACTCATGACCCTTGCTTTCTCACCCAAAAAACTGAAATTCTCTAGAAACATGAATGAAGAGGAAAATATTATTTTTACAATGCCAACTAGAATTTAATAGAAAATATGAGAGAAGGAAGAAAAATCTTAGACATATAAGTCTAGCTTTTAATAATAGGAAAAAAATACACACCCTACTCTTTTCTTTAAAAATAGCCTCTGCGCATGAAAATAACATGTTCTACTTTATCGATTCTTAAAAATAGGCATCATGCTTTATTTTAATGAAATTATGCACTAAAAATAGAAACCACACTCCCAAAAATAAGAAAAACAACCTTTCCTTTGCTTTGCGTACTTTGTTCTTTTATTGGAACTTCTAGATGATGAAACAAACACCCTTGCATAACTTATTATTTTTATCTTTCCATGCGTCACCTTTATCAAAATATGCTAAAAATGACATTCCACGCTTTGAGAAAAAAATAAATAAATAAATTTAAGATGTCTTTGGGTCATGCAGACTTTTCGTTTATCGAGTGGATTGCACATGGAATTCCCCTTGTTCCTTTATACTTTTTTCCCTTTTGCGTGGGCTCCACACCTTTTCTAAGTAGACTTATCCTTCCCTTTATTTTGTGGAATTTTGTACGGGTTTTTCTTGAAATGTCGTGTGACATCGATCTTCTTTGTGGTGTAGGTCTTATTTCCTTGCTCCACAACTTTACTTATGTCTCTCTAGTTATCACTTTGCATGACTTTACGTGTGGGTTTTGGTTTCCTTTTACTACCTTTATGGAATTTTACGGTTTTTCTTCTTCTATTCCATGGAATTTTATTCTTCTATCATACCTTTGGGTGAAGAAATTCCCTGTGTTGTGTGTCTTCTTGCCTGATTTTGACTAATGTCTTTGAATGTTGCATGAAATATTTCTTTATCATGTGGTTTCTATGTTACCTTTGCGGCTTTCCATTAATTTTTTACTTCTATGTTGCATAACTTCATGCATGAAATTTCACACATTTCCTTCTTATTTTTGGGGGTTATGATTGTTTAATTTTGTTAAAGTGCGTGTGGTCATGATTCTTTATTTCCGTGGATTGATGAAGCTATTTCATTTTTCATGTGGACCTTCACACAGATCTTAATTTTTTTGTACAGACATGTTTACTTCATTGAGTTGAAACCCTCCATTTTTTGTTCACTTACCAACGTTTGCATATTTTCCCTCTATTTTTAGTGGACTTCTTTGTGGCTTGTTGTGTGGGTCTCATTTCCTATGGCACACGGAGTTTATTTACCTTGCTGAAGTGTGCTAAACAATACTTTCTCTTAACTTCTATATTTTTCCACCAATATGGAATTATACAATCTAAATAAGTGATATGAATAAGAACAAGGCTTATTTAGATAACAATTTATCAAATTTTAGGAAATCGCTTGATAGATGAGGAAAATATAGTAAGATTAAAACATCCTTTGGGCGCAGAGTCATGTACTAATTGCTGAAACTTCTTGGAATAATAAAAGTAATGAGAATACCTTACGGAAATAATTTTTTTTTTCTGAAGTAGCTATTAGAAAAAAACACACAAGTAAATTGCACAAGGCACACAAGAAAGGAAACTAAAAACAACACTATGCATGAATCACTTGGAGGAAAGCAAACAAAACACCCTACAAAAACAAGGGTGAAACATGACCTCAATAACAAAAGTTTGAGACATATCCCATTAATTGGGATAGGTATCTCATCACCATTAGGCTTGGAGATATGAAAGCAATTGTTCTAATTACAACTTGTAATCAAATATGACCCGCTCCAAAAGGAATCAAGTTTGGTGTGTCTTCGGGATTATTTCTATCTTTATCCCACTTAAGAACATTGAATCCTTCTCTAAATGTTCTTGCAACTAATTTCTTATAAAAATGCCTCTTTACTTGTGTTTAATGAAGCTCCATTGTTGTCATTTCCTTATTTTTATTTCTTCTAAGTCCATTAAAATTGTAAATTTGATTTCCCTTGGATCATATTCCATCATCTCTATTTGTTTAATGAAGTATATAGCTAGTAATTCATTGGAAATAGGAAACCTTTATTCTCTACCATAAACAAGAATGAAATGAGAATTTCCAATTGACCATTTAGGAGTAATTATGTCATCCCATAAGGATTATTTCAAATTTTTATGCCATGATCTATGATTTTATTCCATAGTTCTTTTGATGACTCTAAGAATATTCTTTTGTCTCATTTAACCAAACCATTCCCTTGAGGGTAATAATGGGAAGATGTTGAGAGATGGATGTAAAAATTGACTACCCTTATGTTGATTTGTGTGTTAAGGAAATCCAATGCATTGTTTGAAATGATTGTTGAGGGGACACCAAATCTTGTGACCAGACTTTCATAAAAGTATAAAACAAAAACCTCACTTGCTTCTTTCAAAGCCACTACTTCCGTCCATCTTGTGAAGTAATTTATAGCTGTGAGAATCCATCATTACCTACACTAGAAGGTGTATTAATCATGACGATAACATCTAATCCCAATTTCATAAAAGGGTGATTTAACTAAATGGGTTGAAGAGGAAGAGCTGTTAACTTTTGTTTCTCTATAAAAATGACACACTTTTTACACTTCCTTACCCATGCATAAACATATTTGAATAAATTTGGCCAATAATAACCATATCTCATAGCCTTCAAAGCTATAGCTCTTGGTGCAAAATGGACACTAGCTATACCTCCACGGAATTCTTCCAAAACATGCTCAATCTGATATGATTCGATGCATCTCAAAAGAACTCCATTCTCATATTTTGTAAATAATATGTTATCAACAAGAAAATAAGGAATGGAATGTAATATGAAATATATCCTTTTTTATTTTTCCAAACCCTATGAGAACTATCCAATACGAAGAAAATGGATTATATCTTGGGCCCAACTTTGAGGTAATAGAGGAGAAGTTGTGTTTGGATCGTCTTGAAGCACAAAAATTTGATTTTCATAATCATGCAAGTCTAAAGCTAGTTATTCACATAGTCCTCTTCCTCTAACCAAATTAGTGAATTTAATATCAACATTATATTACATCACTTTCGTGATCCAATATTCTCTTTTCTCAATCAAGTCCTTGCTTAAAAGAAACTCTTTAAGAATTTGATGAGAAACCATTAAATGAATCTTATTGTTAGAAAGGATATGTATGAATTCTTAAGGCTTCTAATGACTGAAATAACTTGTTTCTCAAAAAAATAATACTTCACCTCATAATATTGTAACCCTTGACTGTTGTAAAAAAGTAATTGGATACTATAAGTTTTCATCATTATGTTGCACTAACATAGCTGAGATTGTATCAATTTCTCTAAAATAATATAAGTTAAGAAATATTCTAAAATATGGATTGACAAGTGTTGGATCTTGTGTAATTTCTTGCTTGATTTCTTCAAATGCCTTTTTCCCTTTATTTTTAAGCTGAAAACCATGTTATTTTTAGCATCAAGTTAAATGGCTTTATAAGATTTGAAAATTTTGGAATGAATATTCGATAAAATTAATTCTACGTAGACAAATTTGTAACACCTTCTTGTAATTAGGTAAGGATAAGTGATCCATAGGGATCCAGAAAAACACACCACTTCATCATTTCCATCAGCACCAAGAAGGAGAATTGAATAAAATGAAGAAAAATGAGGTAAACAGAGGTTATGGATAGATCTATCACTCTATGCAGAGTGGTGGTTGTAGAACCACCACCATGTAGAGGCGACGGTGTTGAAATTGCTAGTATGCTTAGGGTGGTGGTCCTAACACTTAGAACAAAAAGAGAAATGGATCACAAATGAATATGAATTTGAAGCGTTCGACTATGTCTCTTCCCTCCATGACCTTTCCCATTCTCCAGTGCATGGGATGACATGGGAGAAGGCTATAAATGCGGTGGTTGTAGAACCCCTTTGCCTTGTAGGGTGGCGGTGCTAAAACTGCCAGTCTACTCAGGGTAGTGGTCCTAACAATTTTGAACAGAAAAGAACAATGGAGCACAAACGAATGTGAATTTGAAGAATCTGACTGTGTCTCTTCCCTCCTTGACATTTCCCATTCTCCAGTGCATGAGATGACATGGGAGAAGGCTATAAATATAAGGAGTAAGAGAATTGAGGCATTTGAATATCCAGAGAGATCAAGAAGAAAAGTATTAATTATATGAGAGCAAGTGAGTAGAGATTCTTCAATGTTGGAGTGGAATTATAGGAGCAAGGTGTAAGAAAACAAAGCAAACAAGTAATTAGAGAGAAGGTTTACATTGTTGCTTCTTTTCATACTTATTGTAATCTATAAAATTTTATTATTGGCCAATACAAGTGGGAAGAAAGAGCAGTTGCCCTTCCCGACTAGTTTTCCCTCAAATTGGGGGTTTCAGGATAAAAATTCTTGTGTTGTGTGATGATTTTAATTAGCATTCTTTGTAATTTTCTATTCTAAGCACTAGCTATTCATTCACTAAGCTCTAAAATTTTCATTTTCCAAAGTTGAAATTATAACAACATTTTCATGTGATTTCCCAAAGTAGAAGTTTACATATCATTTTGGTATCAGAGATGATTATACATCCATGACTATGGAATTTAATTCTTTCTTGTGATTTGTATGATAGTGACAAGGTCCAAAGGTGAAGAAGCGTTACCTTGTGATCCAGGATATTTCTACAAAGAAGTGGAAATAAATAATTTGAGCTCAAATGGAGGAAGAGAACTTGGTCCGTAGAGTCAAATGCTAGAGACCATGATGGATAGGTTGCATAGAAAACAAGAAGATATTTCAGATCTACAAAATATGGATTCGGTTAAGCAAGATTCCATAGAATCAGTGGTTTGAGCATTGGCCAAAGCAGTTTGTATCAAAAAGAGCCACAAAGAGGAAGAACGTGAAGAAGAGACGCCAATTGTAAGCGAGAAGGTAAAATTTTATCATACACCTTTTAAAGTTGAAATGAAAATTAAAATAAATAACTTTGAAGGACAAGTAGATGAAAAATTGCTTGATAAGCAGCCAAAAAAATTGGAAGTCTATTTTAGTGTGCAGTGTTCTTGAGGCACAAAGGATTACCTTTGCACTTCTCAAAATGGAAGGTCATGCTTTGGTTTGGTGGGAAACCCATTTAGCCACTTGTGAGAAAAAGAAACGTCCTATTTTCAGTACTTGGAAAGTTTTTAAATAATTTTTTAGAGCTAACTTATATCCTATTGGCCAAAATACGACATGATGATTAATTGGAAGTACTTTAGGCGGGGAAATGGTCAAAGTGTGCAAGACTATACTACGGAATCTCGGAGACAAGCCATGTTGCTTAGTATGGAATTAGAGGATGAGGACATTCTAATAATGTATTTGGGAGGACTTCACACTCACCTTTGGAGGAAGGTAATATCCATGAAGCCTAAGGATCTAAATGAAGCATGCATGCAAGCATACTATATTGATGATGAGAAGAAGAAAGGAGAAGCAAAGCCAAAGGGAGACCAGTCAATAGATTAACAGGTAAAATAAAAGGAAAACAAGTAGCAAAGGTAAATGGAAAGGTAAACATGCCGCTCTTGATTTGCATGCTTCCAAAGATCCTCGGAATTTCTGTAAGAATTATGATATAAATGGACATCTTGATGGATGTTGGAATTTTCATCCTAAATTACACCCAAAGCACTAAACCAAGCATTCCAAGAAATCCATGGCCACTTTGTGAAAACATAAGGAGAGGTGGAGATTGAGGATGATTCAGATGTAGACGAGAGGTTGGGATGCATGACCACTAACATGTATAGGGGTGCAGAAGAAGAGTTGAGTAAGATATTTCAAATCAGAATCCAAATCAAGAAGACTAAGGTAAATGCTTTAGTATGTTCTAGTTCTTAGCAAATCTGATTTCTGATGTAGTTGTAGAAAAATTGGTCTAGATACTTACGTGCATCCACATCCATACCCATTGGGATGGGTGAAGAAGGGTGTAGAAATACATGTTACAAGAAAGTGTAAGTTTCAGTTTGGGATAAATACCCAATATATTGATGTATTAGAGGCTGATATCATTCCACTTGATGCATTTGATGTTGTCTTTAGAAGTCCTTACTTGTATTCCAAGGATGTTGTGTTCACAAGGAGGGAGAACCAATATAGATGGGTCAAGGATGGAGTCAGTTTCAACATCTGGGCACACCAGAGAAAATCAAAGAAGGCTATGGTAAGTGCCAACCAAGCACAAAGACTTATTTAGGAAAATCATTAGTTTTGTTTACTTTCATTAGAAGAAAGGAAAAATGGAGTAGAGAGCACAAATGTTTCTAACCAAAGGATGGAGAATTTGGATAGCACTTATTAGTTTTGTAGAAGAAGCCACCATAGGAACTACTCATTCAAGGAGCAATACAAACTTACCTTATGCAGTTACCATATCTATCTATTGATACACCGGACTGATTGTAGCCGTAGGGAAGCAAGGAGAAGAGGATATACATGGAACAATGGTGACTATAGTAGCAGTGCACATGGGGAGGATCCAAAAATCCATCCCAAGAGATAAATTTTCCACACTTCGTGTGGATGCACCCGTAGCTAGTTACAAGAGATCACACCTAGTCATCTATGCATGATAAAGAAACCATATAGAAGATGCCTTCTAAAGAGGATTGTACTTGAGGAAAATTAGATGAGGATGTAGCAGATGAAGTAGTAAACTAGAGATCCATAGGAGCCTCAGTATATTGGATGAGAGAAGACACCAAGGTAGACCCAGTGATACTCGAAGGAGCAAGAGAGGGAGTTGATTCCTCTACCACTCCCCCACTAAGATTTTGTGGGACCAAAATCCCCCTAAGCGGGGAGGTATAATCCATAAGGTTCTATAAAAACACCACTTCATCATTTCCATCATCCCTAAGAAGGAAAATTGAAGAAAATGAAGAAAAATGAGGTAAACAAAGATTCTAGATAGAACCACCACTCTATGCAGAGTGGCGATTATAGAACCACCTTCCTAAAGGGTAGAGGTCCTATAAGCGCTACCTAGCTAGGGAAGCAAAGTGCTTGAAAACACTAGTCTACTTAGGGTGGAGGTCTTGACACTCGAATAGAAAAAAGAAATAGAGCACAAATGGACTCAAATTTGAAGCACTCGATTGTGTCTCTTCCCTCCATGACCTTTCCCATTCTCCAGTACATGGGAGGAAATGGGAGAAGGCTATAAATACAAGGAGGATCAAGAGAATTGAGGCAGTTGAAGATCCAGAGAGATCAAGAATCAAATTATTAATTATACAAGCATAAGTTAGTAGAGATTCTTCAATGCTGGAGTGGAATTATAAGAGCAAGGTGTAAGAAAATAGAGAAAAAAAGTAATTGGAGAGAAGGTTTACATTGTTTCTTCTTTTCATACTTATTGTAATTTGTAAAATTTTATTATTGGCTAATACAAGTGGGAAGAAAGAGCAGTTACCCTTCCCGACTGGTTTTCCTCCATTGGAGGTTTCAGGATAAAAATTCTTGTGTTGTGTGATGAGTTTAATTAGCATGCTATGCAATTTTCTATTCTAAGCACTAGATATTCAGTCACTAAGCTCTAAAACTGTCATTTTCCAAAGTTGAAAGTAAAACAACATTTTCATGTGATTTCGTAGATTTCCCAAAGTAGAAGTTTCTGATTAATAAGGACAAGATTATGCTCACTCATTCTAGATCAATTGTGAGACCTTCCTTGGAAATAATATGACTGAGCAACTTACCCTCATAGATTGAAAATACACATTTCTTTGGTTTTTATGAAACTCCACATTTCCCGCATCTCTCAAAAACATGTCTAAGATGCATGATATGATGTGCAAGATATTTAGAAAAAAATTATGACATCCAAATAAACAAGAACACAATTATTGATTAATCCTTAAAATGTCATATCCATTGCACGCTGAAAAGTATCCCCTACATTTGACAATCCAAAAGGATTGTTTCTATACACATATGAGCCTTATTTTGTAGTAAAATTTATTTTAAACTGATTTGATTCTTGTACCAAAATTTGATTGTAACTAGAATAACTATTGAGCAATGAGAACCACTTTAAACCACTTACCCATCACAATATTTTCTCCATTGACAATAGTGGGTAATGATATTTTAAATAAGCTTTGTTTAAATATATGAAATCCACACATAATCGTATCTCTTCATTATTTTTACTCACATGAACCAAATTGGCCACCCATGATGAGTGCTTGACAGGGAAAATAATGTTATCTTTAATCAACTTATCCAATTCTTGCTTCATTAATGGTTTAATTTTAGGATTGATAGGCCTCTACTTTTGTCAGACTTGTTTCATTTATAAATCCAACTCTATTGTATTTTAAGTTAAATCCAAATTAAAAAACCTTAAGCCACTATAGCTTCATATAAAAACATCATGAAATTCTTGATAAAGTTGAACAAAAGCAAAATTTTCATCGTTATTACATACCTTTCCCAATTTGAGTGCTTTGTCATTTCCAGTATTGATTAGTTGGTAATCATCTTGTTTAATCATCATATTAGACTTTTCACTTCTGATTTTATCATCTGTGTTTAAAATAAATTCAAGAGTAATGAATCCTTGAGGTATTTTCTTATATTTCATTGAATAATCTGATCATCATATTGTTGTTACAATCTTTCCCAATTTTTGACTGAAAAACTCAACTTCCTCTTCCAAGGAACTAACAATTTTATGATCTTATTCAAACTCTTGTCAATTGATATTGTTTTATCGGATAGAAGGCCTTACCACTATCTTGATATACTCTTGATCTTTATCCTTCCCGATCTGATCTAAAATATCAACTTTGAGCACCAATGGCAACCAACCTATCCACAAGTTTGTTCGTCACTCTAGGAATAGACTAAACATTTAAAACATCAAAATATTCTATTAAATACCATACCCTGTTCTTGTAGGATCTTAGCAAGTTGTTCTCAGTTGTATCCTGTCCTCTGACTTGGTTAGCCACCAACTCACTTTTACCAAAAAAATACAATTGCTTCACTCCTTTCCTCCTTGTCAATTGAAGACCATGCAAAAGGACTACATACTCGGTTGTGTTGTTAGTCTAAGTAAACTAAAATATCAGAGATGATAAATTATTTTCATTTTCTAGGGAAATCGAACAATCCCTCTACCTTCTCCATTTTATCTTCTTAAGCCATCAAATTATAATTTACATAAACCTTCATATTGTTGATTTGTTTTGACAAAGTTAAGAATACTAACATTTTCCTCATGCAACAAATATGTTCCAAGACCAGATTCTTCAATATAGCTATGCAAATAAGTAGAATGATTTTTAGTAGCCCACTCATTAGGCAATAAATATGGAATTCCCTCAAGAAGTTTGAGTGGATCTTGGTCATTGACCGGTGTTCTCGCATCTATGATCACATAATTTGAGTTGATGACACTAGTAAAATAAGGATCTATATGATTTGATGATATGGGTTCAAATATTATGGTAAATTTAGTGCTACATCTTGTTCTAAACAAAATGCGAGACCGGTTCTTTGATAAATAACCTCTAATTTTATCTATGAAATATCTAGCAAGACACAATGCAAAGAGATGAGGAAGATCAATAATAAAAACATCTTGAGGAATGGAGAATTTTGGGAATACGTGCTAGGTTAAGCTTGGTACTCTAATGACTCGAAGGTCTCTATGGGTGTTCCATCAAGCTGAACTACCCCCTTAGAAAGAGGCTCATAATCTAGACCAAGTTTGTCAACAACCTGCTTGGGCATAATTGAGCTTGAGGCTCCAGAATCAATCATACAATTGTGAGTTAGATTCTGGCATATGATAAATGAAACATAGAAGGGAGGTGGCTTAACACTTTTGTTTTCTTGAACCTCTTTTGGATTAGGTGTATTAATGAGTATAACCTTATATGGTTCTTTGGATGGTTGGCTAGAAAGATCTAGGTTAGACAAAGCTTCTTGCAAGATATCTTTTTGTTTGGGAAGAGACAAGGAATCCCATATTGACATATTAACTTTTGTTTGCTTCATATGCTCAAGGATATTAAATGATTGAGTACTAACTCCTTTTCTAACAAAAATTTTTCTTTCATTAGTGGTATGGAGATTGAAATCTCTTTCGATTTTGATCTTTTTAGAATGAATTATTTTATTACTTTGTTGATTTAAAGCTACAAAATTATCTTGTAACATTGGAAAAGTATGAGAAATGATTTTACCAAAGTAGGATACTCGCTTCTAATGCTCTTTTCTTTGACCTTGTGTTCACCGCCACAAAATTAAAACTCTATTTTTTTTTATTGTCAAGATGATTTATCCCACAAAAATATTCTTGCCAATTTAGGAATGTAGTATCACCTTGCAATGACTCTTTTAGAGCCTTATTTTGTAGTGGATTATCAACTGATAAAATTTGGGACATAGTATTTTTGTACCATAAGTGTAGACACATAAATTTGGTATCTCTACCCTTGTCTTCCGCGTGTGCGTATTTTTTCTAGGGTCCTATCTAGGTCCCCCTTTAATTAAATCCATCCCCCTTTATTTAATTAAATTTCCCACTTATTATCCAATCATTATTAATCTTTATTAATTAATTAATTTCCTATTAATTAATTAATTAATATTCATATCTCACATGCCCTAACCAACCTCTATTTAGGATGCTTTTATCCTAACACATACATCCCCTTGCTTTTCTAGATTTTTTTATCTTTCCTATCTTTATCCCTTAACATCCCTAAAAATCCCTTGCCCACCTACATGCTTTAAATCATTCTTCCAATCCTTAAGAAAGCATAAATCTTGACCAAAAAAAAAAATCATCCCCATTGGGGAAACTTTCCCCGTAGTCGGCGGTGACCCATCCCAGTCATTTTCGACCCTATAAAACTAAGTCTTTTCTTTCCATAATCATCAGATGCATGCAAATTTTGGAGCTTCCTTATGACTTGTGAACTCTTCCTCATGCCCGAGCGTTCATGTAACATGGTTAAAAATATCTTGGAAATCTTCCCATTATTCTTTCATCACTCACGATCATCCTTTGTGAGATTTATCATCATCTTTGTGTTATTTATGCGATATTTATGAAATTATATTTGTATTGTTTGCATATAACATTTTGCAAGTTCAGAAAAGATTCTGCAAAAGCCATACCTCCCTCAATAACATTCTTTTCCATCTTCTTTACTTGCATATCTCCCATTTAATCCTTTTGATCTCGGCCTTACACAATTCTACTACAGTTTCCTTCGACTCAACTTGGTCACCATCAACTAGGGTCATGCTTGCTATTTAATCCTTCCATACTATTTTTTTATTCCATTCCCTAGCATTTTCTACCTCTGAGAACATTTTGGAGGTCTTCTTCTAGCATCCACAGACCTCTGTTACCTTCTAGTTTGCACTCAGGCTCTTCCAGGATTGCATACTCATTCTACGTTCCAGTTCTTGTTTCCCAAGTCATCGCCAACTTGGATTTACAAAATTTGGGTCACCGTTGACCTAGACCAGGTAACATTTAATTTACATTTATTTCAATCAAATCATCTCTTAGATCAGATCTTAATTATTCTCAGATTCAGTAGTACTTCTATTTCTACATGCTATCTATTATTTCATCATTTATTTCACTTCTTCTTTAAAACAAGGGTTGACATCCACAAAGAAAGTTAACGCTTCTTGGATATGATTTGTTGGGAAAACCTTGTATATCCCATCTAATCAATCTCTTTTTAGTTCATCTTATTTACGGGTTATATTTACAACAAGGATCAACTAATTAGTGTTCGTTCATCCATTACATCATGTTAGATGTACCATAAACCATTCAAGTTATGATTTTATAGTTGCTTTCATTGCTAGTTCATTCATTTGATTAGGAATGAAGACACTTATCCAACATTATGTCACGCCCAGTGGGACACCCATTTGGTGATCCCTTTTCATTTATTTTCTTTTTTTATTTCTTCTTCTATCTTCTACTAACACTGAAGTGTGAGGCCCTTCTTCTTTCTTGGTCATGTTGGTTTGGATGCTGGACCACTCTTTGCTAAAGTTTAGATAAAAAGGAAAATATTTATCTATGTTTTCCTCTTTTTCCTTATTTTCTCATATCTACATCATACTTCCCTTTCTGTGTGTTTCCTCATCAAAAGATAACAATTTTATTTGGTTTTAAAAATAACCTTTCTTTTCTGCATCCTACTTGCTCACATATTTTAAGTAGGGGGTTTACTTTCTACATTTCACAATCCTCACACATAACCTAAAACTCACAAACCAATCAACACATCTAAAAAAATCCTACTCGGTAGACTGATTGGGATTTCATCACCCAACAGGAAACCTCTTGAGACTCTCCCAAGCCAAAACAAACTTGAAACTAGACATAGAATGCCTTCTCTTAGGTACCCCGTTATCCATCCCCTTTTCTATTTTTCACATTTTCTTAATTAAAAACAATAAAAAACATCTATTTTATTGAATTGCTTGATTTAAAATGGAACAAAATTCTACCCCAAACAATTTACGCATGAACCACAATTGATATCACCCATTTATCTTCCGTGACTTCTTTCTCCATAGATCATGCCAACTAGTAGAATCTATCCCACCACCTTAGACCACCCCTACTTCATCTAACATCCCCATGCCTATCCCATCTATTGACATCCCCATTCCTCATGTATCAGATCTTCCCATCCAATCCCAACCATCTTATCATGTTTCTCCTCCCCGATATCTTACATCCCCTCAACCAATGCAATATTCACCACTCCCTAAAATTTTTAGATAACCCTTTCCTAACCCACCACCAAAAACCCATCTTCATCAACCACACCAAAAAAATATAACCCATTTTCAATCAACACCATACATTAGACACCTCATTTTGTATCTACCCCACTTATCTCATCATCACCTACTCCCATCCTTGATATTGTGCCTACTGGATCCTTTAAGAGCTATCCCCGCATCAATCATACCCACCATTTCCTTACCTACCACCTTAACTTCCACTGCTTCTCTCATATCTACATCCATTCCTGCTCTTACCACATCCGCTAGATTGGAATGTATACACTTTCTCATCCACCCCTATCCTACCCCAACTTACTATGACTACCCCATTATCCATATCTATCACAAACACATGACCATCACTACACTTATGTCTACTATGCCAAAAATCCACCCATGTATGTCTTGACATCATTATCACACATTTCTTTACAAATTACCACATCTACATCTACTATCACACCAATCACACCTTCGAATCAAAAACACATCCACAACACCTCCTAAAACACCTAAGAAAATCACCTTTGAAGGAACCCCTACCTCTTCTAAAAATCCATCATTTCCACACCAAACAATCCTAAAACTCCATCATATCCCTCTCACATAGATTTCATCAACCACATGATCCAAACACCTCTTCTTATATCCATGCTTGTACCTATCATCGACCCCACACCAACATATAACTCATCCAATCCATTAAATACCACTCCCCCATCCACATCTATTCCACCATTACCCATCATACCATCTGTAGAATTGGTCCTAATCCCTCTTTTTAACCTTCTAACTACACCTACCACATTGACCATCATAACCACATATCCTACATCATCATCTTCTCCTCCCACATCCTTCAAAGAATATTGGAGAGCACTACAACTTGTAGAAACCATAGGTGACCCTCTTGTCTCATCTACACAACCAAACATTTCTTCACCTTCCTTAGATCAAATCATGCAAAAATTACTTCCCCCATCAGTCATAACATCATCTTCAGATCCACTAGTCAAAATCATTGTCATTCCCGCCAAGGGTACTCCTTCACAAACCAAACCTAAAAACCTTGGTACCATTCCACAATGATCCCTTATGTGCCCTCATAGGAAGATAGGAATTCCTCTAGCCAAGATCAAACCTACATCATCCATCTTAGGGACACATCCATCTATCCTAGGACCATCTCCTTTATCACGATCAATCAACCAATCAAAATCCAAACAATCCGACTCCCTCCTAGGACCAACTCCTTCATCAAAAACACTCCCATCCACTGACCAATCCAAACCAAAATCATCCAACCCTTCTTCTTCCAAGACACCAATCACCATAAAAGCTGAAGAACAAAACATCAAGATCTCGAAACAATCCACCCCCATCCTCGACATCCAAAACATCTCCTGACACATATATTGAATCCTATATGGAAGTCCTACAACATCTACTCCAAATTTTTTCCATTGCACTTCCACCTATCAGGGCCTTTGATCAAGACCATATTAATACATCATGGTTTGACCCTCACTCCATTTACACCTACAATCATACCCCAGGTCATGACATTGAACAATTTAAGGCCCTACAAACCTGTTATCCATGATTTTATCAAGAGAGAGGACCTTCTCAAGGAATATCCTTCTCCATCTACCATCTCATCCATGAATTATTTGACTCCCATTTTCATCTTTCCATCTATAGGAGCCACTAGGCCTTCTCCTTCATCCACCACTTCTTCACATACCAATCCTCTTAGCGAGGTTTCTCCCTTATTCATCGATATAGTTTTCCTTGATACATCATCCCTATGATTTTCAACCCTATATAACATCTATATTGGATATCCCTTCCATGTATCCCATCCCATTTATTCCATAATCCATTAGCTCATCCATATCTCTCTTGATAGGGGGATCACCTTCCCTTGGTTGTTCATTCTTTTACATCTTATTCTTCATCATCCCATCCCATAGCCATGATATCATGGTGGGAAAATATGGCCACGTAGGCAAAAAGAAAAAAGTAGAATATTCCCCAAGTGGGGAAAAGGGTATAGACACCAAGTAGATTCTGTGCACAAATTAAATTAGGATAGTCTTAGGTAAAATTCTTAAAGAAGGATTAAATATGGCCTTTGAAGTGGATTTTTTTCCCTAAGAGGGAAAGTGGCCACAAAGGTGGACTTTAAAGGAAGGATGCCTGAAATAGGAAAATGGGAATTTTGATGATAGGGATAGACTAAAATTAGATGAAGCACAATTGAAAGCATAGTGACCTAAAGGTACAAATGAGACTACATTGTGTTAAGGAGATGTTGTCATGAAAATGTGCAACAGGGAAATTGGAAGTTTCCAAGCACGACAACTATACCCCTATGGCAAATTTTTCATTCCTAGGCACCCCAGGTCAAATCCATCAGTCTGATCACCCCCTATTTGATGTCAAATTTGTCCCCTAGGTGATTTAGTAAAGTGCACTCATTCCACCTAGGTGATTTTAGGGAGTTTTGAAAAGATGTTATCTTCTGGCAGTATTGGGAAGGGCTATCGTTGGCCTTCCTAGGACTAGATTCAACCCCCTGGAGCGGAGCATAAGGGCCAAATTAAACATGGAAATGAATTGAATAAATTATAACATCATGGAAATTATTTTGGAAGGCTTTGGGAAGTTTTTAAATACTTGGAGCAGTTTGAGTGAAAAACAAGGTTCTCAAGCCTAGGTGGTACACAAGCCTAAAACAGTTGTTGGGATTCAAAAGAAGATTCGGGAGGTTTGGATGGAGTTGGAAGTAAAAAAATGTCTTCAGAAAAAGGATTCCAAGACCTAAATAATGATGAAATAATATTTTTCACAACACCTTGGCGCATATGATTGGAAGGCAATTTTTCTCAGCACAAGTAGAGTCCCGGATCAAAAATATGATTTTTAAGGGATAATATGGTCGAATTAAAAATGAGACCCACATAATTGGACTTAAAAGTCAATTTAAAGTCAGGATCATATAAAATTTCACCAAGAAATTCCACCAGGAGCTCAAGTTATCTTCATTCCAAGCTACCCTCTCAAAGACAATTTATGACTTAGTCATTTTTTGAGAGGACACGTGTTAGCACCAAGAGCCTGGTGGGATTTCATGCCCCCAACGTCCCTGAGGTTAGGTAAATAAACCCTTAAAAAAATTTCTTATCCCTCATCCAAGCTCTGGGACCTCATATTACCTACAGACTTGACAACTCAACCCCCGGATGCTTATTTGAAGCATGCCTTCCCTGCCGTTGGATCGGGCGCCACGTGTCAGCTCCAGGACCACCATGGAAAATAATGCCCCTTATGAACCTAAGGTGGGGGAAATAAAACATTGAAAAATGCACACATCCCCCATAGGGAGTCTTTTGGACACTCACGCGACCGTAGTTCAGCCCCCAGGTGCTTATTTGGAGCGTGCATTCCCTGCCGTTGGATCGGGTGCCACGTGTCATGCTCTTGACCACCGTGGAATTTGATGTCCCTTATGCACCTGAGGTGGGGGAAATCAGACCTTGGAAAATGCACCCATCCCCCATAGGGAGTCATTTGGACACCCATGTGACCTCCTTTTAGCTCCCAGTGCTTTAAATCAGCTTTTTCCTCCTTCATTCCCTGTCGTTGGATCTAGTGCCATGTGTCACCGTCTTGCTCATTGTGGAAATTGATGTCCCTCACATCCCTAAGGTTAGGGACATAAATCATGGAAAAATTCACCCAAGCCCTACCTGTGCATATCTTTTTGAAAATTTTCCAAGTGTCGCTTTTCCCGCTTCTAACTTCTAACAGTTATATGTGCACTCCATTCCTCCATTCTTCCTCTGCAACATTCTACCATCACTCCGCCATTGAAAATTCTTAGACCAGATCAAAAAAGGAACTGAAATACCTTTCCCATGGTGATGCATAGGTCTCAAAAGGAATCCTCATCAAGCTAAGGAGAAACGAAGAACAACAAAGAAGAGAACAACAAAATCCCCATAGCTAAAAAATGGAAATCTAAACAAAGCTTGCAAACCAGTGCACAAATCAATGAACCATTTATTTATATTCATTCCTCTATCCAAGACCATCAAAAATACACCTTCAAACTCCCCCATGTGTGACAAGAGCATCCACAATGAAGAAATCTCCTTTTCGGCTCAACGAAGAAAGAAGTGGGATTTCCCATCAAACTAGCTTCCGGATTGAAGTAAGATCGCACGTGAAACACCAGAAGAAAAAACCCACATCAAAAATATGATTTTCTTCACAAATGGAGGAGAAAACCAGACCTGCAATTTTGAGGTCCATTAATGGCTATCATACCTAGAAGCACTGTCAGGTCTGAAAATTAAAAGTTTAAAATCTCCTAGATTTTTAAGCGGGTGGGCCCAAAATTTCGAGGGGTGATATTGGGTGAAAACCCATATCAAAAAATTTCATTCCACATCAATCCGACCCCCAGAGGAAAAATTTCTAAAAATAGCAGGTCTACTACATAGGAACTGCTATTTTGGGAAAGTCATCAACAAAAGAGCTTGTGAAGGAGAAGAAGACATTGGAGGTGCACTTCACCTGAGAATTCACCAGAATGGAATTTTTTGGCACTTACTAAAAATAGTAAGTGGGCCCTCGAGAAATTGCTAAAAATAGAAAGTTGATCCAGAAGGAACGAGAAACACAAAGAGAAAGAGAAAAACTGAGCCACATCATCTAGTTGAAGATCGGGGACTTGATTTCTCATACTTACTAAAAATAGTAAGTTGATTTTTATGAGGGAGATATGAAGCTAAAGTGGATGGGTCAGAAGCCTTCTCATGATCACGAAGTGGAGAATGTCAGTCAAAGAATGGAGCCAAGTCCATTGCAAAGAACTTACCCTTCATAGTTCTTCTTCTTCTTCTTCCTCTTCTTTCTCTCACTCTTCGCTTCTCATACGACACTCTCTCTTTTCAAATGTTATATTTTTGTGTTGAGGGTTGCACTTTTTAATATGACTTAAACGACTTTAGAAATATAATGTAAATTAAGTCGCCTTGCTATTATAAAAGGGACTTAAATATTTAAAGTGGAATATGAACAATCTTAAGTCATATTAAGGCATATGGAGGGTCATGAGGAAGACGATAAGTCACCTCTCATTCTATAAATTGTAATGCCATTCCCATTGCAAAGGGTTGGCAATTGATCTTGTAGACTCAAGAGTGCATTGTACCTAGAGAAAGCAAAGGAGATAGCCATTTTCTTCTACTCTCTTCCCCTCTCAAATTTCTTCCATTCCCACATTATGTACAACTTTGATTTGAGAAATCAATACAAGAAGAAGGAGTTTCTAGCTTTCTTTGACTAAGGGGTTTCTTGATACTTGGTGATCGGTGAATTCTATTTGGTCTTGTTGCTATTTGCAGAGTTGTTTCTTCTGATAAATGCATGTGTTGAAGTTTATAACTAGTGTGTGTGTAGGAATTTGATTTTCTACTGTAGCATTAGTTCTCCTACCTCTTTTCTCACTCCCCTTTCCCACTCTATAGATGAAGAATTCCCTAGTAAGAGATTTCTAGCTTTTCCGTAGGGTCAGTGGAGTGCCCCTATTGGATCCCGGTCAAAATACCACCACAAAAATCCACACTTTCTCGCGCATGCACATACGATGAACAGCTACACCGGTTAAGTAGAGGGACTTAGATTCCCAGAGCATTGGCAAGAAATCCACAAGTTTGTCCACCGACAAATTTTCTTGCCAACATTTTTGGCACCCACCGTGGGATAGATTTAGTAGCATCTGCACCCAATATATGACCGCAAGGTCCCAAAATTCAAAAAGAAAAATCAAATATTAAAAAAAAGATTTCATGAAAGTCCATTGCTGAAGGAAGACACACTAGGTTGATCAAGTCGAGAGGTGTTGATGATTTCAATTTCGAGGCTTCACAAAATCAGCAAGAATGAATTAGAGATAACCCATACTTCTTCTCTCAAGCCTCCTCTCCATTTGAATCTTCACGAAGTTCACTGGGCAATCCTATCAAAACTTCTGTGGATACTCCACCTTCAAATTCTCCCATTTTTCAACCACCATTGAGCATTGAGCTCCCAGAAGAAGAAGAATTTGAAGAATAATTTGTAGAAGCAGAAATGACAATGGCAGATGAAGAAGAACTACCTCAACCCATTGTTCCATGGGGAAGGAATACAAGCCCGCATGCTCTTGAACCCCCTCTTCATGATCTACCAATGGGTTCTCACAAGAACTTTCCGAAGTTCAAAAGTGAAAAATCACATCTGAAGAACACGTTGTTGCTTTCATGACATCATGTGGAATTCTTGGTGTCCAACATGAAGATGTTGCTATAAGATTGTTCGTGGAGTACCTCCAAGAAAAAGTAGCAGAATGGTTCTACCTCCTACCTTCCCGATCCATCACTGGTTGGGATGACATCAAGACTACCTTCGAGGAAAGATTTAAATCAACTAAAGATTGTCAAGACCTCTTAGTGCAGTTGGCTCAAATGAGGAAAGGAGAAAGTGAAACGATGAGAGACTTTGTGGATTGTTTTGAATAGTTGCTTCATAGGATACCAAAAGAAGATTCACCCTCTCAGAACAATATCAAAATATTCTTCATAAACACTCAATCACCAGAGGTAGGATTTCTCCTACGAAGATATCAACCAAGGAACATTATAGAAGCACAAAGGAGGGCCATTGAATTGTATGATGATCTCATCCTCTCTGGAAAGATCAAGAATCCATTAAAGGGCAAGGCCCAACATCCTGAAGATGAGAGAACTAATCCATCACTGCAAAAGTTGGTGAATGAGATGGCCTCTTTGAAGAGGGAATTATTTAAATGAGTTTCTTCTCGAGAAGCAATAGAAATCAGATTGTAGGAACACCCCAAAGACTTGCCTTGGAGGCCCCACCCGTGAATGTAAATTGTAGATTTCAAGAAAGTGAAGAAGAGATTGAACAAGAAGCTGGTGATTTCCAAGAAAGTGATGAGTTTGAGAATGATACAAAAATCGGGTTTTGTGAGTATTCTGGAGGTTATGAAGAAGATGCACCCAGTTTCTCATGTGTGATATTGACTCATTCTCAGTCTAAGAAAAGAGCATCTCCCTGCACTACTACAAAAGAAAATAAGGTTGATGATCCTCCTATGGTGACTCCAAAAATAAAATAATTAGTCGAGGATCCCCACTTCCATCTTCCATGAATTTTGCATTGTTGGATCTTGATCCCGTAGCAAGTAAGAAGACTCCCATAATCCCAAGTAAGTATTTTGATGTCTCTTCCAAGTCTAAATCTAAATCTGCTCTTGTAAAATATAATACCTTGAAAGCTTCTAGTGTACCTTTCAAAATACCCTCCATTCCCCAAAAATCTACTCGGCTTCCAAACCTGTCCTAAATCCAAAATCATTCCCTTCACCCCCTTTGTCCACATCTTCTCCCTTTGACTTCATAGAATATGCAAACAAAGCCAAAGTGTAGATTACCAAAACCGAATATTTGTGGACTCATCCTGAACAATTCGAGAGGTTCGTTTGATATATCAGGAGTGGTAGTCTAACATCCAATGATGTATCTCATCATTCCAAAGGCATGCTACCAAACTCACCTACACCTCCCTCACAGAACATGCTTTCTCTGAGTGCATCAAAGACTAATAAAGTTGAACCTTTCTACGCTCCCTTCTTGTTGGAGATTATGTATTGAACAATTGCATAATAGATTCTAGTGCCTCAGACAACGTGATGCCTTTGAAGGTTGCCAAGGATCTTAAACTTACAATGACTCCACCTAGTGGCTCTTGTTACTCTTTGGAATCAAAAAGGTCTCACTTGTAGGGAAGGTTAAAGATGCACAGGTGGCTCTCGCCAGATTTCCAGACAAGAAAGTTTCAGCAATGATTTTGGTAGTAGATGTCCCAGCCTCATTCAGAATGTTGCTGAGTAGAAATTTCTGTCAAGATTTGGGAGGGAAAATTTAGATGAATTGGTCTTTTGCAACCATACCAATGAAGGGAGACATGGAGAAATTACTTCCCGAGAAGAAGATGAGGTACATAGTACAAAATTTTGGAAGCCGGAAGCTAACATCTTGTATCAAGGTAGCAGGTAGATGAATCACTTTGTGACAACCGAGGAAGAAGAGGATATCCCCATCTGGATAGGCCTAGACATGCATTCCCAAAGAGATTTGTATTTTGAAGAAGCATTGAGGAGATTTGAGTTACAAGAGGACAACCCCAAATCACTAGATGAAGTAGACCACGAGGAAGAGGAGATGGTTCTTGATGATTTTAAAGAAGAAAAATCAGTTTATATGATTTTACAAGATGAGGAGTTATTGTCATTCCCATTTGGGGATGAGGATGATCTCAGTCAAGCAATCTATGGAGAGACAAAATCAGCTTGTGATGAGCCCGTGAAAGGTTTGAAAGAAATGTCTATACAAGGACTGCTAAGAGCCACGGAAGAAACAAAAGACCCTGAGATCAGTCTAGAACTTTTAATGCAAGCCATGAATATGGAAGATAAGTGTGAAGTTGATTTGGAAGCCTTAAGAAACAAAATACCCTGAGATCAGTCTGGAACTTTTAATGCAAGCCATGAATATGGAAGATAAGTGTGAAGCTGATTTGGAAGCCTTAACTAATGTGAAGGTCAGCCATATTGAGATAAGGAAAGATGAGAAATATGATGTCCCTCTTGAGCAAATGGTTGGTGGATACAATGATGAAGTTGAAGTATTTTCTTTCCCATTTGAAGATGAAGACTCTTTCCATGATGAAGAAATTGAAGCAAGGAGTTTCAAGACCTCTAAAGATGAAGCTCCTTTTGATGAAGGATCGGTAGAGTGCAGCGATTCTCAAGATGATGAGGTAATCCCTCCAGATAGTTTCTTTGAGTTGCAAGATAAAGATTCTTCAAAGGTGTACAAAGAGGGACTATAGGAAATGATGAAGCATTACTCCGTGTAAGAAATCTTAGATGCAGTAGAAGTTGTAGAAGATCCCGAGCTGATTCTTGATCTCTTCATTAGTGTCATGGACATACAAGACAAGTATGAGTTCACATCTAATCCTTCCGTCAGTACTCAAGCACCTCGCAGTGGAGTGAAGGAAAAGGATGAATCAAATGTTTCTCATGGAGAAGATGTCAATGAGCATAGGCCTGGGAAAGAAAAGAATCAAGAATGTTCAAGTATTTTGAACAAAAAGCAGCCTTGGGGCAGCGATGAGATCCTCAATGGAAAATCAGCTATATGGATAAACATGGAAGGCAATTGGCACTATGAGATTGACTTCAAAGAACATGAAGGCAATGGAATTTCTAAGCAAGGACCTAAGCATCAAGAAGATCACATGGACTCACTCCTACCAAGTACACAAATAATTGTGAAAGCACTTGGCTTTCATAAGTAGTTGAGGAGGGGAGGATACTTTTTAGAACCCGTCAACGGCTTTGCAGAACATCATCATTTGGTGTTGCCTCTTCAGGGGTAACTTTTGAGAAATAAAAAGTACTTCAGTGAAAGTGGGTTATCCCTCGCTTTGTACCATAGATGATTGATAGGCGTGTTTCCATTTCTGTTGTGTGTGTTTCCCTTCCTATTGTGTGTTGTGTGTTTCTTTTCTGTCATTTTGTGTGTGTGTGTTTCCTTCTCCTAATCTTCCTTTTTGGAAGTTGTGCATGACTCACGGGGCCCAATGGATAAGGCTAACCGGTCAATGAACTATATGGTCTAAAATTGAGATTCTGGATTCCCATGTCATGTCTTCACTATACTCAGTCCATGTCATGTCCCCAAGCTAGAGCCAACTATTGTTGTGAAAATGTGCAACAAGGAAATTGGAAGTTTCCAAGCACGACAACTATACCCCTATGGAAAATTTTTCATTCCTAGGCACCCCAGGTCAAATACATTAGTCTGATCACCCCCTATTTGATGTCAAATTTGTCCCCTAGGTGATTTAGTAAAGTTCACTCATTCTACCTAGGTGATTTTAGGGATTTTTGAAAAGATGTTATCTTCTGGTAGTATTGGGAAGGGCTATCGCTGGCCTTCCCAAGACTGGATTCAACCCTTTGGAGTGGAGAATAAGGGGAAAATTAAATATGGACATGAATTGAATACATTAGAACATCATGGAAATTATTTTGGAAGGCTTTGGGAATTTTCAAAATACTTGGAGCAGCTTGAGTGAAAAACAAGGTTCTCAAGCCTAGGCGGTACATAGGCCTAAAACAGCTGATAGGATTCAGAAGAAGATTCTGTGAGCTCTAGATGGAGTTGGAAGTAAAAAAATACATCTTTAGAAATAGTATTCCAAGACCTACATGATGGTGAAATAATATTTTTCTCAACACATTGGCGGATATGATTGGAAGGCAGTTTTTCTCAGGCACAAGTGGAGTCCTAGATAAAAAATTAAATTTTTAAGGGATCATATGGTATAATTAATACATGAGACCCATATAATTGGATTTAAAATTCCATTTCCAGTCAAGATAATATAAAATTTCACCAATAAATTCCACCGGGAGCTCAAGTTATCTTCATTCCAAGTTACCCTCTCAAAGGCAGTTCAAGACTTAGTCATTTTTTTGAGAGGACACGTGTCAACACCAGGAGCACGGTAGGATCTCATGCCCCCAAAATCCCCTGTGGTAAGGTACATAAGCCCTTGGAAAATTTGTCTAGTCCTCATGTGACCTCTAGGACTATCGACACTAAAATTTTCTCCGTAATTTTTATTTCATTAATGTATGTATTAGGAATAGGATGTTGTTAAGTATAATTAGTAGTAGCGTCGATAGAAGATAACGATGCTGCCGATTTACGTCACCAATAATAATGTATAGTACGGTAATTTTCAAAAGTACAATAGGAATGTTGTGGTAAAAGTAAATATTTGTCGTAAGTGGTCCAGTAATGTTAAAATGTCAAAGTTGGGATAAGTAGAGAAGTAGGGTCTACATGATTAGGAATTAGAAATATTATATTGGTAATAAGGACAAGGAGTGAGGTCATAAATATTTTGTGTATTTTATTTGTAAAAAGTCTAAAAATGTGGAACCCATGTGAAATGATAAGGTTTATCTTATCTTAAAAGATAAGCTTACATGTACAGATAAGAGTTAAGGTATGGAATATGATTCATCAGAGTGGATTTCTTATCCTATCTTAGAGATAAGATGGATAAGCCTGGAAGTTCTATAAATAAAGAGGCCACCCCCCTCATTTAGCATAGAAGGAAGTAGTGAGAAATATTGTATGAAGTGTGTAAAGGAAGCCATCAGTTTAAAGGTGTGTTGAAGAAGCCATTAAGAGGTGTAATTGTAAAGTTTCTCCCATAGTCTTGGTGGAAGGCAAGTGAAGTCAATAACACTTGAAGTACCTCATGGGTGAGATTGTAACAATTTCATGTTAATATTATAATTTACTTTGATATTTCAGATTTTTCATCATTCCATCTTATCATAGTCGATGGTATTCTTGTGTTATGTTTGTTGTTTTGTTTCCAGATTACATCCACCAAACTAAAGGCTGTGCATTAGTAAATAATCATAGCACGAGGAGTTCCCGGTGAAGAATTATCATAGTGCCGGATTGGTGATGACATTTTGGTTTCATTGCCGGGACCATTCCTCGTTGGTGGATTGTCTAGAGAGATATTCCCACTTAGTCAAAATTAATTGGAGGGTAACCTTGTTTTTACTGTGCATAGTAGTTACCATGGTAAAGTCATTTTTCTTTGTGAATAGTAGTTACCATGGTAAAGTCATTTTTACTGTGAATAGTATTTACCACAGTAAAGTCACTTTTTACCGTGAATAGTATTTACCGCAGTAACTTCACTTTTTACTGTGAATAGTGTTTACCACAGTAAAGTCAGTTTTTACCGTAGTAAGTCAAGTTTTACCATAGTTTACCGTGGTCATTTCTATTTTCTATTATAGTGATTTTAATTATTGGTGCACATAAGTCTTGTTGATTGTAATTTTGGGTTGGTATTTCACTGTGGTTACTTTTGAAAATGGGGAAGATTCTTTTTTCAGCCCAATCTAATGAAGATGCTTCCTCTTTCATTCAAGAGTTTAAACGATCTTGTATTTGTAATGGCCTCATAAGATGGGAAAATGGACTGAATTTTTCCTACCTTTTTGGATGGTTCAAAGCACTTAGGTGGTTTGAAACACTAGGTGAAAATGTGAAAAATTCATGGGATTTATTAACTGAAAGTTTTCTTGAAGAATTTGGTGAACAACAGAGATATGTAGATCTCATGATCGATATCACAAAGCTAACCCAAGGAGAGAAGGAGAAGATAAGGGATTATCATGCTCGTGTTCTAGAGCTAAGGAGGAAGCTCGACGCCCAGATCCGGAAGGAAGGATTAGCGGATGGGTTGATGAATGGCATGGATAATCTCCTATGTAAGCACTTCATTCTTGGGATGAAGCCAGAGATCAGACAACGAGTGAAGTATGACCACCTAGCTACCATTGAACAAGCAAAGGAGATTGCAAGAAGGAAAGAAGAAAGCATGGAAGAGGAGCCCAAAGAAATTGTTGCTAAAGTAGAACCTACACCAACACCTTTGCTCCAGAATCCACAACCACTCTCGGTGAGCACAAATATTTCTCCTAGTACATCTACTGAGTATGAAGATCTGCTCAAAAAGATGGGTCAGTTAACTATTAATCTTCTTCAAGGAAAATAATTTAGTTCTCAGGGAGGAGATAGAGGTCCAAAAAGAAATATTTCTGAAGTTGTATGTTATGGTTGTTATAAAAAGGGTCATTATAAGTATAATTGTCCAGATAGAGCTTCTACATCTGGTAAAAGAGATAATGATAAAGGAAAAGCACACTGTGAATTCTTTGATGTAGTAGATAAGAGCAGAAATAATGAAGTAGATGTGTTTATAACAAAAAGAAAGAAAGAAAAAGATAATCAAGATGGAAATGATCCTAAGAAGATGAAAGGAGAAACTAGTAAGAAACATAGGAGAAGAAAGTTGGGTGTGTAGGATTTTCTGATTTCACAGGGGCAAGGACCATACTCCATCTTGGAAGATTTGTCCAAAAGGCCTGCAAATATTACATATGGTCAACTCTTGGCTATGTCTTCTGAGAAGAGGTGGGAGTTGCGAAGTGGACTCAATGCTCAACGAAGGAAGGAGGTTGAGGTCCCTGTTTTGGAGGCAGAGGCGGATCCCTATGCTCCACAAGCTGAGGTATTATGTAATGGTATTTCAATTCATGATGTCTTAGTTGATGGAGGTGCTACAGTTAATGTAATGACCGAGTCTGTAATGAATATGTTGGGTTTAATAATTGATCACCCTTCAACACTTATGTTAAGGTCATTAAATAAGGGAAAAACCAAACCGAAGGTGTAGTTTCAAATGTGGCAATATCTCTGTTATGGGTGTTGTATGTGTGGTAGACTTTCGGGTGATAAAAATGGTACTTGCTATTGCGTACCCAATCTGCTGGGAAGACCATGGCTAAGGAGAGTTCATGCAAGAAACTACTGGAATGAAGGTTTCATGACACTTGGACGTGGTAGAGAGAGGGTGAAGATAAACATGATCCTCGACATCATAAGGCGAGTAACTGTGGATTCAAGTGATGAAACCGATGATTGGACATCCTCTGATTACTCTAGTACCAGTGAAGTGGACACTGAAGATGAAGAAAGTGAGGTTGATGTTTCAGTCATGGATATCCTTCCAGTCACACCAACTCATGACCCCATAAAATTATCTGAAGAAGAAGTTGATGATCGTCTCCAACAAATAAAGATTGGTGATGCTGTGATGGAGAGTGAGAAGGAATCCTACCTCTAGCTCTTTCGAAGGTACATACACATATTCACTTTTGATTACAAGGAACTCCATCAAGTAAGTTGGGTAGAACATTCTATTGAGCTAGTAGATGGTGCTAAGCCCATAAAGCAAATGCCATATAGAATGAATCCTAATTTTTCCAAGACTGTAAAAGAAGAAATAGATAAGTTGCTTGATGCAGGATTCATATTTGCTATGGAGAATTCAGAATGGGTTTCTCCCATTGTGATCTCAATAAAAAAGAATGGGAAGCTACACATTTGTGTTGATTATAGGAAGCTCAATAAGGCAACAAAGAAGGATCATTACCCTCTTCCATTTTCAGATCAGATCTTGGACGAAGTAGCTAGCCAGGAGTGCTATAGTTTTGCTGATGGATATACCAGCTACAACCAAGTTTGTATAGCAGAGAAAGATCAGCTAAAGACCACGTTCACCACTCCTTGGGGAACGTTTGCTTATAGAGTTATGCCTTTTGGGTTGTGTAATGCTCTGGAAAAATTCCAACATTTGATGAATAGGGTGTTCGAACCCTACATTGGGACCTTCATTAGAGTATTTCTGGATAGTTTTTACATCTATGGGATCAAGTTGGACCACTGCACCAAATAGAGACAACATTTCAAAGGTTAGATGAAGCACAAGCCTCACTAAACCCTACAAAGTGTGTCTTTGGATGTTCTAAAGGTATTTTGTCAGGGCATGTTGTATCCAGAGATGGTATTGGTATTGATCCTGATAAAGTTTCAAAAATCAAAGAGTTACCATTTCCTATGAATAGAAGTAAGTTGAGATCATTTTTAGGCCATGTGGGGTACTATAGAAGGTTCATCAAGAATTTCTCAAAGATTGCATAGCCACTAACCCAGTTTTTGAAGAAGGATGTTACTTATGAACTAGGAAATAAGGCGCATGAAGCTTTTGGACAACTGAAGGAAGCCCTAGTGTCTTCACCTGTTTTAAAGAATCCAGATTGGAGCAAGCCATTCATTGTGTACACTGATGCCTCAGATGCAGCACTAGGAAGTACTTTGAGCCAAAAGGATGAAAATGGGAATGAACATCCAATTTACTTTGGGAGCAGACAAATGAGTAGTGCTGAGGTAAATTATACTATAACTGAAAAAGAGGCTCTGGCTATCATTTTTGCTGTAAAGAAGTTTAGGAATTACTTGCTAGGGAAAAAATTTCTAGTTGTAATAGATCATCAGGCTCTAAAATATATTGTAAATAAGCCTAACCCATTAGGGAGGATAGCAAGATGGATAATTTTGCTACAAGAATTTGAATTTGATATTATAGATAGGCCAAGAAAGAAGCATGTCAATGCAGATGCACTATCTCGAGCCTATGATGGTTTAGGATCATCTTGTGATGATGATGATTTCCTCGATGCAACATTGTTATCCCTTGACACAATCCCTAGTGAATACATAGATATTTGGAATTATCTTGAATGAATTCAAGTTTCCTGATGGTGCCAATGCAAAGAATAAGAGAAAGATTACTCAAGCCAGTCATCCATATTCTATTCTGCATGGAGTATTATTTCGAATAGGACCTGATGGATAGTATAAGAGGTCAGTTGGACGTGATCAAGGGAAGGAACTGCTAGAAGAATTCCATAATGGTACATGTGGAGGGCACTTCTCTAGACAACTTACAACAAGAAGGATCTTGGATGCAGGTTATCACTGGCCCACTCTTTTTAAAGATTGTTATAATTATTGTAAGACATGTGATATTTGTCAAACACATGGTAATCGTAAGACTTCATCAGCTCCATTATGCCCTATTCTTTCACTTGGTCCCTTTGAAAAGTGGGGAATAGACATTGTAGGTCCACTTCCAACTACCTCATGCCAAAATAAGTATATTGTAGTTGCCAGATTATTTAACCAAGTGGGTTGAAGCTAGGCCATTGAATACTGACTTAGTGGATGAAGTGGCAAGGTTCATATATGAACACATTGTCACCAGATTTGGTTGTCCATTAGAAATTGTAATAGATCAAGGAATCCACTTCATTAATGAGGTGGTAGAAGCCCTAGTCAATAAGTTTTCTATTAAGCACAGGAAGGCAACAACATACAAGCCAAGCACAAATGGACAGGTGGAACGAACAAATTTTGTGTTGTGTCAAATTCTAGCAAAAGATGCAGCCTTGCAGGTACATAAATGGGATAAAAGGATTCATGCAAGCATTGTGGGCATATAGGGCAACATCAAAGTTAGCAACATGATACTCCCCATTTCAGTTGGCTTATGGCATTGATCCAGTTCTTCCTATTGAGTTTGATATTCCCACGGTCAGAGTAATGAAAAATGAAAGAATGGATGAAAGTGATTCAGTAAAAGAAAGGTTGGTACATCTTCATTTGCTAGAGGAAATGAGGGAAATAGCTAAGGATATAAGATATAAGAAGAAAATGAAGTAGAAGGAATACTTTGATCAAAAGATCCGTTGGTCTCCATTTCATGTGAATGACTTGGTTCTAATATATGATTCCAAATACAAAAAAGAAGACAGAGAAAATTTCTTCCAAAATGGATGGGGCCCTACAAAATAGTAGTTGTGTATGAAAATGGTACGTACCGACTGGAAGAATTGGATGGCACTCCCATTACGAAGTGGGTCAACCATGACAAGTTGAAGATTTTCCAAGCACCAGAATAGTCTACTCCGAGGATGGAGTAGAAGCTAGGAAGGGGGAAGATGTCGACACTAAAATTTTCCTCCGTAATTTCTATTTCATTAATGTATGTATTAGGAATAGGATGTTGTTAAGTATAATTAGTAGTAGCATCCGATAGAAGATAACGGCGTTGCCGAGTATGATGTTGCCAATAATGTATAGTACGGTAATTGTCAAAAGTATAATAGGAATGTTGTGGTAAAAGTAAATATTTGTCATAAGTGGTCCGGTAATGTTAAAATGTCAAAGTTGGGATAAGTAGAGAAGTAGGGTCTACATGATTAGGAATTAGAAATATTATATTGGTAATAAGGAAAAGGAGTGAGGTCATAAATATTTTGTGTATTTTATTTGTAAAAAGTCTAAAAATGTGGAACCCATGTGAAATGATAAGGTTTATCTTATCTTAAAAGATAAGCTTACATGTACAGATAAGAGTTAAGGTATGGAATATGATTTGTCATAGTGGATTTCTTATCCTATCTTAGAGATAAGATGGATAAGCCTGGAAGTTCTATAAATAAAGAGGCCACCCCCCTCATTTAGCATAGAAGGAAGTAGTGAGAAATATTGTATGAAGTGTGTAAAGGAAGCCATCAGTTTAAAGGTGTGTTGAAGAAGCCATTAAGAGGTGTAATTGTAAAGTTTCTCCCATAGTCTTGGTGGAAGGCAAGTGAAGTCAATAACACTTGAAGTACCTCATGGGTGAGATTGTAAAAATTTCATGTTAATATTATAATTTACTTTGATATTTAAGATTTTTCATCATTAGTCTTATCATAGTCGATGGTATTCTTATGTTATGTTTGTTGTTTTGTTTCCAAATTACATCCACCAAAATAAAGGCTGTGCATTAGTAAATAATCATAGCATGAGGATTTCCCTGGTGAAGAATTATCATAGTGCCAGATTGGTGATGACAGGACCCTCATATGACCTCCAGACTTGACAGTTCAGCCCCAGGTGCTTATTTGGAGTATGCCTTCCCTGCCGTTGGATCGGGCACCATGTGTTAGCTCCAAGACCACCGTGGAAAATGATGTCCCTTATGC
The DNA here is from genome assembly GCA_018340775.1 of Taxus wallichiana var. yunnanensis. Lineage (NCBI taxonomy): Eukaryota > Viridiplantae > Streptophyta > Pinopsida > Cupressales > Taxaceae > Taxus > Taxus wallichiana. The sequence continues at coordinate 228,639,073 of CM031234.1, read as the reverse complement.
ACTTGAGGTGGGGACATAAGACCTTGAAAAATGTGCCAATCCCCCATGGGAGTCTTCGGACACTCACGTGACCGTAGTTCAGCCCCCAGGTGCTTATTTGGTGCGTGCATTCCCGTCATCGGATCGGGCACCACGTGTCATGCTCTTGAAAACCATGGAATTTTATGTCCCTTATGCACATGAGGTGGGGGAAATAAGACCTTGAAAAATGTGCCCATCCCCCATAGGGAGTCATTTGGACACCCATGTGACCTCCACTCGGCTCCCAGGTGCTTTAAATCAGCTTTTCCTCCTTCATTCCCTGCCGTTGGATCTAGTGCCACGTGTCGCCATCTTACTCATTGTGGAAATTGATGTCCCTCACATAACTAAGGTCAGGGACATAAAACATGGAAAAATGAGGCCAAGCCCTACACTGTGCATATCTTTTTGAAATTTTTCCAAGTGCCGTTTTTCCCGCTTCTAACTTCTAACAGTTATATGTGCACTCCATTCCTCCATTCTTCCTCTGCAACATTATACCATCACTCTGCCATTGAAAATGATCATAAAAGATCAAAAATTAACTAAAATACCTTTCCCATGGTGATGCACAGGTCTCAAAAGGAATCCTCATCAAGCTAAGGAGAAACGAAGAATAACAAAGAAGAGAACAACAAAATCCCCATAGCTAAAAAATGGAAATCTAAACAAATCTTGCAAACCAGTGCATGAATCAATGAACCATTTTTTTGTTCATTCCTCTATCCAATACCATAAAAATACACCTTCAAACTCCCCCCACATGTGAGCATCCACAATGAAGAAATCTCCTTTTTGGCTCAACGAAGAAAGAAGTGGGATTTCCTGTCAAACCGGCTTCCGGATTGAAGTAAGATTTCATGTGAAACACCAGAAGAAAAAAACCACATCAAAAATATGATTTTATTTACAAACAGAGGAGAAAACAAGACCTAGAATTTGGAGGTCCATTAATGGCTATCGTGCCCAGAAGCACTACTAGGTCTGAAAATTAAAAGTTTAAAATCTCCTAGATTTTTAAGCGGGCGGGCCCAAAATTTTAGAGGGGTGATATTGGGAAAAAACCCAAATCAAAAAATTTCATTCCACATCAATCCAACCCCCAGAGGAAAACTTTCTAAAAATAGCACCCACTACATAGGAACTGCTATTTTGGGAAAGTCGTCAATAGAAGAGCTTTGCGAAAGGAGCGAAGACATTGGAGGTGTAGTACAACCGAGAATTCACCAGAATGGACATTTTTGGCACTTAATAAAAATAGTAAGTGTGCCCTCGAGAACTTGCTAAAAATAGAAAGTTGATCCGTATGAAGGAGCGAGGAACACAAAGAGAAGAGAAAAATTGAGCCACAACATCTAGTTGAAGATCAAGGACTTGATTTCTAATACTTACTAAAAATAGAAAGTTGATTTTTATGAGGAGATATGAATCTAAAGTGGATGGGTTAGAAGCCTTCTTAGGATCACGAAATGGAGAACAGTCAAAGAATGGAGCCAAGTCCATTGTAGTAACTCATCCTTCAGCATAGTTCTTCTTCTTCTTCCTCTTCTTTCTCTCACTCTTTGCTTCTCATATGACACTCTCTCTTTTCAAATGTTATATTTTTGTGTTGAGGGTTGCAATTTTTAATATGACTTAAACGACTTTAGAAATATAATGTAAATTAAGTCACCTTGCTATTATAAAAGGGACTTAAATATTTAAAGTGGAATATGAACAATCTTAAGTCATATTAAGGCATATGGAGGGTCATGAGGAAGACGATAAGTCACCTCTCATTCTATAAATTGTAATGCCATTCCCTTTGCAAAGGGTTGACAATTGATCTTGTAGACTAAAGAGTGCATTGTACCTAGAGAAAGCAAAGGAGATAGCCATTTTCTTCTACTCTCTTCCCCTCTCAAATTTCTTCCATTCCCACATTATGTAAAACTTTGATTTGAGCAATCAATACAAGAAGAAGGAGTTTCTAGCTTTCTTTGACTAAGGGGTTTCTTGATACTTGGTGATCAAAGTGAATTCTATTTGGTCTTGTTGCTATTCATAGAGTTGTTTCTTTCGATAAATGCATGTGTTGAAGTTTCTAACTAGTGTGTGTGTAAGAATCTAATTTTCTACCTACAACATTAGTTCTCCTACCTCATTTCTCACTGTCATTTCCCACTCTACAAATGAATACTTCCTTAGCAAGAGATTGCTAGCTTTTCCATAGGGTCAATGGAGTGCCCCTGTTGGATCCCCGGTCGAAAGGCCACCACAGAAATCCACATTTTCTCGTGCATGCACATACGACAACTACACTAGTTAAGTAGAGGGACTTAGATTCCTAGAGTATTGGCAAGAAATCCATAAGTTTGTCCACCTAAAAATTTTCTCGCCAAAAGGAGCATGTGAGGGAAAACATGCCTCTAACCGCATTGGAGGTAAACAAGACATGATCTTGGGTAGCGCAAGAAACATGTGACCAAAGTGAATTCTATCTAATAGCCAACGATGGTTAGTCATTTTAAAGATCATAAACAGAGATGAATGATATGATCTCATAAACCTAATGTTGACATGAAAAAAGGGGTTTGAGATGCACTTGTATAGAGGAAAGAGGGTTCTCCAAAAGTGGTGTTCCCTAAACTATGCCCCAGCTCTGGGAAGGGGAAAGAGAAAGATGATCAATGCGGGAAGATTTCTTAGGATGCTAATAAAATGGAAGGATGATCAATGCGAGAATCCTTCAAATTCCATAAGGAGTATCCATACTTTGAGGGTATGGTCTACTTTATAATATATATATATATATATATATATGGAAAGAATAAATGATAACCTTCCTTTGAGGGATCGATGTATATATATTGATTTTCATTTTCATTTCTACTTTTTTTTTTCCTTTCTTTTTTTGCATGAACAATTTTCCTTTGAGGGATTAGTTTATTTTATAACTTTGATTTTTTATTTGGGTATCCATAATTTTTTGATTTTGGATGGGGAGAGCTAGGACTAGCTAAGTAGACCACTTAGGAAGGAATAAAGAATGTGTGAGAGACATCCAGTGACCCTTTGCATGGTTCCAATAGGTGAAATAGAGGTTGTTGGATGTAATGATAAAAAATTTCTCACAAGAGGGGAGAACCTATCCATAAGGAATATGCTATGGTAAGATCCATGGTGCCCATATTTAAGGTCATTTCTAGGAAGTTACGAAAGACCACATAGTTCCAAATCATCACAATGATGTATGGAAGGAGCTAAGATGGAGGAATGATCTGAATACATGAATAAGGGCACACTGGTAAATGAGATAACAATAGAATGGTCACAAGTGCAATGCATTAAGTGGTTCCAATTCCGGTGTACCATCAAGGGAGGCTAAATGATAGGCTCCCGAACCATACTTATGCATACTAATATATGATCTCGATCTAATTACGGAAAACTTTCCACGTTGGCTCCTTTCTAGAGTAGTGACATTATGATTTTCTTTGAGGAAAAGGTCACCAAAATTGAATTCATGCTCGTTAAGGTGCTTATTGTAATCAATTTTTATTCACTTCTTATAAACATGATGGTGTTCAAGAGTGAGAAGGTGATTCTCATCTAGTATCTCAAGTTGTGCTAGATGATCTTGGCAATAATATTCATCAGAGATGAAGTCATGAAGGGACACACATAAATATGGGATTTGAAATTCAAGAGGAAGGAAGGATTTAGAACCGTAAACAAGAGAAAAGGTGTATCCCCCGTGGAGGTACAAATACTAGTGTGATAGGCCCAAAGGGTGAAAGGAAGCTAGAGATGCCAATTACAACCTGCTTGATCAATGGTTTTGGAAAGAATGTTCCTAAGGGTTTTATTAGTAGCTTCGGCTTGGCCGTTAGCTTGGGGATAATATGGGGAAGAGAATCTAAGTTGGATGTTGAATGCATCACATATTTTCTTGAGATATTTATTTTTAAAAGACTTTCTGTTGTCCACAACAAGCTTGTGGGGAAATACGAAGTGACAAATGATGTGTTGATAAATAAAATTAATGATAGGACTAGATTTGGTTGAGTGAGTGGTATTTCTTCCACATTCAATGGTAGTGATGATCAAATGATGTTGCTATGAAGAACTAGGATGAATAAGAACAATAAGATTAAGGTACCATTGTGAAAAGGGCCAAAGGTCCTAAGCTATTTGTAGAGCTTGACTAGGAATATGAATGAGATTGGAATGATACTGAAAATTTTGACACTTCTTAACATATTCGCAGCAGTCATGATTGAGGGAAGGCCAATAATAGCCAAGACAAAGAACATGCTTAGAAATGGCTAAGCCACTAAAATGTTGACCACAAATACCATCGTGGACTTTGTGGATGGACTAATAGGCTTCATGGGATTTAAGACATCATAAAAGGACACCGTTAAATCCACGTTTATAAAGAATGCTTCCAAGGATCACATAGCGGTGAGCATGTTGAAGAAAGGACCTCTTAGCATTTTTGGAGAGATCGGGAGGAAGGATGGAGTTGGATAGATACTCAAATATTTGAGAGTACCAAAGGTCTAGTGAATTAGATTCAATAATATTAACCTAAGGTAATTCATGAAAATACCGGTCACAACGATGAATGACAACATGAATCTTGGACTCCTCTATTTTCCATGGGATGAGATCTGCCAGGGATGCCATCATGTTAGCGAAATGATTTTTTGACCAGGAATAACTTGGATTGTGTAAGTTTCAAAAGCTTCAAGAAGAAGATGAAAAATTTCACAATATTTTTAAAGAGTATCATTTTACATTGATACTCATTTGTAACTTGTTTGATTATGAGCTCAAAATCTTCGTCGATGTCAATAATTTGGACACCTAAGAAGATCGTGGTTTCAAGGTCCATGATGAGGGCCTTGTATTTTTCCATGTTATTTATGCACTCAAAATTGAGTTTATATGTGAGAGGAATAGGAGTTTCCCATAGAGGAATGAGAATGACACCATCGATGCCTCCCCCTTGCTTGACATTTTGAGCCATCAAAGAGGAGAGTAAATTTGAGAGTGTCATATCTATGATGAAAATGGTTAATGGATTTTCTTGGAATTTTTCGTGAGGTATGTGTGTACTAGGAATGGGGGCTTCCGTCAATTGATCAAGTAATATCTTTCCCTTTAATGGATTTTTGATACATAAAATTGAAATAAAAATCTTCCATGAGCATGAGCCATCAAGTCACTTGATTCTTTGTGATAAGGTTTAGAATGCAATGTCTTGAGAAGGTGAAAGTTAGTAATGACATAAGTCTTGTGGTTGAGAAGATAATGTCGAAGATTAGATGTAGCAAAGAATAGGGTACAACATATCCTTTCAGCTTTAGTGTAGCGGGTCTCACAGTCATGAAGAGTATGAATGATGTAATAAAAAACCTACTCATGACCTTGGTCATCCCGATAGGATAAAGTGGCTCCTAGATCATGAATAGTGGCAGAGATATACAAATAAAATAGTTCCCCCTCGGGTGGAGGTGTGAATACTGGTGGAGATAGAAGATACTATTTAAGATCATAAAAATATTTTTACAATCATGATCCTAATTGAATTTAATGTCCTTCCAAAGGAGGTGATGAAAAGGTTGACAATGATTGGAAAGTTGTGAAATGAAACGATGGAAAGATTGAAGGTGGCCTTAAAGAATGTGAAGTTTCTTAAGATTGGAAGGAGGAGGCATTTCAATGATTGCCTTAATTTTTATGGGGTTAACTTCGATGCCCCTAATAGAAATGATAAATCCAAGGAGCTTTCTAGTTAAGACTCCAAATACACACTTGGCTGGATTAAGACGAAGGAAAAAGTGAATGAGGCACTCGAAAAGGACTTCGAGAATAGAAAGATGGTCACGTTGATGCTTAGATTTTCCTAAAATATCATCGACGTAGTCTTCAATGGTTTTGTGGATGAGATCATGAAAGATGTAAGTCATGGCCCACTAATAAGTAGCGCTAAAATTCTTTAAACTAAAGTGCATGACGTGATAAGAAAAGGTCCCCAAAGAAGTGATGAAAGAAGTCTTGTGTTGATCTTCTGGTGTAATGAGGATTTAATTATAACTAGAGAAATCATCCATGAGAGAAAGAATCTCATGGCTTGTGGTAAGATATACAAGTTGATTGATGTTCGGGAGAGGGAAGTCATCCTTAGGGAAAAGGAGATTAATATGTCAAAAATCGGTGCAATGTGTAGCTATCCCGATGCTTTAACGATAGGGACAATGTTGGAAACCCACTAGGGATAGTCAATGGGAATGATGAAATTTTCTACTAAAAGGTGTTGTAGATCTTCTTTGACAATAAGGGAAATGCAAAGATGCATGCGATGAAGCTTTTGCTTTGCTTTTGGTTTAACATTGGGATAAGTGATGATATTGTGGATGACGAGAGAGGGGTCAAGACCTGACATGTCTGAATATGGTCATGTAAATTCTTGGCTATGATGGGAGAGGAATGCAATGAAAGATTCTAGCTTGTGTGGATCAAGAAATTATCCCACATTGAGAATGTGAGGCTCATGTTGTATCCCAATATTGACTTCAAGGGTGGATTCATTAAGAATAGTAGGTGAATATGATGGTAGGGTCTTATGAAGATAATAATCTACTTCCCCCATGTGGGAAATGATGATGTCATCATCATCACACTGAAGGACGTCAATAGTAGAATAATATTCTCCTATCATCTCTAGATGGAAAAGAGTAAGGGACTTAGTATGGTTGTCACATTGATAAGTGACTGGTCCTAAATTTATGGTGGAGACTAAAAACAAAATCAAAGGAAATGGAAATGATGTCATCTAATTTTATGTCCTCGGGAGTCAAAGGAGATGGAGAAAGAAAAGAAGGTATGTCCATATCTTCAAGCATGATGAGATCCTAAAGGGTTAGAAAAGATAGAGGTAGAGAAGGTATGCCATCATCTTCAAAAGTTAGAAAAGAAAAAGGAGGTGGAGGAGGCATGTCCATGAGTATCTCAGATGGTGGGATGGGATCAAAATATTGCTCCTTACAGTTTAACCCAAATTTTTGTAAGGTTTATGACATTGATTAGGAATAAGGCCATGTGGGCCATGTTTGTAATGACCCAATTTGAATCCATTCCATGCACAATGATGAAAATAGTTATAGGAAAAAGATGGATTGTGAGAAAACTAAAACCACCAATATAAATCCTAGCATGTGGAATTTCATCGATATGGGAAGAAGTTTTATCAATGCCACCATAAAAAAGATTGGTGTGAAAATGTGGTGGACCAAAGGGACAACATCCCCAACATCTGGTTGGTACATAGGCACCTTATCAGGTCTACCAATATGGTGAGGAGTAGGAAGGGTGTTGAGTATGAGGAGGTGATATTCCCCATCGTAAGTTTTTCCATTACATTATCCATGGATTCCTTGTTAGGGAGTTTAGATGAGGGAATGAATGAACTGGTGGATGATACAAATGGATATTACTTAGGGATGAGCACATTGTTTGGTCTATAATTCATGTTACATCCTTGGAAGGGAGGAACATCCCAAGAAGCATTAGTATTTTTCCCTCATGCTCATATTTAAGGGAGTGATGAAGTGTTGATGAGACGTAATGCATGATGTGGATCCATAGTCATCTAAGGAGAAATTGTATTGAAATTTTCTTTTAATTATATAAAAGGTATGATGGATGAGCTTTTCACCAACATATATAGGAAGAACAACCCTTCGTTGTCATGTAAATGTGCAACATGGAAATTAGCAATTTTCTAGCATGACAACAATACCCATGTACCAAAATTTTCATGTTCTATCCTTTTGAGATACCCCAAGTCTTCCTAGTCAGTCGATGACCTCCCAATTCATGTTAACTCATTCCCCTAGGTGATTTAGGAAAGTCAATTCAACCCCTAGGTGATTTTAGGAGTTCATTGAAAATGCAAACTTCGAGGAAGCTGTGGGAAGGGCTATCACTGGCCTTCCTAGGACTGGAGCAACCCCATGGAGCAGTAACGAGAAAAGATGAACTAGGCACGGAGGTAAATCAAAGGCCTATGAAAATCATTGAATTTATTTAGGAATATTTAGGAAGGATCCAAATAAGTTGGGACAGTTTCACTAAAATCAGGGTTCACAGGCCTAGGTAGTGCATAGGTCAAAAAACTATTGAGATTATTAAGGAGATTATGGGAGCTTCAAATGGAGTTAGGAGAAAACAAAACATCATCAGAAAGAAAATTACAATACCTACAAGATGGTGAAATTATTTTTTCACAACACTTTGGCGTAATGGGTTTGTAAGCAGTTTTTATCATGTACAGGTGGAGTACCAAATAAAAAATTTGACTTTTCAGGGATAAATTGTATGAATAAATACCTAAGGACCACACCATTGGATTCAAAATGCCATTTCTATTCAATATAATATAAAATTTTATCAAAAAGTCCATCGAGAGCTCAAGTTATAATCGTTTCAAGTTGTACTCTTGGAGTGAGTTCGGGAGTTAGTCAAATTTTGGAAGAACACGTGTCAAATCTAGGATCCTGGAAGGATTTTTGTGCCTCATGTCCCTCAAGGTTAAGAAAATTCACCTAGCCCCCATAAGCCCTTTGTACCCTCATACAACCACCAGGATAGCCAGTTCATCCCCCAGGTGCTTGCTGGAGCTCAAATCCTTCAACGTTGGATCACTGCCACATGTAATCACTTGATGCACCATGAAAAATGATGTCCCTAATGTCCATTTGAGGTCAGGAAAATCAAGGTTGCAAAAATACACCCAGCCCCTAAGGATACTTTTGGTCATCCATGTGACCAGCTTCCAACCCCTCGGTGCTTTAAAGTTCTTTGTTTTGGCTTTAATACCCCGCTTTGTCGGATCTCCACTGCATGTCAAGATGAGGTGTGCTATGAAAATTGATGTCCCTATCATCCATATGTTGTGAGGGACTTGAGGGACATGAAAATGTGCCATACTAAAACTCAATAATTTGAAACATTTGCTAATTGTTTTTACGCTTCTTGCTACTTCTCATTGCGAAGAAAAGTTGCAAAGAACACCTCAGTCCACCATTGTTGCTCCAAACCAGCTCTGCCATAGCAACCAAACCTTCCACTCCATGAATATGCATAGGTTTCAAAGAATATATTGATCAAAATATCTAGAGGAGTGAAGAACAAAAGAGAAGAGAAAAAAAATTCTTCAGAAACCTCCATTGTCATAAGACTAAGATTTGAACATATCTTGCAAGCTAGTGCACGAAACAAAGAACCATATGTTGCTGAGTTCTCCAATATTGAAGGCCATTAAAAATCACCTTCAAACCTCCCATTTTCAGCAAGGAATTCTCACAGAAAATAAATTTCACTTCCGGCTCCATGAAGAACAAAGTTTAATTTCTCATCAAACCGCAACAAATCGAAGAGAAATTTCACCAGTGAGACAAGAAGCAAAAACCTATCATAATAGATTTAATTTCTTCACGAATGGAGAAAAAAATAATACCTGAAAATTTAAAGCTCCATTAATGGCTGCCATGACACAGTAGTGGAAAAAATCAGTGAGCTACCTCTCCACTTCTCAGGGTTCCAGTGGGCGAAATCGCGTGAAAATTAGAGGGAATGATCGTTGAAAAATCTAGTTTCGCGTGAACTAGTCTTTACACCATGAAGTCCTATTTTTAGGGATATGGAGGAATTAATTTTAATCAGATTTCTTCCTTGTCACATGAAGAAAAAATGTGAAAAATGCAATGAGCTACCTCTTCACTTCTCGAGTTCAAGTGGGTGAAATTGCGCGAAAATTGGAGGGAATGATCGTTGAAAAATCTAGTTTCACGTAAACTAGTTTTTGTGACATGAAGTCCCTATTTTTTAGGGATATGGAGGGATGTGTTTTTTTCAGTATTCTTCCCTGCCAATGAAAATCTCATATTTTTCACTTTTTCAAATGAAACAATTACTTAAAATGTGGAGCGTGGAACCACGGAAAAAAGCCGAGTTTTAGGACCTGTTTTGTTGCAATCTCACATCCGTGGTGCACTTATTAAAAATAGCATGAATTCCTACATAGGGGTCTATTACTTTGGGTAATACACTATTTTAATATGCTATGAATAAGGTGGTGAATACAGAGGGAGTATCGTAGACAAATTCATCAAAAAGGTCATCTCAACCTGTAATTGACACTTACTAAAAATAGTAAGTGGTTCCATAAGCCCCTGTTATAAATAGCTAGTTGGTCCAAAAGATGAGAGGAACACAATAAGAAGAAATAATTCAAGATACCATAGGAGGTTAAGGTTGGGAAAAGATAACTATGACACTTACTAAAAATAGTAAGTTTCCCCATTTGTACTTACTAAAAATAGCAAGTTGTTCTCAAAGGACAAGTTTGGCACAACGAGACATTGAGGGATAATCATTCAAGTCGATATCACCATTTGGGATCTAGAAAGGAAAACTATAACACTTACTAAATATAGTAATTTGTCCCTTCCAAATATAGTAAGTGTCAAGGAAACATGAATTTCAAGTGCACAGGTTGGTCTAGTTTCTCAGGTGTAATCAATCATGAAGAGATGGTAGTTTTTCATGGTTTGGAATGATCATCTCATATTAAAAAGTAGGGCATTACAAGGCACATAATGTGAATTCATCCTCATCACTTAAGGATCCAGGTGATTCAAAGAGAGTTGATCAGAATGATTTTAATGAGTTAAGGAGTTCATCAACCAAGTTTCAAGGAGGGTCATCGTGGGCATTGCATGTGTTCATCTCAAGATTGCAATGGTAAACCTCATAATAGTGTTTCTGAACACTCATTTTGTGGTCTAGGATGTCTGTGCATCATATTTTTGTGTTCATAACTGGATTGGGAAAATGATTCAAAGATATTTAAAGGAGTAACCTTCGTCAGTGTAGAAGATCACCAATGGCAGAAATATTTACTCAAATTTCATGACTACATCAAGGCATTCAAAGCATTTTGTCATGAGGAGTGTTTTCCCTCCATCCCTTCCCTCTTACTCTCTCTTCTTTCTCTCTCCATTCTAATTCTTTGTTATGTGTTATCATTGTATTTCCTCCTACTAACTTAAGTGATATATTTCAAACTTGAAAAAGTATTTTCTCAAAATTATAAGAGAAATAATTAATTCATGGAAAATGAAAGGTCACGAGTGGAATATGGAAACAAAGAGTCATGTGAGGGAGGTGAAAGGAAAATTCAAATTGCTATAAATTGGGATGGCCTCTCCATTCCAAGGGATTCTATATTTTGGAAGAACTCTTACTATGTAGCATTGTGATAGCTTGGTTGAAGCTTTGTATTCATCACTACACATGGAATAAAAGCTACACTTTTTCTATTTCCCTTTCTTATTTTTCCTCTATTTATCTCTTTCACACACTTTACAAGGATATTTGATCCTGTATGGAATTGGAGAGGAACTTGGTGTCCTTGATACATGAATTTAAAAACTTGGTGTCTTAATTCATTAGTCCTGTTAGCTTCATTTTACTTTCCTCTATATTGAAGGTTGAACTAATCCAGTTACTAGCTATGAGTTCTAAAATCTACTCACGGAAGTAATATTCCTTACATAATTTCCCCCTGTTTACCTTTATAGTTATAATTTCCTCCCTTGTACCCCTATACAAGCACTTTACCATAGGTTCAGTGGAGTGTCCTTAAGTGATCCCTGACAATTTGGACACCGGAACAATTAGATAGGATTAGGATTAGTTTACTTTCAATAATGGGAGATATACCATTCAATGCAGAGAGGCGTAGCCCCATGAGTGTTGGTGGAGACACCTAATTTGTCTACCCAAAATTTTTTTCTCACTAACATGTTCCCAAAGCAAGAGCGATTACATAGTTAAAGGCATGAAGAACCACTGGTGTTTGAGTGATAGTTTCCTTTGGAATCTTAAGTTGATTGAAAGTATGTGAAGGGATGATATTAATGCTTTCCCCACTGTTGATCATGGACTATTGAATGAATGTATCATTGATCCTAACCATAATGAAGAGGGGAAGGTCATGTTCTTCTGGAAGGATGTCTGGAATTTTAGTTTCATTGAATGATATAGCATTAGAAGCAGTAAGTGACCCTACAAGAGATGTGAAGGGATGAGCTTCATCATCAGGTGTTAGAATGTGTTTTAAGGCTTCAATAAGAGCTTGTCTATGATCTGGTGATCTTTGGATGAGTTCATAGAGAAATTTTTTTACTAAGGAGTGATGAAGATGTCTAACGATGCTATGTTCAATAGGCTTAGGAGCCACTAGAATAGAAACCTTTGGTTTTGACAATACAACCAAATCCTTAGGAGGAGGGATGAAAATGAAGGTCTTGGCCTTTGGTTTATATTTTGACCGGGCTCGTGTGGTCTGGATCGAGTGGTTAGCCAAACTACATTGATGAAAAAAGGAGGATCATCACTAGGTGAGTCCTCTCCTTAAGGTAAAATGGTAGATGTTGGATTAGATGAGAAAGGTAGGGAGTGATTCAGTCCAAGGGAAAGTCTACCCTCTTCAACAAGATTTTGAATAATGGCTTGGAGAAATCTACAATGCTCAGTGTTATGCCCAAGCATACAATGAAAGGAACACATATGGTTGGAGTTAAACCATAAAGGCTTCTTTTCTTTTGGGTCAAAAACCTTGATAGGAGGAAGTTTAATTGTTGAAGTTTGTATAAAGTGTTGGAAAACTTCCGTATATGTTTTAAATAGAATGTTAGAAGATGCCTTATGTGATACTTTGGATGTTTGGGGTAAAGTTCGAGTGTATTGATGCTTTGATGAACCAGTTCTGATGTTGATTGGTGTTTTAGTGCTAAGAAGCCTCTGATCATTGGGCTAAAGTATTTATGATCTTGGAACAAATGACTTTGGGTTGGAAAATTTTTCTTGAGGAAGGATTGTAGATTTTGAGGATGCATCCTTGAGAGGAGTAACAACAAACTTTACTGGGAGGTTAGATGATGGTGCTATGGCTGGTTTCGATATAGGAAACACCATTTGTCTAAGATAATCTAGAATACGGGGATTGGGGGATTGGGGGATGACATGGAAGATATGTTTGAGGTCATTGCAAGGTAAAGTGCTTTTAAGCATTCTTCAAATGAAAAATTTGGGGTAAAAGAAGAAGATGGTGGGGATGTAACCACAACAGTTGATGTGGGTAAAGGAGTGGGATGAAGAACCAGTATAGGTTCCATAGACGGTATGATAGGAAAGGGTGGAATAGACATGGGTGAGGTGGTCAAGCTTACTAGAATGGATGAAGTAGATAATGGGGTTGATGAAGGACCAACACTTTGGATGTGGAAATAGGTTGAAAGATGTATAAATGATATATTTTCTAATGGGGTTCTGGTAGTTGTAGATGTAGGAGTAGACTCCGAGATAGATGTAGATGTAACAGATGTGGGGAGGATGTTAAAGGGAATAGAGGTGGTCAATGATGAATTTGTGGATGGAACAGGCTCCTAATAATTAGTGTTCAGGGTGTTTATAGTATGAGAATTAGGTGCTTGGGTTGTGGTAGAAGTGGTAGCTTGGCTTGTCAATGTATGATTTGGGAAAGGTTGTTTGAAAATTTCAAGGGGTTGATTAGGTGAAGCATTTAGATTTTTGACTTAAAGATCACCTTGATTGAATGAGTCTTTGGACCAAGTCCTTGAAAGTATGACATCTTTCTATGTCATGACCTCAAACTTAGTGATACTTGTAGTAGTGGTCTTCACGATACCATATAGGTTTCAGTCTTGACTCATCAAATGTTCGGATAGGAGGAAGTGTGGCAATGTTGGTTTCATTAATTTTTCAAATATTGTATTGTATGACTCCCTGAGGGGTAGTTGGGTGCTAGTCGAGTGACTCTTTGTTGAGTCAATGTATTAGATGTAGATGCGGGAGATGATTTAACAACCACAAAATTAGTTTCGCATTTGATTTTTCATTTTGTGTGGATGGCTTAGTAAATTATTTTTGTATTTATTTGATTTGAGTTTTAAATGGCCATTCTCAAGGGAATGTGTTTCAATTTTACGGGCCATGGTGAAGGCCTTGTCAAAGGTTGTAAGCGATTGAATTTTTAAACTCAAAGATATACGCTTCGCATGAGATGAACATGACAAGAGGTCGATGAGGTCATATTTTGGAAGAGGAAATTATAATTTTCTTATATTGAAGCACCATCATACGATGAAGTTTGTGATTGGTTCATCTTTAAATTTTGGATGGCGTATAGATCATTGATGGTTATTTTTCATGCAATGTTAATCGAAAAATGTTCTAGAAATAACTGTGTGAGTTGGGAGAAAGAGAATATTGAATATTGGGGATGTTATTATACCAGTCTAAGGCGGGACCAGCCAAGGACATGGGAAAAGTGTGAAGCATCAAGTTTTGGTTGTGCAGAATAAGATAACATGCATGTTTAAATGCATGAAGGTGTTATTGCGGATCATCGTTGTTGTTAAAATTAGAAAATTTTGGTAATTCCCAGTGTAGAGGATAATGATAATGATACATTGGTCCCTAAAGTTATAGCTTCAAGGTTTGTTAACCTATTTACAAGGGCATGCATGAGATCATTTGAAAAATTCTTTTAGGGGACAAGAGTTGGTGGATGCGTGTAAGAATTGGTTAGACGAGTTTGTTGATAAATTGTGTTTGTGTTGGTGTTTGAGGAATTTTTTAGTGGTAATCCATGGGATGTGATTGAAAGGGTAGTTGTTGAAAGAACTGTTGTTGGGTGGTGGGAAGATTATAGGATTATTGGGATTGGGTAGGCTATTGTGGCAGGGTGCTAAATATGAATGTGGGTATAAACAAGTTGATATTTTTGTTGAAAAGGGTTAGATACTGCATAATGTAAAGCACCTGTGAAAGGGGTATGGGAAGCATTGATCGACATGATGGATGTAAGAAGATCATAATGCTCAGACAAGGGATATGACATTTGGGCATATTAAGTAGGGAAAATAACGGTGATGATGATCGAAGAAGTGAGGGGAAGAGTAGTGTTAGTTTTTGTGTTGATTAGTGGGAGATTCTAAGGGATAGGGGTGACTATCTGGGTAGTCTAATGATCCAAGGATTGATAGAGGAGGAAGAAAGATGGGATATGAAAAGTTCATTAGTCTGTAGTAAGGGTGGATTGAGGATTGGTTTGATATGGATAGAGTTGTTGGAGTGGTGGTCCGTCTGGGGGAATTTGAGTTGATATCCTAAGGAGATAATATTGAAGTGTAACTGGATTGACATCTAGAACTTTTGAAACATGGTATCACCAAGAGGGACCTTAGGTGGTCCAAAGGGTTCTGATTGGATTGATGGTGGGGTGGC
Organism: Taxus wallichiana var. yunnanensis; assembly: GCA_018340775.1. NCBI lineage: Eukaryota > Viridiplantae > Streptophyta > Pinopsida > Cupressales > Taxaceae > Taxus > Taxus wallichiana. Next base: position 228,623,686 of record CM031234.1, on the reverse strand, counting down.
TAGCCTAGATGGGATAGATTGATGGTAAAAGAATGGATTGGTCTCTCCTAAAGTTTTAGTGTGAAAAAGAGGCTCTGGTTGAGAGACGTTAATGAGTGGTTGAGTGCTCAAGGGTACAGATGAGGTGGCTGTTGTAGAGAACATTTTTTGAGATAAGGGATCGGTGGAAGAAAAGTTTTGTTCCATTCTTTTGGCTACTAAACGAGTGACTACGGGCATGAAAATAGTTTTTACCCAAGAAAGAAAAGCAGAAATTTTTATTTTATGTTTGATTATTAAGAATGTGTGGAAAATAAAAGGGGATGGTTAATCAGTACTTATGAAAAGGTAAACTATGTATGGGAAATGTCTAATGCGGTTTACTATTGGGTGATGAAATCCTAATTAGAAAACTAGGAAAGGGAATGTTTTGATGTGTTAATTTGATTTGTGAGGTTTAAGGCTGTGTGTGATAAGATGTGTGATGTAGAGTATTAAACCCCTATTTAAGCTATGTGGGAAAGCAAGATGTAAAAATAATATTCTTTTTAAGCCCAAAATGAAAGGTGATGTTAGATGAGGAAAAAAATAGGGATGGGAAAGTAAAATGCAAAAAGGAATAAATAGGGAAAAGAGGAATACCTGGATAACAATTTTCCTATTTATCTGCACTTCTCGAGTGATGAGTGATCCAAGCCACAAACCGAACAAGCAATAAAGCAAGGCCTCATGCTACAGTGTTAGTGTGAAACAAGAAAAAACAAGATATATAAAAGAAAGGGACAACTTAAAGGGTGTCCCACCGGGAATTCCAAGAATGTTGTCTAAATTTCTCATTTGTTAATCAAATAATGCACTAGCTACTAAAGAAATTAGCAACTCATAAATGATAGAGGGTTTATGTTACCTCGGATGCTTGATGCTCGATACGGTGCTGAATGATGGATTATTACTACTTCCAAACCTTCAAATAATACTGAAACAAGATTTGATTAGATTGATAGGGGTGGGGGTTTCCCGAAAAAAGTAGACTCGAGAAGCGTTAACTTCCTTGGTGGATGTCAACCCCATTGTTAAACAAAAGAGATATAATCAAAAGGATATACTGATAATATGCAGAGACTGAAAAAATATAGAATATGAAAGTAATATTAGTTGATTTAGATATTGATCTGATTAAATAAATGAAAGATAAATGTACTTGTTTTGGGTTAACGACAACCCAAAATGTGCAAAGGTAGGTCGACGGTAACCTAGGAGGTTGGATCAGGAAGATGAGGAAAATATGCAGACTATGTAGGATCTGAGTGGAAAAAGGTAGCTAGAAATATGAAGATGATAGGATCTTTTTTTAGAGAAGATATGAAGAAACAGAAACTAAGAACAACCATAGAAAATGAGGTTTATGGGGAAATATTGAAAAAAATACCTTGGTTGATTGTGATGGGATTCAAGTAGGTCGATTTTGCTATAATAGAGGAGTTGGATGAGGGATTAGCAAACTGAAACAAAGAGTAAGCACATCTAGGGGATGAGGATAGCTTTGGAACAAAAGGTAAGGGTATTTCAGGCCGAGTCAACGGAAACCTAACAGGTTGTGAGAAACTATGACACAGATTGATGAAGTTAAAAGAAGGAAAACCAAATTATCAAGTTACAAGAACAAATTTACGTAAAGAAGTTAGTCAGGGGCATAATGAGTTAATTAATTAATTAATGTTGATTAAATAAGATTTATAGGTGATGGGCATTTAATTAATTAATGGTTACTAATTAATTAAATCTAAATATGGCATTTGATTAAATAAGGGAGATGAATAATAAAATATGCGCACACGAAATGAAGGGATAAATACGAGTTTAGGTGTCTACAATACTATCATAGAGCACATCTAACACAACTTGAGTTGTTAGATGAGTGCCACCTTCTTACTCTTGAACACCATCATGTTTATCAAGAGCACATCAAACATGATTACAAAAAGCACATCAAAGAATGTGACTTTAATGTCAGTGACCTCGTTCTCAAAGAAAATTAGAATGTCACTACTCTAGAAAGGAGCCAACGTGGAAATTTTTCCCATAACTATATTGGTGCATACATTATCACACATAATCATGGGTTGGTAGCCTATCGATTGGTCTCCCTTGATGGTAAACTAGAAGTGGAACCTCTTAACGCATTAAACTTGTGACCATTATACTATTAGCATGTCTTCCAGTGAGCTCTTAGTCATATTATTAGATCATCCCTTCATCATTATCCCCTTCCATCTTCCATTGTAGTGACTTGGAATTATGTGGTCATCCATCACTTTCCTAGATGTGACCTTAAATATGAGTACCATGGCTCTACTCATAGAATATTAATTATGGATAAGATCTCCATTTTTGTGAGAACTCTACAATCATTACATCCATCACCCTCTCATTTACCTGTTGGAACCATGAAAAGGGTCTAGGGGAATCTTTTATACATTCATTATCCCCTCCTAAGTGGTCTACTTAGATATTCCCATCTCTTCCCCATGTCAAAATCAAAATCAATAGATGATTCAATCAAAAGTCAAAACACTAAAAAATAGATTTCTCCCTCAAAGAACAATTATTTAGAAAAAGAAAGCAAAATGAAAAAAAAAAAAAATAAATAGACTGATCCCTTGAAGGATGGATATCATATACGTTATCTTTTTCCATATATATTACATATGTATAAAGTAGACCATACCCTCAAAGAATGGATACTCTTTTTATCATGGCATTAAAGTCTTCCCACATTAACCATCCTTCCATTTTATACACATCATAAGAAAGCTTCTCGTATTGATCAACTTTCTTCTATCATTTCTCTTCCCCCTTTCCCTAAGCAGAGGCATTGATTTAGGGAACACCACTAATGGAGAACCCTTTTCCCACATACAAGTTACATCTCAAACCCCTTTGTCGTGTTGACATTAGGTCTATGAGTTCATTCCATCCATTGTCTCTTTATGATCTTTGATATAACTAACTGACATTGGTTACATTCTAACACATGTTTTGGTTGCATGTGCCTTGCATTATTCAGATCCCCTCTTGTTTACCTCCAATGAAATTAGAGGCATATTTTCTTTGTGTGTTCCTTGATATGATGTAATGTTATTCATACCTATAGGTCACCATCATTTGGTTGCATTTTATCCCCAATCCTTTTCACATCTATCTTTGATTCATGATTAAATGCACCTTTCATTATCTCAATCACCTATCAATCTATCTATCTATCCTAAATACATCAATATTTACTTACATTAATTGATAATCACATCCACATTAATTTTCCATCCACATTACATTCTATCCACATCACATTACTATAATCAAATTCAAAATGAACATGTAATCCTAATCCTCATTAACCATACAAAAAATTCACATCATCAATTATCCATGCATATACAAATCCCAAGTAGCATAACATCATACCCAAAATCATAATTCAACAATCCTAGTAAAATTAAATCATTTCATCTTATACTTTTACCATCATCATCAAATATAATTAAAACATGTAACCAATCCAAATCATCATCACATATACTATCAATATCAACATCATCATAAATAAAATAATCAACATTACATAATACACATATATCAAATCATGAAAAAATGATATCATATATATATATATATATATATAAATATATATATAAATCAAATGTATCAGTACATCATTGCCCTCTAACGGGCTCTCTCAAAGTTGAGATATTAGTGAAAATAGAAATGTGAATTTTAGAAATCCTTATATCCTACCCACTGGGACATATCCCTCTTTCTACGTATCAACCTCGTCACCTCTTCCCTGGCCCTCTCCTTGATGTGGTTGAGCCACACTCGTTGTGCTCCTTGATGGCCCAGATCCACCTTCTACTATCTTCTACGATGCTACTAGTATCAAAGTGTCTTGAGAATCTTCTCAATAAGGATCCCATTATGATACTTAGAATCTTCAGCTAAGGCTCGCATCTATCAATAGAGATCATACTAGGAGGTTCCATCTCTCCTCCTCTCGGTGGTACCGCCTATCCTCCACCGCGGCCTCGAAACTAGTATAGTAGCAATATCTCCAAAATGGACCCTATAAACCTCCCTCTATCGGTGGTATTGGTCCCTAACCTATAAAAATACATCTCTCTCCTAGACCACAACATTTATCTCCACCCTCATCTAATATAGCTCGACATGAAGTTGTGCTAACTCAAAATTCTCTCCACCCCTCCATTTCTACCTCTCGGAGTTTCCTTTGCATCTCCTCTAGTCTACATCTCCTCTACCTCCTCCTCTCCTCCCTAAATATCCACCCTAGCTACCCAGAGAGTGGTCATATAATAACTAATGTTGATAAAAGAATACTTGTCAAAGATCACACAAGGAGTCCGTGCGGGATGGAAGAAGGACAAGACCAAGGGTGCGAAGAACAGAAAGACCCGGGTGGAAGGCAAGTTCAACTTTCAGGACTTAGCCGATTTTGAGCATAGAGACCTATTTTTAGAAGATGGCATGCAGAACACACCAACGATGTAGAGACATGTGTGCCATGTATTGTCTATCTTTGGAGGAGTGGATTGAGGCATTTTGCATGGAGATGAACTAAGAATAGGATTAACACTTGATTAGTAAGCTGCAAGAGGTCTATAGATAGCAAACTTACATGTGTGGCTATGGCTATAAATGGTGTGTGGCTATCAATAGCATGCGACCTATTTCTGGAATAGATAAGCGGTGAAGGGAAAGTCCCCACCATATATATATGATGTTAGGTACATAGTAGATGAGTGTAATAGAGAATATACAGAGAGTGTGTATGTATGTGTGATGGATGTATGGAGGTATAGAGATATACACATATGACTGAATTCATGTATTAGATCCATATGTGCATTGGTGTAGATTGACAATACGTAAGGAGCTTATGTATTTTTATTAGATGGAAGATATTGGCTGAATCTAAGTGACATTCTGCGTGTAATTGAGTAGTACATGTTATTGATTCAATCATGATTACTCTTTAAACTTGCTCTTTCATAGATATGAGGGTAGCATGCATTGTAGAATGATGGATTAGTTAGGAATCTATATGTTTCTTCCTTCATCATGCTAACATCTTGCTACAAAACCCTAAAGAGGGACCCGGTACCCTGCGTGCTTCAAGTGAGCACTAAGTCAAGGTTGAGTGATGTGCCAATGCGACTAGGGTGTTATCTGATAAATTCTAGACTGCATCATTGGTTCTATTTCTAGGACCTCTTTTTCAGTTGTTTTCAGGATGGTTCGCGATGAAGATGTACCGATTAACTCTAGCAAGTATTGAGGAATGGATGCATGATTTGGAGGAAGAATATGCGCGGTGGTTTAGTAGTGGATCTGAGTTTAATGCACACACTTGGGTAGAATAGAATCTGTATGAAAGCTTATATGAGAGATTTTTCACTAACTTTCTAGTAGAACTATGCGAGTGGCTTACTGCTTATGCATCTTAGTGGAAGTAGAGGTATCGTGCACTTGTCTGGACACAGGAAGAATTTCAGTCCCTTTATTATGTTGATCTAATCTAGACTCACACTGTGGATACGTGGTTTCATGGTGTTCTAAATAGTTATATTGTGAAATACTCAATTTCAACGTATTCTTTCTCGAGAGGTAGCTGAATTCCAATTTTTATGGTATTTAAGAGGAGAATATTTTGCAAGGTATTCCCTTTGGAGATCAAGATCTTAATGGTAAATTTGAACTGGAGAGTAAATAGATGGCTAACTAAACTTCACCATGTGTGAGGGCAGAACGAGTTTGGTGAAAGATGGAAGACATAGTGGAAGAGAGGCAAGAGAGAGGAAATGTGGCTTAAATATAATGAGGTGCGTGAGAGGGAGATAGAGTAGTGTTCCATTGTAGAGAGAATGGCGTTGAGGAGAGAGATGGATTGTGAAGGATTTATAGCTCACGTAGAAGACATGGAGAAAGAGCATCAGGAACTCCCCCATCTTGGAAAGCATGATAGAGACCCCCGCGGCCTCACACGAAGTGCACTAGAAGAGACTACCGGAACATAGGCGTGTATCTTAATCCACCGGTGACCTAGCCCTTGTGCTTAGTTTTTAGTATCTAGTAGGAAAAGAAACCAACAAGCTAACTTTGGAAGTAGGAGAACGGAGTAAGTCGGGGATTAAGTAACTCAATGGCGGGACAAACAACTTCGATGTTATTTGGAGGAACATTCTTAGGTGCATCATCCACATAGAATGTGAGCATGTAGAGTGTTGGATTCACCTCTAGAAGTGGAACTACCTCACAAACTATAGGGGTTTAGTATAGTACTACTGTCAGAGCACATGGGAGTACATCTACAGTCCCTGTTCTAACTAAAAGTGGAGGATTAGGAGGTATAAGTGGTTCTAGTTCTAGTGGATTTAGTGGTTCCACGAACACAGGAGGTTCGGATCAGGTGGCCAAGGTCCGCAGGAACCACATAATATCTATATAGAGATGTCTCTTCATCTCCAAGAATATAGAGATATAGAGGATGTTACTGAACATGTGCATATGTGTGAAATATTGTGGCATGCTAAAGGGATCACGGCTACCGAGTGTAAGGCAAGTAAATTCGATACTACATTACAAGAGCATGCACATAGCTAGTATAGGAAGTTTGACCGATCAAAGTTACGTGGATTATGTAGCACTGAGGATGATTTCTTGAAAGAGTTCCATATCCTTGAGTTTGAGCGAGAAGAGTATAAGTGCACTCAAGGATATAAATCAACGCACTACTGAGAGTGTACATGAGTATGATGCTCATTTTAAGACACTTATATCTAAGCTATCTTATGGTATTCACACTAGCCAACATGCACAGTGATTTGTTGGAGGATTGACTACACCATTTAGAAGGGCATTGTCACATAAGACATACACTAATCCATGCGAAGAAGCTGGAATTAGCTTTGTGTGCTGAGGATGTTGGGAGCATTGACACTAGTATTAGTCCACTCCTAGAGGCATAGATTATAGCTATGGAAAAGTAGTTAGAGAAGTTATCAAAAATTCAGCCCATGAAACGTGCTCAGGAATTTGGTGTATAGATTGTGAAGTGGAAGCTCACACCAAGGATAGTTTCCCTCGTAGATTTGTACACTCATTGTTGGGTGTGAGATATGCCATTTGAATCATGATGCTGGTCACTTTCCTTTATTATAACATGTGATAAGGAAGAATGTATATTGCTTTTACAAGATTTATAGGTCCACGACCCATGATACTAAGGATTTTTAGTTGATTTTTCAGATCCGAGGATGCTATAGAGATTAGGTATGACATACAAGTATAACGGATAATTCTAAGGGTAAGAATGAGCACCAGGATCAGGATAATAATCAAATGTGTAATGAGGGTGTTTTGAAGGAGGTCATGGAAGGGGACATGGATATCATGGTGGATATGGAGGATGAGGCTGTGGTGGAGGAAGAGGTGAGTTCCCTCATGAAACATGTTATACATGTGGATCTCCTAACCACTATAGGCATGAATGTATTTAGAACATTGCATGTTCTTTCGTGGAAAGAACCATAGCTATGAAGAGTGCCCAAACTTATATGAGCATCGAGTAAGAAACATAAGTAATAAAATAAAGGCACCATGATGGATAGAATCCGGTAGCGTGGTAGAAGATCATTGGATGCCCAATATAGCATAAAGACCTTAGGCATTGACAATGAAGATTACTACACATGTTGAAGCAACACGCGCGAGAGAGGCATTGCACCAAAATCCTACGATCACCAAGGAGGAGGTTTTGCATACAAGGTACCTAGATCCTGCTCATCAGAAGGAAGTTTACTAGGATACCATGGAAGTGCTAAGGAATCTTAAGGGTGAGATACAATACCTAAAGGAGCAAGAAGAAAGCATCAGAGACAGTCTAAACTGATATCGATGATTTGTGAGAGGTATGCAAGATGTTGCGCCATGAGAACATTATTCCACTATTAGGAAGTTGGTTAAAAGGGAACACTCCACGCATAAATCTTGAGACCGAATGACAGATTATGCATGAAAATCTTCCTCCTGATAGCATTGAATATGAAAAAGAAATTACTCTGAATGTTGTTGTAGATGGGTGGTGTTGAGCAACATATAGATCTGATACAGTGCAAAAGTAAATGTGCTTACATTAGATGCATGGGTATAAATGGGGAGGCCTCCATTACAGCCATCATCTAATGTGTTATTTATGGAAAACCAGACTAAGGCCACTCCCATAGGAGTTTTTAAAGATGCATATATAACTATACAAGGGGCCAAGTTCATTGGGGATTTTGAGGTATTAGTACTTACGTAAGTAGAAAATTTTCTAGCCCTCGCTTGGGACGCCCTTGGTGTTATGTGAATAATGATGACTTGAGATTCAATAAGGGGTATATAAAATTTTAAAATAAGGAGGAAAGGGTTGCGATACCTTTGACAGATGGGAAGTATACACCATATGTTGAGCCTCTAAGTGAGGAGGACTTAAACATAATTTATGTACGCACTATTCATGACCCATAGGTCAATGAGCCATCAAAATAAGGCATCCTATAGTGAGAGGATTCTCATTCTATTAGTGATACTATGAGTATTACTTGTGACAATTATGCTCATGGTACATATGAATTAGTAGGGCACAAGGTGAAAAGTGTAGTTTCACGTAAGAATGGAATTCATTTGATTTGACGGATAAGTAGCACAAAGTACCTTGGTATATACGGGGTAGAAGATCTTTCTCGCATTTTTTACGGCCATGGAAAGACAAAGTGGAAAGATCAAATTCAAAGAAGGGATATGTTAGTATATCCTTGCACAGACATTAATGCACTTTGGTGGGTAGTCCACAGAGATAATCTTATAAACTAGGAAGAGATTGGAGTCACTTTGTATACTAGGTTTATAAGGAATAATGCACCTATGCAGATCTGCACTTATCATGGTGATCAACTGTTCAGCATCAAATTCAGCAATGTGAGAGACTCTAGACAACAAGATAGGAAGCATTACCACCTTCACTCTAGGTGCATAGAGGCTGTATTATACGCTATAAGGATGCGCACACGCCTGATATGTATATGCACAACTACATCATGCAGACTAGAAAGCGACAATATTTGACCGTAGAATGATCTTGAAGTTTTACTACTTCTCGACTAAACCTCCTGTAGAAGAGACATTAAAATTTGTCAATTGCTTAACTATGGGAGATAGTGCAAAATTAGAAGAGCATATTCAGGAATTATTCGGTGAGGTAGAGTCCAGAGCACATTTTGAAAAGGAAGAAGAAATGGACTCCATACTACTTGAACGCACTTGCCTTGAGAAAGAGAAAGGAAAGATGGTGTACATCATGGATGATGAGGAAGTTGATAACTTGGATATTGAATATTTACAAGGGTTGTGTGAGGTCTTAGACAAACGGTGCGAGATAAGGATACGCACACCTACCATGAACCCATGAAGACAAAGAAGGTAAATATAGGTTCGAAGGTGAGCCTAAGGAAGCTATAATTGGGGAATACTAGTTGGACTTAGAGGTAGAAAAGATCATCGAGTTACTCAGGGATTATCAGGACTTATTCCCTCGAGGGTATCATGAACTTAAAGGCATGCATAAATCACTTGGGGAAATGAAAATAAAACTTAAGGATGGTGCATGACAAGTTAGAAAGAGACCTTACAGAATGAATCCTAATTTGCATGAAAAGGTAAAAGAAGAAATTGATAAAATGTAGAAATCTAGAATTATCAAGCCCCTTGATGAGTTAGAATGGGTTAGCCATATGGTGATTAGTATTAAGATGGATGGACAAATTAGAATATGTGTGGACTATAGGGAGATGAATGTTGCATGCGTCACTAATCCATTCCCTACACCATTCACTGAGGAAATACTAGAATGAGTTGCGGGGGCACGAAATATATTCCTTCACTAATGGGTTTTCCGGGTATCATCAGGTTAGGATTGCTCAGGAGGATCAAGAAAAGATAACCTTTACTATTGAATGGGGCATTTTTTCCTATACTATGATACCTTTTGGATTGAAAAATGTGCCTACTCTTTGTATGCTCACACATAGTTGTTTAGGCATTCAAATATTTTATTCACAACTTCCTACAAGTCTAACTAGATGATTGGACGGTATATGAGCTTGTGAAAGATCATTGTGACAATTTGTGCTTGATGTTTGAATAATGCAAATAGTTGAGTATGTCTTTGAATAGCAAGAAATGCATATTTTCTATGTCATTTGGGATACTATTAGGACATATAATCTGCAATGAAGGTTTCTTTGGTTGATCTAGCCAATGTTGCAATCATTTTAGGTCTAGAAGTGCCTACCAGTCAAAGTGAGGTGCACGGATTTTTAGGTCATATAAGATATTATAGAAAATTCATCAAAGGGTATGCCAAAATTGTTGCACCCTTGGAAGAGTTACTGAAGGGGAAAGGTATATTTTATTGGGGAGAATTGCAATAGCACATGTTTGAGATATTAAAAGAGAAACTACCTCTCCCATTCTATGCTTTCCCTCATGGGATAAACCATTTCATGTGCATGTAGACACTTCTGGCATGGCCATTGGCATTGTGTTAGCTCAACCTAGAAAAGGTATTATAGATCATCCAATCTATTTTGCTAGTAGGAAGCTGACTCCTGCTGAATGGAATTATACAACTATAGAGCATGAAGCTTTGTCAATGATCTATGCATTGCACAAGTTTTGATAGTACTTGTTAGCAACACCATTTGTGTTTTATACAGATCACATGGCATTGAAGTACTTGGTAAACAATCCCATCTTACAGGGGCACATATGCAGATGGGTGCTCCTATTTCAAGAGTTTGACTTCACAGTTGTGGTGAAGCCAGGGAAAATCAATTCTGGACCAGACCATTTATCTAGAATCAATTCAGGAGAGGATGCATAGACAATTGAAGAAACCATGCCAGATGCATAGTTATATAGGTTACAACACGTGCCCATGGAATTCAAAGACATAGTTGTCTTTCTACGAACAAGTATGACAACAGAAGGAATGAAAGCATTAGAAAAGAAGAAACTTGCTATACACACGACACCATTTATGTTAATTAGTGGTGACCTTTACAAGCTAGGCAGAGATGAAGTATTACTTTGTTGTGTATTAGAGCATGAGCATAAGGATGTCATAGAAGAAGCTCATGGTGGTATTATAGGAGGCCATTATTTAGGTGATGCAACTTCCCGGGAGATCCTACTTACTGGATTATGGTGGGAGACATTGTATAAGGACTGTAAAGAATATTGTAAGGCATGTGATCATTGTCAATGCCTAGGAAAACCAAGGAAAAGAGATGAGATGCCTTTAAGACCAATTACTAGTGCCGAACCATTTGAGAAATGGGCCATTGAATTTGTAGGACCTATTTTGCTAGCTATGCACAGGACTGGATCACACTATATCATTACTTGCATAGATTATCTCACACGGTGGGTAGAAGTAGCACCTACGAAGGACTATATAACAGCTACAACAACTAGGTTTCTATGGGAGAATGTTCTTCCAAGATATGGATGTCCCTTAAGCTTGACAAGTGATAGGGGTACACAATTTTTGAATGAGATAATCAAGATCCTATTAGATGAGTTTATGGTTGCACATGATAAAACTACACCCTACCATCCTTAGGAAAATAGAATTTCTAAGTATTCTAACAAGATTTTGAGCCAAAATTTGACAAAAAATTGTGATGCTGGAAGAAAGGATTGGGATGACAAAGTGTCAGCTATTATTTGGGCATATATAACAACTTACAAGAGATTAAACAAAGCCACACCCTTTCAATTGGTGTTTGGTGCAAAAGCTATTCTCCCTATAGAATTTATGTTAACTTCTTTGCACATTGCGCACACTAGAGATGTAGATGATGAACAAGATTTAGAAGAGTGTATCTAGAAGATGATTCAATTGGATGAGCACCGATCCATAACATGATGGAGTTAGAAGCGAGAAAAGGGCCAGCAAGAAGGTATGGAATGACAAAAACATAAGGGATAAGAAGTTTGAGATTGGATAAATGTTACTTCTTTATGAATCAAAGTTCTTGCGCCATCCAGGAAATCTCAAAGTACATTGGTTGGGGCCGTATGCCATCACTTATATACTTGAATCAAGTGCTTTCAGTTAGAAGCACTTGATGGAACATGGCTACTCGGTTAATTTAACGGGAGTAAGTGAAGCCCTACTATAAATAAGTCTTCTTGGTGTTTGTAATAAGGTAGTATTTCCATTTAGATTAGGTTTTCAATTCTATATTTTCTTAATGTATTTACTTCATTGTCACTATGCTTTGTCAATTTAGTTGTTGTTTTTGTGTAATAAGCATGCTTGCGTGCATGAAGCTAATTACTATATGAAGAATGTTTATGCATAGAGGACTGCACATAACTTTCATGTGGGGTGGTTGTAGTTATCCAAGTAAAAGCTGTGGTAATTGAAAGGTAAAAGTAATAAGTTACTACGAATGTGCTTTAAGTCAAAAGAAGATTGCTTCTCAAAAGTGACCAAGGATGGAGATGAATGAAATAATAGTATAACGTGAGGTAAGCGGAGGCCATGATAACTACTAGGAGAAGGTATAGTGATGAGGTACTCGAGCACAAGGGCACACGCTGAAGATAAGTCTATGACTAGAGGGTAGGAAGGTGCACTAGAAGGTTATAGGCTGGGGCATGAAGATGTCTTGCATGGAGCGAATGAATTTGGTCAATGAATGAGTGGATATTTGGTAGGTGAAGGAGCAATAAATGTATCAAAATTTTAAATAATTATATAAGGATGGAATGTGGATTCATTTTTACCGTTATGACTAAGAGTATTTAAGGAAAGATCCAAGTGTGAAGAGTGAGTGATTGGGTTAAGGTGCTGCAAAGGGTGTGAAACTAAGCATGACAACTAGATCTATGTGAAAATAAGCTTATGTCCCCGATGATGAAGGGTTTGAGTGAAGAAAGGAGATAGAAAAGAGTTAGGTTATGAAGTTTCCACCTAGGGCACGATTAAATCAAGCAAGGGTTTGATTCGTAAAGTTGCATATTTAAAGAGGAGATGTTTGCAAGGTTAAAATGGCACCTAAGAAGGCATCTGCGCAAAGTAGCGAGAAAAGGAAAGAAGAAGGTGGTTTTGAGGAGGAAGAGATGGCACGAAATCCATTTTTAGAAATGCAATATCCCAAAGGAGTCATCTTCTATCGGGAGTGGGATTCACCCATCAAAAGGAGAAAAGTAAGTGAATAAAATCACAAGACTTCGAAGAACAAGAAGGAGCTCAATTCCTTGCTCATTGTTAGGAAAATACGTGCACGATGGATGACATGCCGGTTTATGACGATGCAAGTGAGAAGCTTCTAAAGAGAATTCAGGTCTACCAATTATATGAGCTTCCATATTTTGGGAAGTATGATCCCTTATATCAATGGCTCATGAGCAGGGTGCACGAGGACTTCTTCTACTTTGCAGGACATAGAGTTAGAATCTCATCTGCGCTTATCTCATCGCACTGAGGTTTGAAGGCCATAGGATAAGATATAAAAATTGATCTCACAGATAAATCCATGATTTTAAAGACTAGACAGGAGTTGGGTACCTGAAGGGTCCGTGTGGTATGGATATAGACAAATTGAAGAACTATCCAGTTGTGCAAGTAGCAACACACCTTGTTACAAAGTTGAATGATCAGGAGTGGTGGTCACAGGTAAATACTATGTGGTTACACATGGTGCATAAGATGTCAGAAGGGGAAATCTATAACATTGTAGGCTATATTGCAGAGAAAATAGTCGAAGAAGCGTGCATAGGAGGGAAGATCAGCTTTTGGGTTGTTCTACTATCACTCGTATTTATGGAGATTGGAGTACGAGAAAGCGAAGGAAAAAGTATGGGAATACCCCATGGAGAACAAGTCACCAGCTGAAAGATTCAGCAAGTATCTATGTAAAGGGGCCATGATAGACGACGTAAAGCAAAGGGTAGAGAAATGGTATGATAGGCTCCGCACAAAATTTCGGGAAGAGTGGTGCATCCCAAAGGACATACCAGTAGTGGTACGGAAACAAGTCCAATTTTTGTATATCAACATTTCTGCATTGCATGCTTCCCAATGAAAGATGGAGTCTAGAGCCATTGGTGTAAATTACCTTATGTATTCATTGTAAGGTATTTCCAAGTATTTGTTCACAGATTTACAGACACACACCGAATGGTATTCAATGTAGATAAGGTAGACTATGACTACCATACGTTGAGGAAGAAGTATGTGTATCATGGCAAAAGTGCTTATATAGAGAGGATCATTTTGGAGGTCTTGAATATTAAGACAATAAGTATAGCTGTAAAGGATGTGGGGGAAAAATTGGGGTATCTCAGTGAAGCCAAAGAAGGACAATAACAAATATGTGGAAGGTGAGTTTGCACTTTTAGCACCACAAAGGGAAATCATACAATGGAGAAAATCCCGAGTTCCTAAGCCCACAAAGCCAATTAAAGTGGAGGATGAGGAGGAGGAGCGTGAAGATAGTGGTCATTTGGAGCATAGAAGTAGGAGACATCCTATAAATAAGGGTGAAGCTAAGCACACCATTACACCACATCAGCCACAAAAAGGGAATGATGAGTACTTGAATGCATTCCAAGGGGAGCACATGTTTAAGAGGGTGTTTAGGAGAACAAGGACCCAAGGTGCTACTCTAACCACAGTGCATAGATCACCCAAAATCTCTCCAAAAAGGGAGGAAACCATGCAGAGAAGGAGGAAATTGAAGTTAAATGAGGAGACAGAAGAGTCAGAGAAAAGCATGCCTAATTCTCCTACAATTCCGAGACTACAAAAGAACATGGTGAGGAATCAAAGGAGAAATAAGAGGACGAGAAAATACCAGAGGAGACAGCTGTAGAGAATGTTCAGGACATGGAGACACAAGTCCTAAATTTGGAAGCTAAAGTCCCTAAGAAGCAATGGTCTAGAATAACAAGTGGAGAGAACATTCCACCAGCCATGGGGTATGCAGAGGACATAGGAAAAATTATCTGTGCCCACTTCCAGAGAATGATAGCATAGAAGGATTTATTTGGCTAGGAGCTAATGGATGAGGATATGGTGATTGTGCGCACTTGAAAGAAACTATCATGGTCAATGCACACCCACATGGATGAGCCTGAATTTGATGTGTGTGAAGAGTCATGCATTTCGAGATGACTGAAGAAGGCACCCCAAGCTAGACACATGATAGTAAATCCTATTGTCATGTTAGATGAGTAGGTCAACAACACATTGGTGAAGGTTTCTGTTGAGGTGGCTAGAAGAAACATGGAAAAAGTTGCAACCATTATAGCGCTATGTGAGGAGTGAAGGAAAAGGATGCAAAGATAGCACACATAATGAAAGAGAGGAACTTCGTGTAGAAGAAAAATGAGTTATTTATTAGCATCGTAGAGGAGATTGGGGATAATTTCATCAGAACAAGGCCACACTTAGAGGCCAAGTTACCACAGATGTTTCCTTCAGCGATACACTATGTAGGAAAGTTGGTGGACTTGGTACTTGAAGATGAACCTCTACGCATGCCAGCACCAAGGAGCTCAGAGCAAGATGCTGAACAAGAGAAATCATCAATGATGTGAAAGATTGCTTCTTTTAAAGGGCTATTGCAAGCATTATCGAAAGTATTGAAGAAAGAAGATCAGGCTTTAAACATATGCACAACTCTAGAGGTGCTTATCAACATAAAGACGCTAGAAGAAAATAATGAGGTCAAAAAGTGATGAAGGATGAGACATTAGGCCACGCAGAAAGATTGTCAATTGTTAGCGAAGTGCAAGGCCCACAGCGGTAGCATAAGAGCCACACAAGACTCGACTATAAGAGCTTGGGAAGCTAATTACATAGAAGATGGATATTTTAGAAGGGGAATGACATCAATGTCCATCATTGTGTTGGTTTTGCAAAATGAGAAAGGAGAGATTACTGAGGATGAGTTTGAATCCATTTTTGTGGACATCCAGAAAAAGTAGAACAAACACTCACTAAATGACATGTTTTGGAGGACGAAATAAAGGAGTATCCGGACTTGATACTTCAAACTGATATAGAGGAGGCTGCCTCATAACCTCATAAAAATGAATCCACATTCCATATTTATATAGTTATTTCAAATTTTGATGCATTTATTGCTCCTTCACCTACAAATATCCCCTCATTCATTGACCAAATTCATTCATTACGGGAAGTATTGAAGAAAGCGGATCAGGATTTAAACATATGCACGGCTCAGAGGCACTTATCAACATAAAGACACTAGAAGAAAACAATGATGTACGAGAAAGAGATGAAGAATGAGACATTAGGCCACGCATAAAGATTATAAATTTTTAAGAAGAAGTGCGAGGCCCACGAGTTGAAAGCATAAGAGCCACACAAGACTCAACTGGAAGAGCTTAGGAATCTAATTACATAGAAGATGAATCTTTTAGAAGGGAGAATGACATCAATGTCTAGTGTTGTGTTCGTTTTGTAGAATGAGAAAGGAGAGATTGCAAGGGATGAGTTAGAATCCATTGTTGTGGACATCCCAGAAAAAGTAGAACAAAAACTCACTAGATGGAAGGTTTTGGAGGCTGAAATAAAGGAGTATCGAGTTGATACTTTAAAGCGATACATAAGAGGATGCCTCATAACCTCATAGAAATTATTTATTTATCTACTTTCTTTCATTCTTATTCTTTCTATTCTTCTATTCTTTACTTCAATTTTTTGAGATACCCATTGTCAGGACGATAATGAGATTAGTGTGGGGTAATGTTGATCAAAGAATACTTGTCAAAGATCACACAAGGAGTCCACGTGGGATAGAAGGCTAGGACCAAGGGCACGAGAAGGATAGGAAGGACCCGTGCGTGGAAGGCAAGTTCAAATTTTAGGACTTAGCTGATTTTGAGCATGGAGACCTATTTTTAGAAGATGGTGTGTAGGCAGAGACATGTGCACCATGCATTGTCTATCTTTGGAGGAGCGGATCAAATTGTTTTGGATGGAGACGAGATAAGAATAGGATTGAAACTTCAATTAACTGCAAGAGGTCTATAGATAACAAACTTTCATGTGTGGCTATGGCTGTAAATGGCATGTGGCTATCAATAGCATGCACCCTATTTCTGGAATAGATAAGTAGTGAAGGGAAAGCCCCCACCATATATATATGATGTTAGGTACATAGGAGATGAGAGTAACAGAGAATATACAAAGAGTGTGTATGTATGTGTGATGGATGTATGGAGGTATAGAGATAAACACATATGACTAAATTACTGTATCAGATCTATACGCGCATTGGTATAGATTGACAATATTGTAAGGAGCTTATGTATTTATTAATAGATGGAAGATATTAGCTGAATCTAAGTGTCATTCTATGTGTAATTGAGTAGTACATGTTATTGACTCAAGTAATGATTACTATTTAAACTTATTCTTTCATAGATCTAAGGGTAGCATGCATTTTAGAATGATGGATTAGTTATGAATCTATATGTTTCTTCCTTCATCATGCTAACATCCTACTACAACAACCCTAATGAGGGACCCAAGTACCCTTGCGTGCTTCGGGTGAACACTCGGTCAAGGTTGAGTCATGTGCCGAGAATGAGTAGGGTGTTATACGGTAAATTCTAGGCTGCATCAACCAAATATATCTCGGCCCCTACATCGTTATAATCATCCCATGGTGCAACCTCCTCCTTTAATGGATCTTTATAACAGGGCTCAAAAATGAGCCCCTGTAAACCTCCTCCCGCCTATTAAAATAGTAGCATATGGTATTGTATGGAAGACCCCAAAATGTTATTGCACTTGATCAAAATGAACGACCTTGATCATCTTTAACCATCTCCCCTAAACCCATTGTTTCCACCTCATCTCAAAAAACTTTAAATTTACTCCTAGCCATGTAGGGAAATCCCTATATGACCTCCATCTAATCTGATCAATCTCTAACTCTACAAACTGATTGACATACCAATCCACTCCTTTGCCCCCTTTCTCTAAAGGCCTGGTCAAGCCTCCATCTCAAAAATCCAACTGTCAGCTCTATGTGATCCCCAATGACCCATGGAAGCCTTGGTGGCTGAATGAAAATAATGTGCTTGTAGGCCCAATAATGAAGCTAGAAACCTATGTCCAACCATGACCTCTTGCATACCTTTTACATCTATAACTCATGGTATACCCGACCTATCAAGGTAGTCCTAATATAAACTATTGTCGATGATCCACTATATCCGTAAGGACACTAACTAGTGCCCATAAAAACCAAGCTCCTCTTGAGTCTAGAAATTCATAGCAAGACACTATCATCATAACCAAATAGATAAATTGACTACGAAGTATGCCTTCCTCATACCTCTGCTCATATGAAAGTTCACCTAAAGAGAATCTGATGTGGGGAAAAATCAGCTCAAATAGCTATGTCAACACTTTTAATCTCTGTCGGCTATGATATGAACTATCTGCTCCCCCTACATAGACAATCTCAAGATCCTATACACATCCTCCAGGGTGATGGTAATTTCCCCTATCTTGAGCTAGAAGGTACCAATTTCTTGGTCCCATCTCTCTACCAACATGATCATCAACCCTACATCTCACTCGGTGTCCCCTAACCCTATTGTAGCCAAGTGATCCCATTCAACATCTATAACATCTCCTCTCGATCTGCTTGTATAGATTAGGAACTCTATCTCTTAAATATAGGCTCTCTCTAGCTTGCAATCACAAACAAAACATGCCAATATCAAATCCTCAATCCAAAATCCAATCAAAATCCATTAAATTTCATTACAAAATCCAATTTAATCCTAAATCCAATCAAAATACATTAAATTTCATTACCAAATCCAATCCAACCCTAGTTGACACGACCCAAGTCAGTCG
Organism: Taxus wallichiana var. yunnanensis; assembly: GCA_018340775.1. Taxonomy (NCBI): domain Eukaryota; kingdom Viridiplantae; phylum Streptophyta; class Pinopsida; order Cupressales; family Taxaceae; genus Taxus; species Taxus wallichiana. The sequence continues at coordinate 228,604,674 of CM031234.1, read as the reverse complement.
ACATGTTTTGGGGTCGATCGACACACCTTAGGGATTATTCGACATTGACTATCATGGGTCTCTGCTAACCACCACCGATGTCATCCACTTTTTATAAAAATGAAAAAAATAAATAAATACAAAATTAAATTAAAACAATCTTGAGTTTTCTTACTCACCATCCTCTAAACCCTCTAGTGCTTCCTTCATGACTCCCGCTACCTCCATTTCTCATTTTCTCTTTAATCACTCTAATCTCTCTCATCAATTTTTCATGTGAAAATGATCATCGTCGGCCAGCCCCCAGGCTTATATAGCCACCGACACTTAGTCACTTAGTCGTCGACCCCCTTGGATCACCATCGATCGGCCTTAGTCATCATCGAATTTCCTTGGTATCCTTCACTTTGACTTCCTCAATATTTGTTTATGACCTCTTTTTGGGAATTCTTCAAAGTCCACCTTTGTGGTCATCTTTACTATCCCTTTAGGGCATTCTATTTCAATATTATGATCCTATCCTTTTACGATCTCAAAGTCCACCTTCATGGCCATACTTACTCCCTCTTCAGGCATTTTATTTTTCAATCTTATCCAATTTTCGCACAAAGTCCACCTTCGTGGCCATACTTATCTTCCCCTTAGGGCATATTATTTCACTACTCTCCTTTTTGGCCTTTTCTCATGTCTTGTCTTTGGGGCACAATTATTTTCATCCTCGTCCTTTGTGGACGGATAGTTTTCTCTCGATTCCTTGTGTATAAAGGATTTCACATAATTTTCATATTTAGTTGTGCATACTTTGATTCTCACCTATGACATCGTGATCATTTTGGCTTGCATCTATTTAATAGCTTTCCCATTGGATTCTCTCCATTTTTCAGTGATTTTCACCCCCACTCTGGCCTATAGAGCATTGTCTCCCATCTCCATTGAGACCATAATTTTCCCTCTACCGATGTGATATTGGAGTCACCACCATGGTTTTCATTGTTATTACGATCCTTTTTCTTGGGGCATATTTCCTTGGTAATCCTTTTACCCATTTTCATCATCTACCTTTTCAAATGCATCATTGATTTCCTCTGGTGTCATCGATCCCCCATTTGAGGGGGAACTCATCATCTAGCTTCCATAAATCCTCATCATACCATTTATATCTCACTATTTTTGTCTCATGGCTTGCTAGTGCAAACCACTCAACAAAAGGGGAAAATGTAGACACCTAAATTCGATATCTCTACCCTTATCTTCTCGCGTGCATGTATTTTTCTAGGGTCCCATCTAGGTCCCCCTTTAATTAAATCCATCCCCTTTTAAAATTAAATTACCCACTTATTATCCAATCATTATTAATATTTATTAATTCAAATTATTTAATTCCCATTAATTAATTAATAGTCATATCTCACATTCCCTAACCAACCTTTTATTTAGGATGATTTTATCCTAACACATACATCCCTTTGTTTTTCTAGATTTTATTTATCTTGCCTATTTTTATTCCTTAACATCCCTAAAATTCCCTTGCCCACCTATATATGCTTTAAAGCATTCTTCCAACCCTTAAGAAAGCCCAAATCCTAACAAAAATAAAAAAAGTAGCCCCATTAGGGAAAATTTCCCCATAGTCAGCGGTGACCCATCCCAGTTTCCATCGACCCTATAAAACTAAGTCTTTTCTTTCCATAATCATCATATGCATGTAAATTTTGGAGCTTCCTTGTGAGACGTGAACTCTTCCTCATGCCTGAGCATTCCTAAAAAAGTTACAAGTCTCCTATACATCATCCCAACATGCTTGCATCACTTACAATCATCCTTCGTGAGATTTATCATCATCTTTGTATTGTTTGTATCTAAAATTTTGTAGGTTCGGATAAACTTTTGCAACACCAAGAGCTCCCTCAATAACATTATTTTCCATCTTCTTTCCTTTTAGATCTCAATTTTTTTCCTTTTTACCTCGGCCTTACCTAATTATACTATAGTCACCATTGACTAAGCCTAGTCACCATCGATCGGGGTCCTTCTTACCAATCAATCCTTCCTTCTTGCTAGTTTCTTCTATTTCTGGTGTTTCTACCTCCGAGAACATTATGTAGGTCTTCTTCAAGCATCCAAATACCTCTACTACCTTCCCGGTTTGCACTCGGGATCTTGTAAGCCTACATACTAATCCTACATTCTAGTTCTTCTCTTCCAGGTCATCGTCGAGCTACCTCTATATAGTTTGGGTTGTCGTCAATCCGAGAATAGGTAACATATAATTTACTGATTATTTCAATCAAATCAGTTGTTAAATCATATCTTAACTATTATTAGATTCAAAAGTACTTCTATTTCTACATGTTATATGTTATTCCATCTCTATTTCATTTCTTCTTTAAAATGGGGTTGACATCCTCCAAGGAAGTTAACGCTTCTTAGATCCACTTACGTAGACACCGAAAAATTACAAACCCCTGTTATCATACAAGCAACCAAATACAAATCTTTGTCCACTCGCACACCGATTTATAACCTAGGCCATACATTCAATTAATTCAATCTTGTCATCGCATCATTATGACACCCCTAAACCTAATTTATTACCCCCATACCCATTTAATTAATTTACCACACATTCCTAAAAGTCACATTACTCATCTCAAAGTTAATTAACTAATGAAATAAATTAATAAATCCACTCCACCCTCACACCTCACCGTGACATCTCGTCTTAACTAACTAGTCTAAAATAAGAAATTTTATAGATATATTACCCTAACCACCTCTAACTTATCCTTATCACCACTTCTCACTAGTTAGGACTAGTTTAAATTAAGGAAACTGTCAAATTATCTCTCCTCTATCTTGATTACTTTTATCCACCTCTAAACCCTCACACAAAACCTCTCTAAGTAATCTAGCCATGATTCCCCTAAATCACCCACATCTAAGTTAGAAATAGAAGGTTTATCACTTTGTATCTTTCCCTAACTCCAACTTTCCGAAAACACCGACGATTCCCTCGGACACCAACAATATATAAATACCAATTCTTTTGCCTCTCTTTGGGACCATTCACAACCTTCTAGATGAACCAGAGTGCTATCAAGTTTACTCAATCATTCAAACAACATTAACAAGTTATTATCAACATCATTCTCCATCAAATACACCCTTTAAGAATTTTAGGATTTGTTTAGGCTTGTTCACCCTCAAGAGTCCATCATAGGCAATCTCTCATCACACATCATCATTCTAAGGTTTGTCTTGCTCTATGATTTCATCCTTTTATTTTAAACTTACTTGTTTAGTCATATCTAGTCCCACTTTTTCTCTTAAGAAGATTATAATTTCATTTGGAAAATCAAATTATCTATTTTAACAATAAATTAATATTTCACAGAATCTCTGTGATTAGTCTAATCACTGCGATTCCTATGATTTCATTTACCTAATAATCGATTTTCTTTACGATCATGTTATCAATTCCTACATGCTTTTTTATCACTAATCTTTGTGCCAAGAATGGATTTTGTTGATTGCCATATCAATAAATAATCACCCAAAATACCAACATTAATTCACTTCCGATCATCCAAAACCCTTTACACTGGGAGCAATATGACCTACTACATGACTTGGAGTTGTGTGTCATCCATGCAGCCCCCATTTATAACCTAGAAACTATCTTCGCATCTACCCAATGAATTCTTGAAGCCACCAAAGAATTTTAGGAAGAATTTTACAAGTTTTAGAGAATACAAGATGAACTTGCATGATACGAGTACAACTATGAAGAGGATTTAACATCCTTGAAGACACCCATATTGCATCCTAATTAGAAATTGTGATAACATCAACATTGTGGCTCGATTCTAAATTTTCCTGTCAATACAATACAAAATAATAAATTTGTGATTTATTCTTGGATGACTACATTAATTAACCTAATTCCCACTTCACCGAGGATGATGACTTAGCATATTCAAGTGGGCTCTAACTTCTTTTCTAAGAACTTAGAGTCTTGACCTAGATTTCAATTTTGGATTCTAGACTTGTTGATTTTCATCTTATTATTATCATCGATATTGTTTCACCAATAATTTTTATGCTTTCTAGGATGAAATAGATAGAAGGTAAATGGTTAAGGAGGAATACTTGTGAAGAAAAGGTGGAAGGTAGAATGCGCGTGTTGTTGACGTTATCCAAGATGATCATAGAGAACTCCTTTTTTTGGGAAGGACTACCTATAAATGCAAAGCAAGACCAAAAAAGAGTATTAAATAGCATATGACAGTGGACTACCTAGCATATGCTGATGGGTGTCGTTATTCCCTTCATTTAATCAACTTCTATTTGATGTCATATCAAACTAGGGGTGTGTCTAAAGCTATATGCAACACAAGTAATCCTATTTATCTAGTAGTTGACTATAGTTGTTTTTTGTATTTTATAGGTGATCTTTTCAATGTCTTAAATACTTCTTGGTAAAACCTAATTTAAATAATACTATGAAAACTTTGCTGAAAGGAAACACACTAAAAGCTTTGTTGAAAGGAAACAAACTTTTCTTTTGGAAATAAACACACTTGCTTATGAAAGTAAACACACTTTCTTTTGGAAATAAACACACACAACTTAGAATGCTTAAAAACAATTGCAAGAAAAATAAGAATCTATCTAGATGCCTGTAGGAACAAGTATACAATAGAGTTTAACTAGAAGAATTAAAAGTGATATAGAATTAACAAATCTAAACTATTTTCTTAGGAAATATAAATACCAAATAGATGAATATCCTGGTCCTTGGGGGAGTGGGCCCTTACTCCTCCTTGAATAAGGATTTAACAACTTATAATTATCTCAAATAGGAATGGCTATTTTATTGATAAAACATTCGATATTACAAAACGTACTAGATCTGTATACTTAGTTTATATCTATCTTCTCTATTCTATCTCTATTTCCTTATTATTTATTTATCTACTATAGGTATACTTTTATATACATTTACAATCATAGTTGTCTCTATGATTATGATGAAATTGAATCATGCCCAGAATAGATGCTTTGATTCAAATTATGAATGATCGAACAAGCGTAAGATAATGATCCTTGGATCTGCCTTCAGAAAACTTCTCATCCTTTCCTAATTGAAAGGGTCATTGATGTAGAATCTCCAGATGTGGTTAAAATAGATAAACTTCCATTGGTTCCAAAACTTCAGAGAAGTTACAGAACCATAGGAAATCGTTAAGGATCAAAACCATGAGAGTTCTAGAGCTATACCCAGGAGTTCTGAACTAATTCCAAAAATTCCATAACTAAATACTAGAGTTCGGAACTAAGTCCGAAAGTTTTGGAACTAGATGATGATTGTGTAATGGAGTTCTGGAACTAGTTTAGAAGCTTGATAATTAAGATGTGTTAGAAAAATGCTATTGAAAAACATGTTGAATGCTACATACTTCTTTTCTTGATGATTAGACCTACTTTATTACAAAACTGAATTTCAAACACACACTTCGTCAAGAATTTTAGAGCTTTTAAACATTAGAATCAAAATCAATCAAAAGATAGAAAATTACATCCTAACTCATATCAGATCAAATAAAATTCACAAAATGTAATCAAACTTAATAAAAAGGAGAGTAAGATGAGATCATATTTTATACATTAATCGGGCATATTTTGGCCTCATCATTTCCCCCAAACTTACTTGTTTGTAATTCCCTTTACAAACTTCATTCTTAAAAAGTGGGATCATATGTTCTGCATTCCATTTGATTGCTCAGATCAAATGGTTGAAACTGGATCTTCCAATGCTTAAACTTAGAGGTAATGTGGAAGTCATCCACTCTTGAAATTCAGTAGGATCTTGAGGTTCTCTGTTTTTCCAATGAGACATGGGGGTAAGAAGAAGAGGGGGCCATGTTTGCATTCCCATCCATATTTTCCCATAGGTCTCATTGATGTCTCAAAAGTGGAATTATTGTACATAATGATTTTTCTCTTTCTAAACTTGAGATCAGATTTTTTGGGGATATTACTTCCCTTCTTCTCAAGGAAATAGTGAGGAGTTCCCATCTTTTTGAGCATCCTTCATAAATATATTTAAAATTCTCTTCCTCATAGGTGGTAAAGGTATCAATACTCTTTTGTAAGTTGTCAAAATAATGTGTCTTGAATCGCTCATCAAAGGCATGAGTTCTAAAATGTATGAGGAAGGTAGAAGGTTTACCATAGTGAGCTCTCATGCAGAGACCAGTTGAGCTAGCTTTCAATAAAAACTCATATTCCCTTTCCTTCCATGCAATTTGGTTTTGTAGAATAGAGACAAATGCATTGAGCTGACTTTCCCCCACATACAAATTGATCATAAATCTTGTGTTTTTCTCTAGCATAAAATTGCAAAGATAAAATTCACATAGAATATTTTTGCTTAGGACTGGATAAAGAGTAAGCTGTCATGAATTTAGATTCATCCTTTAGTTCATGTGGAAGTCCACATGCAATCCTTGATAGCTACCAGTGAATGAACTACTCTTCTAAAAACACACTATATGTAGGAGAGGGCCTCCTGCAGGTAAGAAATTTTCACTCATAATGCAGACCATATGAATTTTTGCAAGACATTTATATTTGTTTCCTTCTTCCTTATAAAACTTTTCTTCCCACTCTTTTCTTGCCTTATTTTCTTCTTCCATATTGGTCTTCAAATCTTCATTTGATGTTTTAGCTTCCCTGAGTTCCCTGTAAGTGTCATTCCATCGTTGTTTGAGTGGATAAAAAGTTAACTCGATGCAATGCGAAGGCTGTGGACACAACATTCTATTTTCTGGAAGTCTGACATTCTTCCTCTTTTTCTATTAGTTGTTTCTTAATTATTGATAACTCCTCAGTCCTAGCTACAAGATGAGTTGTTATCTCTCCAATGAGCATTTCCCTTTGTTCTAATTTGAGTTTTATGAAATCAAATTCCTCATTCTTTTCTCTGATAACAAGCTCTGCTCTAGATAAGAACAGAGCCTGTTTAACCTGATGTCTTTCTTCTTCCTCTGAAATTACTTGAGGAGTTGAGAATTCTTCTTCTATCAAAGGAAATTTACCTTTTCGTCTCCAGGATGCCAACTCTTCTTCTTCATGTGGCAATGCTAATGGTTCAGCCAATTCTTGAAAATCCTACTCTTCAATTCTCTCATCTCCTCTGTCCATCTCAGCTTGGCTTGGTTCAGGAGGAGTCATGGCCATGCTGCCCAAAATATCAAGCAACTTCCTTTTCCATATTTTCCTATTCATTTCTTCCCTCTGGGGTTTCCCTTGACCTCTTATGAATTTTTCTTCTTTGGGGAATTTCAACATGCCCAGTGGTGGATTTCCTTCTAGAGATTCTTCTTACTCTTCTTTCTTGCTCTTGCATGGGTGAGCTATCACCATCAGAGATAGATATTAGCTCCCTTAAAGTTGTTACAGAAGAAGGAATTTCCTTCAAAGGCACAAAAGGCTTTGTTGTTTTGATCTTTCTTATAGACCTTTTTCTTTTTGGTATATTCTCTATTCCCACTTCCTTATGTTCTTTTGTAGGGGCACCAATTTCTAAATTAGTTGAAGGAGAAAATGGAGCTGGTATTGTCCTTCTGATAATATTAGGGTTTTTCTTGAACTTTCCAAGAAACTTTTCCCAAATTTCTTCTCCATTTTTCTTTGATAGAAAATGGTGCTGGCATACTAAATGAATTAGCTCATGATGCCTGATTGTCCCAACACCCTAGGAATACCTCTGGGCCATGGTCTAGATAGAATAAAAAAGAAACCCTAGAAGGTTTATTATGTACTCAGGTTTTGTGGCTCCATACTTCAGATATATGAGCATTTTTAGGACTTCTTTTCCTACGGACCCAAATTGACCATCACAAGTTAAATATTTCACTATCCAAAATGCTACCTGTCAAAGGGTTTGGGAAAAATGGCCCTTCTGACCCATTTTATGATTTTCTTTGTATTGTAAATGTATTGGGGTTCAGTTTCTCCTTCTTGTAGTAATATTTCAACCAATTCTTTCAAGGTCCCTTTGGTAGGATGTGGGACATGCACAATTGGCACTCTAGACACATTACTTATTGTATTTATAGAAAAAGGAATAAATATATTTCTCACCTTTTTCCTAGATTGCTCTAGGTTTATGAAAAATTCTCTTACTAATTCATCATTATACTTTGAAAACTTCTTCAGGAACTCTAGCCATCCTGCATGCTCAAAGATAGATGCCACTTCTTCATCCACGAGTAGCTAGGAATCATCCTCTGGTTTTGATTTATTTTTAATCCCCATATAGCTTGAGTTCTATTTCCTTTGACTATGTGCAAATCAGTTGCAGAACTTCTTGATTAGCTGCAGAACTAATGATATTAGCTACGGAACCTCTATTCTTAGCTGCGGAATCCTATGTTCTTTATTGTGGAACACAAGCTTAATTCATTGCTTCTCAAAATCTCTCGTAACTTATTTCACTTGATTTTACACTTAATGATTACCAATAATAACCATGTTGCCACTTATTCCATCCATATTATCTTCATGATTAATCACTTGTAATCATAATGTATAAATAGATGACTCATCATACCAACTTTTAAATCAAGTCAAATCACACATGAAAACATTTAATTTAACCCTAAACAAGTTAAAAGATATAATTATTGTCCTTGATGATGTAATCCTTTTGCTATGATGACTCATCATTCCTACAAGTGGAATGAAACATGGTTAGATAAGATAGCTGGAATTCAAAAGAATTCCCTTTTATTTGAATTAGCCAAAAGAAGAGGTCAACTGCCATTGATGGTTTTCAATTGACCTTTGAGATAAAAAAATTATATATATATTTTTATTTTTTATTTTTTTGGGAAAGAAAACGCCATTTATTAGTTTTCATCTTATTCCCTTTATTATGGATCTATCATCTGGTTATTTGATTATTTTGGAAGAACCGACTTCTTCCATATGATCAAATTCTTTGTTTTCTTCAATCTTCCTCAAGAATTCATCCTTAGTGGGAGGCTTCCTATAGAGTTTCATCCTATGTCCATTGACCAAGAGTGTTCTTCTATTGCCATCAATGGGAAGTAACTGAATAGAACCATTGTCAAATATCTTCTCAATCTGATAGGGTCCCAACCATCTAGTTCTCAATTTTCCCTTGAATTGTTGGTACTTAGAATCAAACAGCAATGCCCAATATCCTACTTTGAATTTCCTTCTCTTGATATGTGTGTCATGCCATTGCTTCCTTTGATCTTGGATTATCTCTATCTACTGAAGTGCTTCCATCCTTAATTCATCCAACTCATTGAGTTGAAGGATTCTTTCTTTTGAGTTGCATCCAACTCAATTCCCACCTTAACTTGATGTCCTCAATGTTTGAAGTTCAAACTCTATGGGAAACAAGGGATTTTTCCCATAGACTAACTCATATGGTGAAAACCCTGTTGTAGTTTTCCAAGTTGTATTATAAGCCCAAACAACTTTAGGTAGTCTCTTTACCCAATCTTTTCTCCCAACTTCAACTATTTTGGTAAGGATGTTTTCCAATTCTCTGTTTGTTACTTCAGCTTGTCCATTTGACTATGGGTGATAAGGAGATGACTTCCTATGATTGATTTGGTAATACATTGTGAAAGCTTGGATCATATTAGACATAAATTGTGGTCCCTGATATGAAACTATGCTCCTTGGTGCTCTAAACTTTACCATAATTCTATTCCAAAGGAAATCAGCAACTACTTCTTAGTGGCATTTGTCAATGCCTACACTTCTGCCCACTTTGTCACATAGTTAGTACACACAAGAATATATTCCTTTCCTTGTGAAGGAGGATTAAAGGGACCAACAAAATCCAATCCCCATATCTCAAATGGTTTAATCACTACTTGAGGTTGAAGAGGCATTTCATTGGTGAAAGTTGGTTGTCCCATCCTTTGACAAGGATCACACCACTTGATATATCTCTTCACATCCTTGTACAAAGATGGCTAATAATAACTAGTACCAAGTATCTTATGATCTTTTCTTTTCACTGAATAATGTCCTCCACTTGGTTCATCATGATATGCTTTGAGGGTGTCAAAGATTTCATCTTTTCTTACACACCTGCGCAAAACAAAATCAAGACCACATTTAAATAACATTCCATTTAACCATTTGAATTGTGCATTGGTTTTGATTAACTTCTTTATTTGTTTCTTAGTGAAAGGAGGAGGAAACTTCCCTGTTGCAAGATAATTTTCCATATTAGCAAACCATGGTGTATTTACTAAGATAGCAAATAGTTGTTCATTTGGAAATTTATCCTTGATTGGATCTTGCTCCCATGTAGTAACATCTTGACAAAAAATCAGCTACCACATTATATTTACCTGGATTGTCCACAATGGTAATATAAAATTCTTGTAAAAGTAATAACCATCTAATTATTCTTCCTCCAACCACTGGTTTGTTCATTAAATATTTAATTATTGAATGATTTGTGTGTACAAATATCTTGTACCATGTAATGTAATGTCTGAATTTATTGATTGCATAAATAACAGCAAGAAATTATTTTTCAGTGGTGGTGTAATTCTTTTTAGTGGGAGTAAGATTCTTACTAAGATAATAAATAACATACATTTTTCCTTCTTCATCTTTCTATCCCAAAATTGCACCAATGGAATTATTTAAAGCATTTGTTTGGATATGAAATGGATTTTCCCAATTAGGTCCTCTCAATATTGGGGTAGTGATTAACTTTTCTTTAATTTCTTTAAAATCATGCCAACACTTTTCATCCAAATAAATTCAGTCCTTGGTTAGCAAATTAAACATGGGGTAGAAATTTTACTAAAATATTTTATAAAGCGTCTATAGTACCCAGCATGCCCTAAAAATGCATTGATATCTATGGGGGTTTGAAGAATAGGTAAATCTGAAATGATCCTATTTTTTTTTTTATCAACCTGAATTCCTCTTTTTGAAATATGGTGTCCTAATACAACCCCCTCATCAACCATCATTAAATACTTTTTATCACCAAGAGATAGATTTTGTTGTTCACATCTTGTTAACACTATGTCCAGATTTCTCAAAGCATCATCAAATGTATCTCCATGTACAGTGAAATCATTCATATATACCTCAACACAATCATTTTTAGATAAGCAAAGATTTCAAGTACAACTCTTTGGAAAGTTGCAAGAGCATTGCATAAACCAAATGGTAACACCCTATAGGAAAAGGTACCCCATGGACATGTAAATGTAGTTTTTCTTGATCTTCAACAACAACTTTGATTTGATTGTATCCACTAAAGCCATCCAAGAAGGAAAAGTATTGTTTACCTGAAAGGTTGTCTAGGACTTGATCTATGAATGGTAAGGGAAAATAATCTCTCAGTGTGGCTTTGTTCAGTTCCCTATAGTCAACACATATTCTCCATTTTCCATTATTTTAGGAACAATTACAAGAGGATATACCCACTGACTATCTGAGATAGGGTAGATAAAGCCTACTTGTAATAGTTTTCAATTTCTTGTTTGACTATATCCCTTAAGGTGGGTTAATCCTTCTCTGAGGCTACCTAACTGGTTTAACGTTTTTAGTATATATGTGATGAGTGCAGATACTTGGGTGAATTCCCTTCATGTATTTGTAATCCTAAGAAAAATCTTTAGTATGATTTTTTAAAACATCAAACAATTTAGCTTCTTCATCATCCTCCAACCAGTTGTTAATGTTCAAAGTTTTACTTGGTTGAATATCAACATGCTTGGTTCCAATGTGTGATGAACTGATTTGTTGAAAGGGTTACATTAAAGTTTTTAGTGGACATGCATGTGGTAACAACATATGGTATGTAGTAACATCTCCAAAAGTTCCTTGAGACAAAATACTGGAAAAAGGACAATAATGAGAATTATGATACTTATCTCTTTGCAGGTCAAACTCTTCATCACTGCTACTTTCCAGATATTCTTCACCACTCCCTGATGTATTTGGCCAAGCTCTGATTCTTCCTCTCCCCATAATAAATATCATTCCTTTGGAGAGAAATTATTTCCAATCACAGAGAACTGCTATTGTCATGGTTCCATAACTTCATGTGGTGGTTCGGAACTAAATGTGGTGGTTTTGGAACTAAATTCGTAGGTTTTGGAACTAAATTCGTAGGTTTCAGAACTATAGTCATAGGTTCCAGAACTATAGTTGCATGTTCTCATCCAATGGTGGATTAATCATCTCTTCTACTTCTCTTACATGATCCTGTAATGTGATCATAGCCAAAGAAGACAAATTTTTCTTATTAGTATCAAGAGAATCAACCCACAATTATTCTTGATTGTCAATAAAAGGTTGTGCAAAAGGATATAAGGAAATTTGTTTAAAGTTATTACCATTTGAGATTGTTATATCACCTAACCTATAATCAATTAAGGCAACAATTGTAGCTAACCATGGTCTACCCAAAATAATGAGATAACCTAATGTTTTACCTTTTGGCTGCAGTATAAGGAAGTCAACTAGATATTCCCATGACTCCACCATAACCGCCACATCTTCAATAACCCCTTCTGATTTTGTAACAGACTAGTCTGCCATATGCAATATGGTATTAGTAGGCTGTATACCTGTTAGAGGTAATGTTTTTAAAGTGTCCACTGTCATTACATTGATAATTGCTCCCAAATCTACCAAAATGTTATGTAGATCCTTATTTCCTATAGAGATAGAAGTAAGGACTTCCGAGATCTCCGTATTTGGAAAGTAAAAGTTTTCTTGCTAATAAATCAGCAAGTTTCCCATCTACTTTGATAGTCTTGCGGTAATGTTTCTTCTTTCCATGCTTTTTTAAACATAACATTTTGATTAATTTTTTCAATTCGGGAATGTCCTTAATTACTTGTAACATTAGTATTTCAATATTGAATTTCCTTACCTCTTGTACCAACTTAGACTCCTTGGTTTCTATAGCTTCTTTAAATCTCTCTGGAAATGGAGTTTGAGTGAGTGTTCTTTATTTGGCTCTTTTTGTTTTCTTTCTATATCCTCTTTTGGAACAACTGCATCTTAGGGATTTCATTTTCTTGTCATTTCAGTGATTATAATAGGTGGACTACTAATGATTTTTCCAGATCTAGTTTGAATATCCTTACAATCCATGGCATGTAAATCAACTAATTTTTCTAGTTTTGTTCCATAAACAGGAGTTGTTTGTTTGTTTCTTGGGTTTGCTACTAGTTGTGTTGGTATTTGTGTTTGGACTATATTCTCAGTTTGTGAATTTTGTGTAGGGGATCCCATGATGGCCTGTTGATTTTGATTTGGATATGTTCTTCCTTGAGCATAATTACTAGGGTTCCATCTAGGTTGTGACCAAGCATAAGGATTTCCTTGACCAGCCCATGGTTGTTGATGTCCCTGAGCATACCAAGCTTGATTTTCCCAATCTTGAGGGTTCCAAGTTGGTTGAGGTACCCAAGGTGGTTGTCCCCAATTTTTTGGTAGTCTTCCTGAGTAGCCCATGACATCATCTAGGGATTAGGAAATGATCTTGGCATAAAATGCCCTTGGTTAGTTTGTCTCTGAATAAAATTCAATTCTTCTATTGTGGATGATGTACTAGTTTGTTTAAGTTGATTCTTTATGACTGGAAGTAGAGAACAAGCATCAGTATCATGTTCTTTAGATTCACAGATAAGACACATTTCTGTTTTATCCAAAGGACAGTCTCTTATTGCATGCTTCTTCTGCATCTAGGACAATACATAGCCAATGGTTTAATTTTGGCATTTTCTTTAGCTTGTAATCCATCCATAGTAGAGGTTAATTGAACTAAAATTTCTATTTTAAAGTTTGTTAACTCATCCATTAGTTTGTTCATATTTGGATTTAGACTTTTCACTAGTTTTCCTTTTCTAGGTCCACCCCTTGTTCTGGAATAGCTTCTACAAATCTCCTTAATTTCATTCATTCTTAACTAATCAATGTCTCCACCTCCTATCAAGTTAAGGGATTCCTAGATTTTTCATCCAAACCTTTAAGAAAATAGTTTTACTTAACTCTTCTTGAAGTACAAATCCACACCTTTTGCTCACAAAGAGGAATATGTCTAAATAGTCTTCTATATTTTCATCTTCCTCTGCTTGATTTTGAAGAATTATTCCTTTGTATTTATCCCTCTACAATAATCCTGGTATTTGTCTAGGAAGGTAGTTTCCATTTGTGCCTAAGTGGTAATAGAGTTGGATGGTAATCTCATGAACCACCTCATCACTGCATCCTTCAGAGTGGATGGAAATAACTTGAGTGTTTGATTATCTGCATTTTGTAGTCATAGGTATGACATAGTACCTTAAACTCAAACAAAAATTGGTCAAGATCTTTAGATGACATCCCTCTAAATGTGGGTAAATGTGTAGGTGAGATATTTTTCATTGATGTATCATCATCTCCCAATTGGATTGGATAAGTAAAGGTCCTATCAGGTACTCTTTCAGCTTCTCATGCCATTTTAAAAATATTTTCTAAATTTTCCTCCCAATCAATGTGGTATGTGGTATGCCTTGGGGAAGGTGAAAAATCAGGAGTAGGAGGTTGACTACTCAATTGAGAATCAAAACTCACCCTAAATGGATCTTGAGTAATAAGCCTTTTCCTAAAAGTTCTACTTCCTTCAGGTGACTGATCTAAGAATTCCAAAGGTGGCAATTCTATTTCTTGTATGACAGGGGATGATGGTGCCTCCAATTCTTGATCAATTTCCTTATTTAGACTAGAGGATGTTATGAATTCTTGTGAAGATGTTCTTGGGAGGAATCTACCCTTTGAGTCTCTTGGTCTACTCATATATTTTATGATATAGTAGGGAATATCCTTCAACTACTAGATGTATGATTGTTGCTCTTGCTAACACTTAATTAGAAAATTCCAACTAGTGAATCCCTAGAAACGGTGCCAAAAATGATGGGTGTCGTTATTCCCTTCATTTAATCAACTTCTTGTTGATGTCATATCAAACCAGGGGTGTGTCTAAAGCTATATGCAACAAGAGTAATCCTATTGATCTAGTAGTTGACTGTAGTTGTTTTTTGTATTTTCGAGGGATCTTTTCAATGTCTTAAGGACTTCTTGGTAAAACCTTATTTAAATCATACTATGAAAACTTTCTTTGAAAGGAAACACACTGAAAGATTTGCTGAAAGGAAACACACTTTGCAAAATGGAAATAAACACACTTGCTTTTGGAAATAAACACACTTGCTTCTGAAAGTAAACACACTTTATTTTGGAAATAAACACACACAACTTAGAATGCTTGAAAATGATTGCAAAAAAATAAGAATTTATCTAGATGCCTACAGAACAAGTATACAATGAGTTTAACTAGAAGAATTAAAAGTGATATAGAATTAATGAGATCTAAACTATTTTATTAGGAAATATAAATACCAAATAGACAAGTATCCTAGTCCTTGGGGAGTGGGCTCTTACTCCTTGAATCAGGATTTAAGAACTTAGAATTATCTCAAACAAGAATGGCTATTTTATTGATAAAACATTCAGTATTACAAAACGTACTGGATCTGTATACTTAGTCTATATCTATCTTCTCTTTTCTATCTCTATTTCCTTATTATTTCTTTTATCTACTACAGGTCTACCTTTATATACATTTACAATCATAGCTATCTCTACGATTCTGATGAAATCAAATCATGCCCAGAATAGATGTTGAGTCGATTGTGGCTGATCAGACAAGCTGTAAGATAACTATCCCTGGATCTACGTTCATAAATCTTCTCATCCTTTCCTGATTAAAAGGGTCATTGATGCTAGAATCTCTGGATGTGGTTAAAATAGATAAACTTCCATTGGTTCCATAACTTTAGAGAAGTTCTAGAACCATAGGAAATCATTAAGGATCAAAACCGTGAGATTTCCGAGCTATACCCAAGAGTTTTGGAACTAAGTCTAAAATTTTGAAACTAAATATTGGAGTTCGAAACTAAGTTTGAAAGTTCTAGAACTAGATGATGACTATGTAATGGAGTTCTAGAACTAGCTTGGAAGTTCTGGAACTAAGCTGTGTTGGAACAGATGCTACCGAAAACATATTGAATGCTACATACTTCATTTCTTTGACTAATTAGACTTTCTTTATTACAAAACTAAATTTCAAACACACACTTCGTCAGGAATTTTAAAGATTTTAAACATTAGAATCACAATCAATCAAAAGACAAAAATTGCATCCTTACTCATATTAGATCAAATAAAAGTCACAAAATGTAATCAAACTTAATAAAAAGGAGATTCAAATGAGATCATATTTTATACATTAATTGGGAATATTTTGGCCTCATCATATGCTAGATCCAGGAAGCGTGGTGCTTCCTAGAGAGGTTGTCAATCCATTGTTTAATAACAATTTAATGTGAATAAGAAATTGAAATAAATATGTCCTATTGCAATGTAATGATTTAGGTTTCTCATACACATAATACACTAGATTCAATGTTAAATATAAAAATTCAACACTAAATCTAATTAGAACCAAGGTTTTTTCAAGTCAGGAAGGTCTCAGCCGGAGAGGTCCGGTAAAGGTGCGGGGCTGATTGGTTGAGGTATAGGTTGGTTTTGGATGAATGGAAGGCTTGATGGTCTTAGAATATAAAATGCCACAAACACTTTGGTATCGGTCGGGTGACCATATGGGGACGAAAGCGATAATGGTCGGGAGCTAATGTCAATAGGGGAAATAGGTATTAAACTATTAAAAATTGATTTTTAGGCTCTGTGATTACACAGATAGTGAGGGTACTATGGTTTAGGTCGTAATATGGTTGAGAAGACTCAGAAATACCAAGAAGGAGGTTAAGAAGGGTGAAAATGCTTGAGTTAGTTGAATAGTGGGTTGGTGGGAAGAAGGTGATATACAAGTAATGTGAAGAAATAAAATACTAAACGAAGTAAGAGATCTATAATGGAATAAGAACAAATGATTAAATCACAATACTTGGTATTTTGTAGATCCAGTGAGTGGAGAAGGTTGATGGTTTATTGGAGAAGAGGTACTTAATTCCAATGTCGTAGCAGATATAACCTGTGTGCTCATGTGAGTATTCTAATTATCTAGAAGGAGAAATGACTACTTGTCTTGCATTGTGGCTGTGTGTGTTCATCGTCTAGATGCATGAAGACTTGAATATTTGCACTTAAATGCAATAAGGATCCGA
Source organism: Taxus wallichiana var. yunnanensis (assembly GCA_018340775.1). Taxonomy (NCBI): domain Eukaryota; kingdom Viridiplantae; phylum Streptophyta; class Pinopsida; order Cupressales; family Taxaceae; genus Taxus; species Taxus wallichiana. The sequence goes on along the minus strand of CM031234.1, from coordinate 228,587,434 downwards.
TAATGAATGACCAAACGGGGTGAATAATTGTAAAATTATATATAAATTTCTTGATGGCGTTAGGTAAGCGGCATTGGACGAGGGAAAACTAGTGTCGATTATGGAGAATTAGTCAAAGTTACCAAAATAGCCGATCTTTACTATGTTTGGCATGATCTTGATTGTTAATCTAGGTATCAAGTGAGGGTTGAAACTTAGATAAGTGGGAGTGTTGCTGGAGAAGGAATGGGAATTTAATTTTAGGGTTTAAAAGAGTCCCAATTGGTTAAGATAAGTAGAAAGTCAGTCTTAGTTAATTAATAAGCTAGGAATAAGTCTATGGTGAGGTGTATAGGTGAGGTGTAAATTAACTTAATTAAAGTAATTGAATTAATTAATAATTTGAGGATGAACATTAATTTAATTGTAAATAATTAAATTAATACAAATGAGGGGTAAGGGGTCATGGTTAGATGAATACGTTACGTTAATTAATTGAAGGGGACCAGGGAGTGTGACCTAAATTTGGTGTCTACATTTGCCCCTTTTGTCATGTATTTTGTATTGATAAGTGACACGACAAAAATAGGAATTCATTGTCTCAGGTATGAGTGAAGATTAGGTTTCCCTAAGTATGGGTGGAGGTGATCCCCTCAAACCGGAATTGATGAGGTGATAGATGGTGTTAGCGAGTGGTTTGATAAATGTGTAAGTGATGAAAAATGAGGTATAGGTAATGGTAATATCGGTGTGGGTAATAGGAAAGGGCATTCAAATGCATGCACACATTATAAAATAAGATAAAGGAATAGGTTGAAGAGCTTGAAAATCTACTTCGTTAAAGGTCATTTGGTTTATCCAAAAAAGTTTGATGTGACCTAGGTATCCAAGGTATAGGATATGGTCTTGAAACACAACTAGGTGAGGTGCAAGAATGGGCATTAGGTGTGTTCCAAAACACCAAATTTTTTTGGGATAAATGACATGACATTAGGAAAGGTAAGGTCATTTGGTGAATAACATGAGTAGCATCATCATAAGGTATAGTGAGTAAACGAACGTGACTATCAAAAATTGGGTTGTGTTGGGTTGGGTGTATTAGGAAAGGTTGTAGGTAAGGCCACAAGTAGAGGAAAAACATGCCCCAACCGATAGTGAGGTTGGATTTTAGGTAATAAGGTCATTAAAGGATTTATCATGCTAGGGTGAAGGCATGATAGTGATTAAAATGGGTTTGGGTGGAAAAATTGAACGCAAATTAGGTATAAGATGGTGGGAAGGTAAGCGACCTTTGGTTTAAGTAAACTCGACGTTAGTAAAGAAAATTGATGTCGGTTCATCGGGGTAGAAACCGATGTCGGTTGGGTGCGGGTAGGGTAAAAAAAGAACAATTCACATTTACAGATTCATTTTAATTTTTCTAGTTATAGAAAATGATGGAGAGAAAGGTTTAATGGGAGAAAGGACAAGAAACTTTACCAGGATGAGTTGGAGGTAGCTGAGTGGTTGAAGGAGCTAGGTAGATGGGTCCACGAGATCATTCGAGGTGATTTGATTGGCTTTAGGACCTGAGATTTGGTTTGAGGAATGGTTGAGGCGTGAGAAGGCTTTGGAGGACCACTAGTTTAGAGATCGGAGGTTCCAGTGAGGAGAAAATGTCATGTTAAAAAAGGAATCAATCCATACTATTTGCTTTTAATTAAAATTTGAGGTAAAATGAAAAAATGGGGTGAGGGGAATAGAAAATTTAATTTTGGTTTAAAATGGGTGAATTTCGGTAGGGAAAGGTTGTAATGTAGATGAATTAGGTGAGTAAATGAAAAGGAATGGGATTTAGGTAGATTATAGGGTTTAGTTTTAATTTTTTCAAAATTTGGGGCATGGGGGTTTGGCCTTAGAGCCAAATCAAAGACCAACGCCGGTGGGAATGTCGAAATTGGTTCTTTGAAATAGGTGGTGATACCGGTTAGGGTGACCAATTCCCAGTCCTTTGTGAAAATTGACCTAGCCTATAAAAGGATAAGTTATAGGAAAATGGATTTATAAGATAGATAGGTAGGTAAATTTAGAGAGATGAGAGGCACAATAGAATAGAAGTAGGTGGGTATAAGTTATCTATGGCTAGGAAATAGGCGAGTATTAGTTAGGTCGAATATCGAAGGAGAGAATTGATGAAATAGAACATGGGGATTGTTTAGGCTAGATAAAATGGATGATAGGTTAGTGAAATAGTTAGGAAATGAATAGGTAGGTAGAGCAATGTGGGTGTGGGATGGGGGTAGGTAGGGGTGAAGAAATGAGTAAAGTAGGTAAGTACTTGACATTGTTTAGTGGTATGGATGTAGGAACGTCACCAGTTGATGATGTAAGATAGGGTGCCATCATTATTGGTGTGGATGCGACCTAGTGTCACAGAGGACGAGTGGACTCATATGTGAGTCATTGAAATGATCAAAATTAGGAAATATAGGTGTACCTGAAGAGATCATAGTCTTTTGGTCTCTCTCATTGATAGATGGGATGCATCGACCAATACCTTCCTCTACCCACCAACAAGATGACTATCACACTGGAGGTTGTGTATAGGATTATGCGGCTACCGATTGTGGGAGATCTTATATATTAGATTTCGTTGGATGTAGTGATTGACCGAATAGTTGTAGTGTTTGGGGAGGCAGTTGGTTAATTGACTGAGTATAATGTCAACCTTATTTATGGAGCTATGTATGTTGTGCTTCTGCAAGAGACTTATTCGGGCGTAATGATGATGGAGGCCGTTGGATGCTACACATTTCCTAACTCATAGGGTGACCAATTTCCCCGAGCACCTTTGCCGGGGTTTTACATGATATGATTGAGGAGAATTTTTTTTTTGCATGGGCACAAAAATATCTAGTGCAACTATATAGGGAGTTGCGGGCTTATCAAAGAATGTGGTGTTATGGTATTTGTTGTACATTTTACCTTGACTGCTGAGCATATGAGCACATAGTGATTGTGCACCCATAGGGAAGGCCAATAGAGAATTTATATCGGGGTGGGATGAGAGTAGGCTACATGAGATGGGTGGCGTGAGGTGGAAATCCATGAGTAGAGGTGGAAACATATGATGGGGATTTCTATAGATGATGTATAGAGGGTCTATAAATGATGGATATAGCATGACGACCCTATATTGGTTTTCCTTCTTACGAGAGGCATGTCACAAAGTAGCTGCATGACATACAATTGATCGAGATGAATATAGGAGGCACTGTCGGTGAGCACAAGATGATTTTTGTGGATAGAGTCCAACACCGGTTTGGACTACTGATAGGATGTGCCTCCACAATTCCCTCAGTCACTAGAGATATGATAGTGAGAGTGGAGGCGAAAGCCCTATATAGGGGTGATGCAAGGTGATATGTGATATCTGCATTTTGATTTTGATATATATACTAGCCTTCATGCCAAAGATGCGAGATTGTACATGTGAGTTTTTGAGATAAAAATATTATTTTCACCAGTATGTATATGTATTGATACATAAACATTCCATTTTTATAGTTGATGATGATATCAGATCGATGATGTACTTGGTTTTGATGTTATTATTATTATTATGTTTGAAACTAGTTGAGTTAGGCATGGTTGAGTTGGGTATAGGCATGATGGAGTCTTGTGTTGGAACATAATGATTAAGTGGTCTAGCCAACCCTTAATGTATATGGGTCCATCACTAATATATAGGTTAATATTTAATAATATTTATATTTATATTTCTATTATTAAATATGCTAACCTAGGTATATACTTTAGGTTAAATATTTAATATCATGAAATGATTATATTTCTAATATTAAATATTATAAACCTAGGTGTATATGTAAACCATTTTAGGTTGAAAAGGTGGATCGGGAGACATACCCGATCACCTTATATAAAAAGGACTTTAAGTCCTCATTTGATATATTAGAAATATATCAAAGGTGTGCAAATCAAATGATTTGGTTTTACCCTTAGTAAATAGGGTGTCAAAGGAGGAGACAATCTTCTTGGATGTAAAATAAGTTCTTTGAAGTAAAAGGTTATTTTCAAAGTATTTTTACCCTATTGGGGTTTTCCACTATAAATATTGTGTCACCTGTGTTATTTATTTCTGCAAGTATTTCTTTATTTACTTATATTATGATGTAATCTAAATTTAAATATTTATTGTAACATTATGTAATATGTAAGTTGATTAAATCCGTATTTATTAGAATCCTTAAATTCTAACATGGTAACAGAAGCGAGGTAAATTAGATAAATTAAGATCAAATGTTGTGTATTTTATTTATTTGATTTTATAGGTTTTTTCAACCAACCCAAAAGGGTATTTAAAAGTATCGGCCCCTTTTTTTTTTCCCAATTTATTTTGGCATTACATTTGTGCAATTAAACTCTCGGTAAATTTTTAGGGTTTTTCAATTTTAAACCCCTAATTTTTTTGGGGAGAGATATAATATAATATGATTCTTACTTTCATTTCCATTTTGTAAATTATATGGAATTAATGTTTGTTTGGAAATTGATGTGTGCACAGGTGAAAGAAGCTTCAAATATTTACCTGTGTGAAAATCACATACAGAAAAAGAAAGGATTTATTACTATATGAAATAATTTTCATGTTTTCTATAATTTCAAATATTTTCCTATTAAATATTTCAGAAGGTAAATTCATACTCGTGTTCTTTGGTCCCCTCTAAAAGGATTAAATTTGAAAAATTATAGTTTATAGCTAATCTATAACTATATTCTATATAATTTGAAAACTATATTATTATTTTTAAATATATATGTAAATAAACATCATATTAAAATTTATTTTATATATGGTTAGTTTAAACCACTTAAAATATAAATTTTATTAGATTTGGTTTGTATATGTTTTAAAAAAACTTAAGTGCTTATTTATTTTGGAAAGATGATGTGTTTATTGCTTGGCCATGAGGGGGTTACTTTTTAAAATCTTAATACTTATTAAATAAAACCTAACATGTGTCCCTAACCATTTATATTATCCATGTAAGGGGGCGGCCCCATTCATTTATATCTTATAGTTTATAAAAACTATATAAATGAACCTATTTAAAGGTTTTCTTTTATATAAGAGTGGGAGTGAAGAATAAAATGAGATAATATCTCAGTTATAAATGTGGAACTCTCAAGTATAAATGGAGAATTAAAAAAGGGCTAGTTTATTGGTGGCCCACGTGAAGTGTGGTAAATATTTATTAAAATATTTGTAGTTATAGCCACATAAAAGTTTTAAAGTTTTTAGCTTGTAAGAATTCTATAAAATATTTTACAATATTTCCATAGTTTTAAATGTGTGCGAGGTAAAATTAAGATTAAATGAAGGGAGGAGACAAGGTTCATGAAAATAGGGATTTAAATTTATTTAATTGGTCGGGTGAAATTACTTGTCCCCTTTATAAAATATGCAGGTTAATCTATACTCCCATAAATCTACTTCCACCTGATAAAATTCTTTTAACCTGGTCTATGTCCTTTAAACCCCTTTAATAAGGGTTATGTGTTTTTATATATAAAAATATACTATAGTTTATAATTTTTATGAACTATATGTTGTTTTTTATTTACATTCTATAAACTATATACTTTTTTATAAAAAAGTGTATATATTTTTACATTATAAATTATAATAGGTTATTATAATGTGTTAAAATATAACCTCCCTAATATTATACAGAAGAAGAAATTTTAGAATTTCACATTCTAGAAATACACAAGTTTTGGCTTCATTAAATTTGACGGTCAAATGACTGTCATGGTAGACCAAACATAAGACCATATAAGGGTCATTTAGACGTCAAATTTAAGCTCATAGGTTCTAGAAAACTTTCATTGTGTTAAAATTGACGGTCAAATGACTGTCATGATAGACCAAAAAATAAGCCATTATGACGGTCATTTAGACGTCAAATTTAAGTTGGCCAGATTTTTGTCTACATTATTTTTTTCAGAAATTTGAAGTTGTTATGCATTCTTAGGGGTCTCTTCTTCACTTCTATATGGTCAGAAATATTTTTTATATAGATTTGGGGTATAATGCAAAGCCCTTTATATATAATGATTAAGTGGTTTGGCCAACCCTTAATGTATATGGGTCCATCACTAATATATAGGTTAATATTTAATAATATGAAATATTTATATTTCTATTATTAAATATGCTAACCTAGGTATATATTTTAGGTTAAATATTTAATATCATGAAATGATTATATTTCTAATATTAAATATTATAAACCTAGGTGTATGTGTCAACCATTTTAGGTTGAAAAGGTGGGTCGGGAGACATACCCGATCACCTTATATAAAAAGGACTTTAGGTCCTCATTTGATATATTCGAGAAATATATCAAAGGTGTGCAAATCAAGTGATTTGGTTTTACCCTTGGTAAATAGGGTTTCAAAGGAGGAGGTGATCTTACTGGATGTAAAATAATTTCTCTGAAGTAAAAGGTTATTTTCAAAGTAGTTTTTACCCTATTGGGGTTTTCCACTATAAATATTGTGTCTGTGTTATTTATTTCATGTAAGTATTTCTTTATTTACTTATGTTATGATGTAATCTTTATTTAAATATTTATTGTAACATTATGTAATATGTAAGTTGATTAAATCCGTATTTATTAAAATCCTCAAATTCTAACATCTTGGTCGATGAGGCATGGTTGAGTCTTGGTTGATTAGGTATGATGGGGTTAGAAATGTCGAAGTGTTGTTTATTTATGTAATGTAGGTTATGTTAGGCATGGTTGAATCATAGGTGTAGGCATAGTTGAGTTAAAAATTTCCAACTTACTTGTTAGTATGGAAATTATGTGTTGTTGATATGGTATGGTTTTAATTTCCAAGTAATTGATATTTATGGAAATATATATGAATTTAGTATGATGTGATGGATGTTTTTATTATGATAAGTATGATGAAATGATGTATGTGTTGTGATATGTTAATTTCCAAGTTATTGTGTAGATGGAAACTAACTAGGTTATGATGTGTATTAAAAAAGGGGGAATGGTTAGGGGAAAGAGTGGCCGAGATAACCTCCAAGGGCCCCATGCCCTCGAAGTGCTACCTACATAGCCCTAGCCAAAAGGGGCCTCATGCTGATATAGTTCTCCCATATGATAGGGAAGAATATGATAAGGTGGATAGGTAGGTTAATAGGTTTATGAATGATTGAGTCTAGTTCATTTAGGTATGGTTGAGTTTAGGCCGTTTTAGGTAGGGTTGAGTCTAGGTCATTTAGATATGGTTGAGTCTAGGTTGTTTAGGCAAGACATAATGTTTAAAGTGAGTTAATAAAAATAGATGAGGAAAATTGAGGTAGGTGAAAGGAGAAGAAAAATTTAGAATGTAAGTGTCGAAGGTCTAGTCCTATATAGGAGAATCAATAAGTAAGAAAAGAGGCAAATAGTAAAAGAGGTGAAATGCTCCATAAGTTTCAAGGACCATAATGAGCATACCGAGGATGGGTTTATGAACTTAAACCCCTAAAGGAAATGCATGATTGATTGTTCTAAGGGTGAAAGAAGTTACATGATCATAAAATTTCACATTTGTGGCACATCCCTTGAGTAGGTAGAAGAAGAGAAAGGAAGGAAGGTGAGGTGGAGTGGTTTATTTAGTGTAACCTTGTTGTGAGACAACATGCCCCTTCTGCAAGATACCCAAAACCAGAATAGGCAAGTCCATGATGAAAAAGTTGTACTTTTCTTGATTTTTTTGTATTTTGTATTTTATTTTGTTTTATAGACTCATCAATGTGAGAAGTCTATATGGGATCTATAGAATTACTCCTTGAGGTCTTCATGAAGCTGATCAATGTAGGAAGCTTTAGACTATTTAATTTTTATTTTGCGAAATAGTCTTCTTTTTGGAGAAACTACGTGCACGGTATGGTTAAATTTTTATAGTTGTCTTTTGAGGGAGTAGTCTATTTATAATAGAAAGATAGAAAGATAGATGTCCTTTTTGAGGGAGTCATCTATTTTCAAGAATTTTTAATCAAGGATTTGAATTTGAAAATCCCATATATTATTTTTGAATTTTTATTTGACTTTTAGGTCATGGACAAGAATATAAAGGAGTATAGGCTTATTTTATGAAGGAAAAACCATAGCACACAAAGGTTAACTATGAAAGAGAGGGTTTAAGTGATGAACAACCATGAGATTCCATCTTGAAAAGGACGAAAATTATCCATGAGAATCATGCCATGAGTAGAGTCGTGATACTCATATTGAAGATAAGACTAAAAGGTATCGGTTAATCACATGATTTTTATTTAGTCGTTGGTCCTTAAAATAGGTAAGTAAATGATGAAGGTTGCTCAAGGGATGAGTGGGTAATAGAAAGAAGGTGATATAGTACTTTATTCAATAGTATAATGGTGAAGATGTAAAACATTGAGGGCTCAGTTTGGGTTTACCTTCAAGAGAAGCTAAATGATAAACACCTGATCCATAGGTATGTATTCAATGTAGGGTCCAAGTGAATTAGGAGAAAACGTGCCCTATTTACTTTTCTCAACTTTTTTCTCATGTTGATTTTCCTTTAGGACAAGATCACCGACCTTGAAGATTCGTTCATGGACACATTTTTCATAGGCACATTTGATACGTTTTTGATAGATTTGAAGGTGATCGAGAGAATTTAAACGATGTTCGTCTAGAAGCTCAAGTTTGGCCAAACGGTCTTGGCGAAAGTCGTCATCATTGAGCATGTCTTTGAGTGAGATACAAAGTGAGGTAATTTGGACTTTGAGAGGTAAGATAAATTTTATACTATAGACCAAAGATAAATCTATGGTAACGTTTGAGGTGTGAATACTAGTGTGATAAGCCCATAAGGCAAAAGGAATGTGTGTGTGCCAATCCTTACCAGTATTGTCAACTACTTTCATAATAATTTTGTTAAGAGTTTTGTTAGTCGATATGGCTTGGCCATTTTTATGAGGATAATAAGGAAAAGAAAAATAATTTGAATGCCAAAGGTGTCGCAGAGTTTGCGTAGGTTTTTGTTTTTGAATTATTTTCCATTATCAATGATGAGGTGGTGAGGAACACCAGAGTGACAAATGATGTGATGGTTGATGAATTCATAAATTTTGTAGAAATGAGAGGTATGAATTCCACCCATTTAGTGTAATATTCAGTTGCAGTGATGATCCAATGGTGATGTTGAGAAGAATTAGGGTTAATCTCTCTGACGAGATCCAAATCCCATTGGGAGAAATGTCAAAGGTCTCTGGCGACTTGTAGAGGGCATGACTAGGGGTGTTATGAATATTAGTGTGTTGGTGACATTTCACAAAAAATTGACATAGTCATAACAAGTATTGGTTTAGGGTTGGCACAAGAGTAGCCAAGGCAAAGGATATGCTTATTGATAATAAGGCCACTAAAATGACCACCATAAATCCCCTCGTAAGCTTCCTTAATGGTGTATGTGATTTCGAAACTTGTAAGGCATTGTAGGAGGATATCGTCAAATCCACATTTTTAGAGAAGACCCCCATGATAACATAATGATAGACACTTTTGAGGAAGGATCATTTTCCATTGTGAGTGAGTTTCAGAGGAAGAATTGAGAGGGAAAGGTAATCGACAAACTACTTATACCAAATGTCACGTGGATCAGTTTCAATTCTTCCTAAAAAGTTAACATCTTAGAATAAATAAGAGGGTGATTGCAACCTTTGTATTGTGACAAAGATTTTGATTGAAGGTGAAGCAAGTATTTGAGAAGAAAGGTAGGCCATGGTATCCACAAATTTTTAGTGGAGTGCGGAGTGGTTTGAAGTTCATAATGATCAAAGGTAGTCAAAAGTATGTCAACATGATGTTTATACTTTTGATGTGTCTCATTACGACACTAGTATAAACCATTGACTTGGTTCACAAATAGTTAGGAGTCACCAAAGATATTAATTAATTTAGCATCTAACACTATGGCGGTCTAAAGACCTAGCATGAGTGCTTTGTATTCAGCAATGTTATTAGTACAATTAAAATCTAATTTGAAAGATAAAGGTGTTTCCCCATTTTCTTTAGTTTTTCGAATGATGAAACAGATAAGGGTAAGGGATGACGAGGAATACCTATTATTACTATCCGGTTGGTGGTTTCGTGCATTCTAACTTCTTGACCCAATGCCAATTGTGAGATCTTCCTTTTGGCTAGGAGGAACTACTTGTAATAGAAAATAAGACCACAAAAGAGAAGTTAAATGATATATGACAGTGGACTGCCTAGCATATGCTAGTTCCGGGAAGTGTGATACTTCCTAGATGGTTTTCAATCCATTGTTTAAAACAAATTAATGTGAGAAATAAGTAAGTCCTACTATAGTTGATATGATTTAGGTATCTCATTCAATCACAATAAGCAAATATAATATAACAGGCTAGGCTATAGTCAGATCTGAAGGGTTGGTAGGTGTCAGGGTACTAGGCTGGTCAGGGTTAGGTTCTAGGTTGTTTAGGTTATTTGGTAAAAGTTTGTTTAGTTATGTTATTGGCACATGGTGTGAAACACAAAGACCGATGAGGTTTACGGGAGATCGATGATGGTTATGGGTAATTGACGTCGGTACAGTAGGGTGTGATAATTCAATGAAAACCTTATTGTAAAGTCTAGGTGAGGTTAGATGGGGCTAAAGAAGGAGATGATGAGGTCTATGGGAATAATGAGAACACTCAGAGAGGTGGAAGGGCTAGGATAGGTGATCTAATAAATGGGTGGGTGAGGTTTTTGATTTTGTTAGAAAGAAGGCTATGGAGGGATGGGAATGTTAATAGAAGAATGATAACAGAAATGGTAACAAATATATGAGTAGAATAAGAATGGAAATGATTAATGATAAAAACATTTACCAATGTTGCAGGTCCAATGGTTGGGTGGTGGTGATGATCAGTTGATGGAATGGAGCTTGGTGCAATAGTGACGCTTCTCGAAATGTTACCGTGAGTGCCAATGCTTTTGGATCTGTCATCCGGTGTTGGCTATGGATGTCTGGGTGCATGAAAAGACTCTGGTTCTACTTGCATGCAACTCTCTTCTCATCTTCTTTCTCTCAAAATGTGCTAACCCAAAAAAAGGTTGTTAAGGTGAATAAATGGTAACCGATGATAGTTCCGTCTTGACCAAAGCATTGGTTTAGGTTTGACCGGCATCGGTTAAGGTGGGATTCCCTAGGTTTACTAAAATGGGTAGATCTTTCTAATTTCTTGGGCCAAGTTGGTTTATTGTTATGGATTAGAACGAAATATTCCCTTCTAATGAGTGGGAATGTGGTTAGAGATATTTTGGGCATTGATTTTAGGGTTGGACCAAATCTTAGCTCATTAAGGCAAGTAAGACTTAGTTATTGTTAGTTATGGAAATATGCCAAGAATAGGTTTAGGGTGAGGTGGCTGGATGAGGTGTCTAGGTGAGGTGGTGGGGTAGAAATTAAGATAATTAGATAATAAATATTGTGAGGATATATATTAATTTAATTAAATTAATAGTGATGTGGGGTGGAAGGGGCCTTGGTTAGGTGAGTATGTTTGAGTTGGTTATTTGACTAGGGACCAAGGGGAGTGTGACCCAATTTTGGTGTCTATATTTTTCCCCTTTTTGTTACGTAGCTTGTATTAGTAAGTGATGCTGACAAAAATAAGATGTGGTTGCCCCATGTGTGGGTGAAGGTGATCCCCCTCAAACTAGGAACTGATGAGGTAGAAGACAAAATCAATGAGTGGTTTGATAAAAGGTGGATGTGATGAAGAGGAAGGTGGACAACGGGGGTAATGGGGTAAAGTTCTAATTGGGTAATCAAGGTAATGGGCAGGGTCAAAGGTAATGACAGAAAAATGTACTCACACATATAAACTATGGCACGGTACTAGGTTGAAGAACATACAAACACTACATCGTTTAAGGTCGATAGGTTTATCCAAAAAAGGTTGATGTGATTCGGTATCCAAGGTATAGGATATGGTGTGGAAGCACATTATAAGTCAGGTGTAGGAACGTGTAGGTATGTTCCGGTACACCAAAGGTTGGGTTAGGATAAACGGCACGGAAATAGGCAAGGTAAGGTCATTAGGTCAAAAACACGGGTAATGTGTCGTAACGTATAACGAGCACATGGGTTCATAGGTCATTAATAATGTTTTGGGTCTAGGTAGCGAGGTCACGACATGGGTAGGTCCAAGGTATGGGTAAAATAACAAGTCCCTAAACACAATAAATGACAAGGATAGGTAATGTAGGCTTGGAGGTAGGTTGCGATAAGGGTGGGTAAGGTCAAACGCTAATGGGGAAGGGTAAATGTTGGTTAGGAATGGGAAAAGGTATTGACAAGAGTACGATAATTAATTGATGTTGGTCATACTTATCTAGTGATGGTCTAGGTAAATTATCATGGTTTGCTAGGGAACACAACTGAAGTCAGTTTAGGTACAACTGACCACGGTGTGCTAGGGCACAAGACCGATGTCAGATGGGGTATAACCGACACTTTGGTTGGTTAGGTCAATGTGGGTATATAAAAAGGAAAATTCCATCCTATATGGATTCATTTGTACACTTTTGACTTTTGGAAAATGAAAAAGCATTTAACGTTTTTTGTGCTTTGTTGTGAGAGAAGTACACGGAACCATACCGAGGTGAGGTGGGGAGATCTAGTTGGAGAGGAGATCGAGGTAGACAGTCCACAAGATCAGGCAGAGTGGGGTGATTGGTGGGGAGGAGTGAGGTAGAGATTTGACATGGCAGAGGACGGAGAAGGATCAGGTGGACCACCACCACAATGACTAGATGTTCCACTGTGGAGATGACGTCGAGATGAGGTAATAACTAAGCTTTCCATGTATTGTTATTAAATGTAGAAGGGAATATGGGTCAGGGGGTGTGGTTAGTGTAGAGAATTTTAAATTTTTGGTTAAAATGGGTGAGAGAAGGGGTGGGAAAAGGCATAAGTAGGTTGAATAGGGTTGGGGGGATTTGGGGAAGTTTGGGTAGGTGTCTAGGAGAAATGGGAGAGAAATGGGGAGAAAATTGGGGGTTTGGGTTTGGCGCAGATAAAGTGACCGATGTTGGTCAAGAGTATGGCTGACATTAGTCTTACTACACCAACATTAGTTAGGGATGAGGGGAATTGGTGCCGATTATAATGGACCGGTGACATCGGGAGTAATGCTTGGTGCTCGTTAGGGTAAAAGGGCTAGAGGTCTAGGAAGGGTAAGGGGAAAGGTTAGGTAAAGTGGGTAAAATAGATAGTAGGTGGGGGAAGGGAAGAAGGGAGGGGTTGAAGGTCAATGTTGGGTAAAATCAAGTTTTAATAATGTGTGTGATTGGTTGAATGCATGCGGGGACCAGCTATAGATGAGAGATATAGTACCTCCCTTGCTCACGGAGGGATGCGGGGGCAATGGCCGATGGACCGGTGTCGGGTTGTATAGGTGGCTCTGATTGGGGTCAGACACTACCGACATGTAGTTTGGGAGCTGATTTTGATGGTCGCTCTCATCGACAGATGGGACTCAGCGACCAATACCTTCCATCTATTGACGGTGAGATCACAGTCACCCTGGAGGATGTGTACAGGATCCTGTGGCTACCGATAGTGGGGACGCAGGTGTATTCTATCTCCTTAGAGGCCTATGAGGAGTTGATGCTGACTATTTTTGGTGAGGGGCTAGCAAAGATGAGGTTATGTAGTGCCGTATGAGCTATGGAGATATGTATTGGGCCCATCTAGAGGAGATGAGGCTAGTAGTGTTGTTGATGGAGGTAGTCTGCTGCTTTGCACTACCGGATGCGAGAGGGTGGGAGATTCCCATGATCATTAATGGGGGTTCTACATGACATGGTGGAGGACAGGACTCATTTTGCATGGGTGCCCGCATTCCTAGTTTAGTTATATAGAGAGTTATGGGCTTATGGGTGGTTATGAAGATTTAGCCTGTGTTGTACTTTCCTACTCCATTACTGGGCATATGAGCACATTGTGTGTGTGTCCTATTGGTATGCCCTGGGATGATGCATTCAAGCCAAGTTTTGTGTGGGTGGGCTTTAGGAAATGGGTGCCTATGACCTGGGAGCTCGAGTTACTTGAGCTACACACGATGTAGCCTATTATAGGTGATTACTAGAGGGGTTGTCTAGTGTGGACATTATTTGGAGGCCCTATGTGGGTTTTCCATCATATGGGTGGATGTCGAGGAGTTACAAGAGCTATAGCTGATCCGATGGATAGAGAGGTGACATACAAGAGAGCACAAGATGGTACATATTGACAGGAGAGACGGTAGTTTACGCTGCTTCAGATATACCTCCACCCTTCCCACAATATAGGAGGGATGACGTGGAGATGCCTTTGTCTCTACCACATCCGATAGTGCTGATAGGGTAGGAGGAGAAAGTGAGAGATCATAAAATTGATGATGCTAGGGTGACCAATAGATACAGGAAGTGGTGGGCCACACATTTACAAGTGGTACCGCTGAGGCTGAGGCGCAGCCGGATTTATCCAATATCACAATGTAGAGGGATGCCCTACGGGGCAGTGGTTACCCCCGATTACATAGCTAGAGATAGTATAGAGGAAGCTAATAGGTTTGGAGGCACAGTTGCTATTTTACAGGCACATGTGGCAATGCGCTACTGAGACCGAGTAGCATAGGGACAGTACTATATGACGGAAAAGTGACAAGCGAGCATGGGAATCTACAGTGACTCTTCCTCACACCCGACCTCCCAAGGTCATGCGAGAGATAGCCGGTTGGGATGGAATATGTGTGAGATCTGAGACAAACTAGTTAGGCAATCTAATGTCTTTAATGCGTACTAACAAAACTTGTGAATTTAAAGCAAAGAAAGCCCTCCTAACTTGAGCTGGTGTGATAGATTGGTCAGCAAGGATGACAGCTCGAAGGCTCCAATCAATATCGAGCTCTGGCGTGATTCGATCTATAGGTTGTGGAATACATGGAAAATGACCGGGATAGTTTCGTGTATTTCTCCGGACAGGGTCATATGGTGGATGGTAAATGTAGTCAATTCTATGGACGGTTCTCTGGCCTAGTCTAGAACTCTCTAGCTTTGTTAGCTGTTGTGTCTAGCAAGGATAATTGTTCGATGATGATAGGTGGAAGTGGAGTAGACTGGAATACTAGTGTGTGTAGGCCAGTGTCTATGTCTAATTCTCCTATGGATTCGTTGGGCTGCGGGATTTGTGGGTCACAACCGTAGACTCTTAGTCGTTGTGGACCTATTATGGTCATGCGTGAAATCAAGTCCTAATCCCTAATATCCAGTAATCGTATGCTTTCTCAGCTTCTATATTTAGGATCAATAACTGTGTGATTTTCTTAGAATACCCTACAGGCGTTCGTGCAACCTGGATTCTTAGGCTGGTATCTATATCTAGAAGAGTGTCTCCTGCATCTGGCTGTGGGACCAAAGGATCACAACCAAAGGTTTGTTCTCTTTCGAACCCTTCTACAGTCATATGAATGTTTGCCTAGGGTAATCTATAGTTCGGTTGATTCGACCAAAACGTGTGTGCTTGGTCATCTTCTATGTTTAGTCCGCTCAACTAAGAATTGATTTGTTGCAAGCTTACCATTGTTCGGAAGACTTGAATCCTAAGATTTTGATCTATATCAGTTATTGCCATGATGAGATTGGGTTGGGGCACGATTGGCTCGAATATGTATTCCCTGGGCTCTCTAGGTCCCGTGATTGTCATACAAAAGTAACAAAGTAAATTAACTGTAACAAAATGAAATTTAACTATGTGAAGTGTATCTATAGCATATATGTTTTCTCTATCTTTTTGTGTTTTCTGATGAAATTTACGAATTTAAGAAAACAACTATTTAAAATATCTAGAAAGACAACTAAAATAATAATTTAAAACAAACAAAATAACCAAGTGTAGCTATTTGTCTATGCAATTTGTAGATCTATTCTAAACAATAAAATAGCTCATCTAATCTATTTGCAAGATTCTCGATCCTACCTCAGAAGTGAGGAGTGAATCATAGTTTCTCAGAAACTATCAATCCCCACAGCTTCCCTGGAAATATCGAGAATAGAATTTACTGAAATAAAGCAATTAACTACTCTATTTGATATGATTCTAACTAGAACTTTGAAAGCTAGAACCTGGATTCTGCAGAACAGTGGCGAATCTGATGGTGTGTGTGATCTTGTCCCCTTAGTGTGATCTCCTCATTCCTTCGTGTTCACGTGGATCTAGAAAAGCGTGTAATGCTAGCATCAACAAAAGTAGATATTGGGACAAAGGTAGCTCAAGACATAGACTGAATACAATGCGAGTAGGAGAGGGATAGCGCAAGAGTACAGAGCTTGGCTTATGTAATTCCTAGCGGGATCTATTGTGAGTCATGCAACATAAAGCATCCAGAACCTGAAACTATCCTGTTTGAGGAGCAAAACCTGCAACTTTAATGGCTTCCTAAGCTATTCTACTCCAATGGATTGGATGAAACAACAACACTGCTTGCACAAGATGGATTTGTGGCTTACCAACAGTAAAACAATGCTAACTAAGCATGCAATGAACTAAACTATGAATCCTAAGAAAAATAAAAGACTGAATTACTGAAATGAGAAGATGAGAAGTGAATGAGGGGCCATTTTCTTGAGCACAAGCCAACTATTTATACCATTTGCATTTACCCAAGGTAAAAGCCAAATGGAATTCTTAAACTATAAACAATGGCAAAACACTATTCTAGGGAACCAGAATCATAAATGCAAGCTTATGGTGGTGAAAGAAAGCTGGTAAAATGTTGAATTTACATGAGTTGTGTTAAAAGAGCTTTCTAGAAAATGCGTAAAGGACCACCGCCTGTTAAGGTGGTGGCGGTTTTGTCACTGAAGAGAAAAAGGCCAAGAAAAGAGGGGAAAAGGGAAAAAATAAAGCACGCGGGGGCTAAGCGGGGCATGCGGGATGTTAACATACACTGGAGAGCTTTTTTGGATCCTGAACACCTTGCGAGGAGACTTGTATCATCATTGGGGCACGTGTCACATTATTCGACAAGATAAGTACCTTACAATTTTGGGTACGTACATATTGCCCCCTCAGAGAAACATTTTAGCCATGAAGAGGCGTAAAATGGTGGGTCCGAGTATGGCGTTCCCGAAATGGGAAATTAGAAATTATACCTGATACATCCGTGTGTTGAAAGGATGCCATCCAAGATTCCTGCTACCATTTGTGCGGGGATAGGAACTTACCTCTGTCGGCACTCCAAACCTATGAAAAAGTCATTTAAAACGAATCAGAGCGCTATATATATGAAAGTGGGCCCATTTTCCTATTCATTTGCATGAGTCGATTTGATTGATTTTGAGCTCTGGGACCCACGGTGACGGTTTCTTGCGTGAGTAGAGTCAAAACGTCCGCTGACGAGATAGCGATCATGCCTCCACGTGCGGAACATCGACCCGTGAGATCGCAGGTTAGTTTTCTTCAGTTTATCCTTTTTACCCCCTTAAATTTGAAATGCTAAATACTTTGTCATGGGGGGGTAATTTTTCAAAATGTTAGTGCTAAAAGGTCCACCTAGGGGGGGCGCCTACTGGGTAGGCTTTGTTTTTAGGTAAAATGGTCATTTTTGCATTTTTTAAACTTAAAATCTGCGTTGGTTTTGGACCATGAGCCGCCTTGCCCGGAGCGGTGGTTACATAACCGCCGCCCTGTTTAGGGTAGCGGTTACACGACCACCACCCTTAAGGTGGCGGTTACAAAACCGCCTCCCTGCTTAGGGCGGTAGTTTTGCACAGAATGCAAAAGGAACATCTATTTGAGATTGTGTTTGTATTTTTAGCATTTCTACGTGCTTTCATGATTTTTCTAGTATTACTTGGATGCTAACTTGCTTTGTTTTGTGTGTTTTTGGGTGTATGCAGGCGAGAGAGGAGTATATCCGGTGGAGTCGAGAGAGGGAGTGTGATTGGCTCCTAGGGGTACTAGATGCCCTCTCACAGGATGAGGAGGACACTCTTTAGCGGGCTGGGATATTGCACATTTCACGTGTGCCCCACGTTACACCATCTAGTCACATCCTTTGTGACTTGTTCTCATATTGGGATGCAGATCGGAACACCTTCCGATTGCTAGGGGTCCGCGGTGAGTGGACTATCACATTGGAGGATGTCTATCGCATTCTAGGGGTCCCGATCATCGGGAGACGACTCACCCTAGAGACAACAGGCTCATGGGCATAGATTGCATAGTGGGCCACATATATGGGAGATGCAGTCATCTCCACGGGGTCGAAGAAGGGGGTGAGAGTTCAATCTATTCCTTCTTTGCCCATCCCCCTACTTCGCCAGGCCATCATGGGGATCCTTGCCTCGAGACTGATCGGGGACAAGGGAGGAGATACATTATTATACTGCTGGTCCCCCATTATTACACAGATAGAGGGCACCATCGATATATGCAGGAGCGGAGACATTCTTGGGACCACCTACCATGACTTATACAGGGTGGTCCGTTTATAGGGGCAGTCATTGAGCCACCCGACTCTAGTCATGAGTTGGGTCTATGAGCATTTCATCCCTTATGGCAGGGGTGTGGAGGTGGCAGATCCTGGAGCTGTGAGGGCAGCTAGATGGACAGACATGTCGGTGCTTAGAGCACCTCATCAGCCAGTTTCCTCCCTGACTACTACCGACATGGAGGCCACACCATACCAGACTATGGTAGGTATATGGGGTGAGGAGGCTCTTACCTTGATCTCCTGCTCCACGCACAGGAAGCTTATTGATAGAGTGGGGCGAGTGGAGATGCACCCCTTTGGCCGAGTTCCTCAGCAGTTTGGCCTACCATACATGGGTATGCTTCCCCCAGTGGCGCCAGTATATAGATCAGTCCGAGAGGCTAGAGGGGGGCCTAGAGGCCGGGGTTGGACAGTGGTTACTCCTGGCATTCCTATTGCAGCCAGGAGGATAGTTCGTGCCAGAGGGAGAGCCGGTGCGCCTCAGTGCCTTTACTTCAGATTTCCGCGGGTCTTGCCCACAACAGCGATGACCCCATTGAGGTAGACTCCGAGTCTGAGGAGTTTACGGGGAGACAAAGGAGGAGACCAAGGACAGTGATCCTGAGTGGCATGATACCTAGGATATCATGCAGGTGGAGAGGGCCGAGCAGAGTGCAGAGAGGGTGACTCTAGTTTCAGAGGAGCCACTCTCCCAGGGCCATGGGGAGGATGAGTCTATGCGGGGCATTACGTTGCTCCAGCCACAGGAGCAGCCCCTCAGTCGGCAGCGGCATCCGTGGCAGGTGCTGATCCCATAGACCCATCATGGAGGCCTGGTGATCCGAGTAAGTTACCTTCTCCCCTCTCTAGTGTTTGTTTAACTTAAGATCATTTTAGTTGCTATCTTGTATCTTTTAATTTCTTGTTTGGTTTCTAATTTGTTTTCTCCTTGGTTTGCAGAGACCGCCGATGAGTGGCGGGACTTGATCCATAGGGTATGTACTGATACCCTGATGATCCCCATGGAGAGGACCCGCGCAGAGCTGTCCGTGGACGCTGGGGAGCCTTCAGGAGCCGGCAGACATACCGACGTCTTTGCTCCAGTCTGGCATGTGGCCAGGATGGTATCGACCCTTCGCACCGAGCTAGCGGGGTACAAGATGGCTGAGCGCTTGATGAGGAGCCATTCTCGTGGTGAGACTGTGGCTGCCCCTCGGGATCCTGAGCCCTCCGTACATTTAGAGCGCCGGCGTAGCCGGAGTCCTAGGCGTGGGCGTGCACCTTCAGAGGGGTCTCATAGGGATTGAGAAGCCACTTGGCTCTTGTAGATTTTGTACTATATATTCTTTTGTATATCCTGGGCTCTTTGAGTGTTTTAACCATGCTTAGTGCATGATGGCATTGTATATAAACATTGATTATTTATATATATGCATTCATTCTGGATCAAAATCTTGGCATTCATGGCTTTCTTTCTATTTCCAGTTTCCTCACATATGCTATGATGTACGTTTATATGTTTATTTTAGAATATATGTAATGGTGAACAAATGATGCAAGTTTTTTACTTTCCTTTTGTGTTTCATGATGCTGATATATGATGATGTAGATATAATGTGATTTTGAATCTTAGTTTCTGTAAGCAATTTTGGATACTTCATGTTTGTTTTGGCAAAGTGATGAAAACATACTGGTATGATGAACAGATAAACCTGCCCCTACCCCAAACTCCACGCAACTAGTAAGATGCGAGGGCTTATCACCAAGAGTTGGGAAGGGTGTAAGTTATGAGGTGTAGTGAAATGATAGTGATGAAAGATAGACAAAGCATTGGTGGAACCAAATTAGGACACCACAAGTCTACTCTACTCAAGTGACTTCATAGTTTTGGATGTAACTTGCTTTGTAGTTTATCCAGACTTAGACCTGTAGATGGCCACATAGTAGACAAAATATGGTTTTTAGGATTTTAATTCTCTTGGGACTTTGAACATCTGATTCATTTGTTTTTGACTCAAAGTTTGAATTGTTTATGTATGACTTTTTGCATTTATTTGTCAAGAGGACCCCCTACACTTTGCCCCATGCTACTAGTAAGAAGCGTGGGTTTATCACCGTGGGCAAAGTATAGGTGAGTAAGGGCATTCCCATCCTTTCCCAACCCTACGTCACTAGTAAGAGATGCAAGCTCATCACCAAAGGTTGGTGGGGCAAGGAAATGTGTAAAATTAAAATTTTCTATTTGATCAATGTTTGACTTGTTTATTTGAGTAAAATGTCAGTATGTGTTTATTTCCAAAGAGATATACATATGGGATAGATGTGACACCATGAAGCTTCTAGAACATACCATAGGCAAGACACCTACCCTAAGAAGAAACCAACAATGGGAATAAACTTGCAGATCTTGGTATGGTTACCGTTAAGACTTTGCCATGTCTAGCTTATTTGATAAAATGATTCCGAGGTAATTTGATGATATCATGAAAATGGAGAAGTATGATTAGAGTGTTTATGCCAACAACATCATGAGTTTGTAATGAATTGCTTTGAGAATAGATTCCTTGATCACAATTTGTGTATGAACAAGCGGACAACATGATCCTAATCTATATGAAGATGCAATGTAGATATATATATATATATATATAAGTAGTGCTAGCTGCTTACGCGTAAAAATGCTTGAGGTGTAGGGAATTGACTGTTTCACCAAATTCCTCACCTTCTAGCGTACATAAGAGGTATGCACCATTCCCATAGTCTTTCATGACTCGGTATGGGCCTAACCATTTAGGCCGGAATTTCCTTCCTTCGCTGGTCTTCTTGTCGATCCGGCTGTCTAGTCTTAGAACGAGATCACCTTCATATATGTCGCGCTCATAGACTTTCTTGTTATATTGCTGGCACATCCGGTCAGCATAGACTCTATGTCATTGTTCAGCATCTAACCTAGTTTCATCTAGGATTTCTAGTTGGGAAAGACGTGCTTCTCTGTAAGCGTCTTCATCTAGAATCCCTTGTAATGAAATGCGGAGACTGGGTATTTCAACCTCGAGTGGGAGAACTGCCTCTGCCCCGAATACTAGCGAGAAAGGAGTTGCTCCCGTTGGTGTTCTTATTGAGGTTCGGTGGGCCCATAAGGCTAGATATAACTTTAAGTGCCAATCTTGTTTGTTTTCTTTCACCATTTTAAGGAGAATGGATTTTAGTGTTTTATTCATCGCTTCAGCCTGTCCATTGGCTTGAGGGTAATACAAGGAAGCCGTATGATGGCTTATTTTAAATTTATTGCATAGCTCATGAACCTCTTCATTCTTAAAAGAAGTTCCATTATCGGAGATAATGATTTGCGGGATACCGTACCTACAAATGATTTGGTTTAAAATGAACTTGGCGATTATAGAACCAGGTACAGTAGTAAGAGGCATAGCCTCTACCCATTTGGTAAAATATTCGGTGGCCGTGATTATAAAATTATGGCCGTCTGTGGACGAGGGAGAGAATTTCCCTATTAAATCTAGGCCCCATGTAGAAAAGGGCCATGGAGTAGTGATTGGTTACAGAGCTTGTGCCGGCATATGGATCTCATGGGAGAATTCTTGGCACTTATGACACCTGCGTACGAACTCTACTGTGTCGTGTTCTAGAGTAGGCCAGAAATAGCCCATTCGATGTATTTTACGAGTGGTGGCATGACCACCGAAGTGGCCTCCACACATTCCACTGTGGGATTCATGGAGAATCTTCTTGGATTCTTCCGTGTCGACACATCTTAGGAGCATTCCATCGAACGCTTTCGATAGAGCACTTGCTCTATAATGATGTATTTAGCTACGATAATACGTAACCACCTTCTTTGTTGTGGTGTAGCTCCTTCTGGATACGTATGGTCCATGATATAATTAATGATATCAGCATACCAGGGACACTCAGAGATAGAGGGTTGGGTTTCGATGTAGTATATGCACTCATCTGGAAAATATAAATCTACTAGATCGCCTCCATCTAATGGGTTATTAGCTAACCAATCTGTGATGATTTGTCCTTTAACCGAATTTTGATTTACAAATGTTAATTCGAATTCCCCCATTAAGGTTATAAAACGTCCAGCCTTTTTAGACAAGGACCCTTGTGTGAGGAAAGTTCGTAAATGGTCTGTTTTTACCATGACCCTTGTTTCTTGATTTAGCATATAATGTCTTAGGCATTTGGTTGCAAAAAATATGGTGAGGCATTCTCGTTCTGCTTGGGTATAACGTGTTTCATAGTCAAGCAATGTTTGGCTAATGAAATAAATCACGCGTTCTCTCTTGTCATCGTCTTCTTGAGCCAGCATGCAGGCTAGCGAGACATTGGTAGCTCGTGAGTATAAAATTAATGGGTGATCTAGCTTAGGTGGCATTAGCATAGGTGGTGATAACAGGAAATGCTTAACTGCATCAAAAGCTTCATTGCAGTCTTCATTCCAATCAATGCTATAATCTTTCTTGAGCAAATTGTTGATTGGATGTATGGCGAAACTTAAGTCCGGGATGAATCTCCGAATTGCACCCAGTTTTCCAAGGAATGACATGATTCCAGATTCATCCGAAGGTGGAACCATTTCGAGGACAGCCCGAATTTTGGTTGGGTCAACATCTATCCCTCATGACAATATGATGTAACCTAGGAGCTTCCCTCCTGTTACTCCAAAGATGCATTTTTTTGGATTTAGCATGACTCCGTACTCTATCAGCCGTGAGAGAATGATGCGGAGTACTTCTAGATGGTCACAACGCTTCTTGGCCTTAGCCAACAAGTCATCTACATAGGATTCCATGATTTTATGAATTAAATCATGAAATATATATGTCATAGCTCGTTGGTATGTAGCACCAGCATTCTTGAGACTAAATGGCATGACAACATAACAATAAGTTCCCCAAGGAGTTATAAACGTGGTTTTAGCTTGATCTTGTTCAGATATTTTAATTTGATTGTATCCTAAGAATCCATCCATGAGAGACAAAAGTTCAAACCCAGCTGTTGCATCAACAATAACATCAATGGATGGCAACGGTAAGTCATCTTTAGGACACACTTTGTTGATGTCTCAGAAATCTATGCAGATGCATATCTTTCCATTTTTCTTGAGAACGGGAACGATGTTAGACACCCATTGGGAGTAATCGACTGGCTTGATAAATCCTACTTGGAGGAGTTTTATTACCTCCTCTTTTACCATGAGAGCTACCTTGGGTTTCATGGGTCTCGATTTTTGTTTAACTGGCTTTGCATCAGATTTAGTGACGAGGTTGTGCACCACGATGTGGGGTGCAACCCCTGTCATTTCCTTATAATTAAATGCAAATGCCTTCTGATGTTCTTTGAGGATCCGAGTGTGTATTTCTACTTCCTCTGGGGTTAACGAGGACCCTAATTTCAATATCCTTGGTTCGTCTTCCGTTCGATGTTAATATCAATTGTTTCTTCGATCAAAGAGGCGTTACCCTCTTCAAACTCAGGTGGCGCTGGAGGTAAATCCAAATCATCCCCATTTTCTACTGTGCATATGCTAGGTTCCATTTGTGAGGGAAGATCCACCATGGGATTTCCGAAGTAGGAAGACGAATGTGGGATTAAGGACAAATCTATCATATGATAGGAGAGATGTAGTGCCGCATAGGCATTTAAGTAATCCAAAGTGACCATATCACTATCAACACGGTCTAGGATAGTAAATTCATTTCTGTTTAAAAGAGAATTTGTCATTGTCTTTATCAATGGTTCATCACGAAGGGATACCATGAAACGGGTATCCTCTAACTCATTGCTTGGAGTAAAACGTGATGCTGAAGTTGCTATTGAATCGGCGAGAAGATTTTTCTCTCGCGGGATTGCTTCAATTGATATGAAGTCAAACTCCTTGCTTAAATCTAATACAGACTTTTTTGTAAAGTTGTAAGTGTTCGGCTTTGGTTTCATATGCCTCAGAGACTTGGTTTGCTACTAATTGCGAGTCTCCTAAGACTCTGATGTTATCAACACCAATTCTTTTAGCTAAGATGAGGCCAAGGAGGAGGGCTTCGTACTCAGCGCCATTTTTTGTGCACTCAAAATTTAGTTTAAAGGCAAAAGGTAAGACTTTTCCTTCATGGGAAGTGAAGATTACACCTGCCCCCGCTCCGTAATGGCATCTAGCTCCATAAAAATGGAGTGTCCAATATTTGATTGGGAATATGGACGCTGGGATATCTATTGTGTTTGCATATTCTACTTCCACCATACAGAGATCCTCTGCTGGAAGAGAGCCAATGCCTAGGGATATCCTATGCCTACTGAATCGAATGGTAAGAATATTGGTAGATCATTTTCTAGCAGTTCAACGATCTTTGTAGTAGTTCTTAATGATACTGCTTCTACAGTGTTAGCCTCATCTTTGGGGGTTGGGGTTACTTTGGCTAGGCTCATAGCTTCAAGATCTGTCATAGGTACTAAATTTTCGTTTGTTTTTGCGTCGATAGGTTTATTAAGTTGATTTGTTGGGAGTTCAAACTCCGAGTGTACGCCTGGTCTTTTCTTTAAGTCAGCTAGGTGTACATCAAATGGTTTTGGATCACCTTTGGCCACGAATACCTTTCCTAAATGTAAAAACCTTACTTCTTGAAATAGTGTAGAAGGGATTGCCTTCATGCGGTGTATCCAAGGTCGGCCGAGGATCATATTATAGTTAGTTTCCTGATCTATAATATAAAACTCAGTCAAGATGGTTTTGGGTCCTAAGGTGACCGGTAATATTATAGTTCCAACCGAGGTGGCTTTAAGACTATCATAGCCCCTTAGTGTATTTCAAGTTGTGGAGCAATTGGTTTCTCCATACCCTAGCTTTTGGAGGAAAGAGAAGGGGACTATGTTAACTGCCACCCCATCATCAACCATTGCATGCTTTACATAGTTGTTATAAACCCATACTTGCAAATGTAAGGTTGGATCACCTCGGCGTGTGATCTCAGCATCTGTCGGCATTTTGTTTATCTCGAATATGAATTTGACATCCCTATCTGCCTACCCTGGAGGATGAACATCAAAGTCCACATGATTTACCTGTGTTTCAGGTGGTGGAGTGATGTTAATTAGATGACCTAAACCTAATGCTTCTAAAAGAGCAGCCCTGTGGGTAGGAGAGTTCTTTAGTAAGTCTAAGAATGAAATGTGTGAGAAGGTTTTTGTTAGGTCGTTAATCAAATCATAGGCTCCCACAGGTTTTACTATGATTTGTTGGATGTCATCTGCCTCTGGCAGGTGGCTTGGACTTGGCTGAGAGAAATACTCTCGTGTCCTTGTTATAGCTTCGATGGGTAGCTCAGCGTCTAACTCCACTAAACCGACTACCTTAGGTCGTGGCTGACTTCCTAGTTGTGGCGCAACTAATGGATTTAGCGAGGTCGAGGCTTCATGATCATTGTTTCCTGTCATTACACCTTTGTTCGTCCTAGTTAGATTTATCCTGTTGTTATCATGATTTGGGAGTGGATCATTAAAGATCTTCAGGGGTGCGTTTTGAGGGGAAACTGCCCCTGAAAAGGTATTTGACGTTGGTGACGTAGGATCTGCTAAGAACATATCCATAAAAAGTTGTTTTTGTTCATCTGGCAAGCATTGCATGAATTTATTGTAGTCACGGCATGTTCTAGTGTCATGGCCCCGAATTTTGTGGAAACCACAAGATTTAATTAGGATTGTAATTCCTAGTTTGTTGATTTGATGTGTATTGTGGCCCAAAATTTTGAT
The DNA here is from genome assembly GCA_018340775.1 of Taxus wallichiana var. yunnanensis. NCBI lineage: Eukaryota > Viridiplantae > Streptophyta > Pinopsida > Cupressales > Taxaceae > Taxus > Taxus wallichiana. The sequence continues at coordinate 228,561,120 of CM031234.1, read as the reverse complement.
GAAACCGTTGTCTATTAAAATTTTGTGTTTGTTGTCTTTGGTTTGAATTCTGGTTTTGATACCTAGTTGAATTTTGGCTTGGACCCTGTATGGGATTTTGCCATTGTTGTTGTTGTTGTTGTGGATGGTTAAAATCCTTTGTATTGATTGGGTTTGGGTAAAATTGTTATTTCGTTGGTTGTTTATTTGTGATGGAGTATTGACAATATTTACCTTTTTAGGCTGGTCGGTTACTCCATCTGTTGTTACACCCCGATTTTTGTTAAGGATTTTAGGTCCTTGATTGATGTTTGTGGTAGTGGTATAAGTTGTAGTGTTCTGATTGGGGGCGATTAACCTCCCATTTGCTCTATATGTTTTCGACCTCTATCAATTCTGCTTGATCTATTCAAAGATTACTCTCCAAGTACTTCATCGTAAGTTCATAATGGGAACTGGACTTCTTCCTTCACTTCTCTACTAAGCGAATGAAGGAATAAATCACATAGTTCCATTTGATCCATGTTTGGAGCATTTTCCGAGGAATAAAGGACTGTACGCCACCTTTGGATGAAATGGGCGCATGATTTGTTGTGTTATTGTTTGATGTGTAAGAACTCCCGATTTCTGTTCTTAATAGTTTGTTCATGTCAAAGGCTTTGATGAACTCGAAACGATTTGTTTGAGCGAATGGATGGAAGTCTCGGGTATTCTATAATACCAATCTAGAGAAATTCCTTCCAAGGTTTTGGGAATATTTAAAGCAACAACCCCATCCCATGGAAGTAGTTCTCGAATGGCTGTAGCGTAAGCTTTGATATGTGCATTTGGATCTCCCTCTCCTTTGTATTTGGGAAAATCGGGAAGAGGTCTTGGAAGCATGACGCTTCGTATGGTGAAATCCAAGGGTTCTTTCAAATATTTTGAGTAAGTCCCTATCGCATATGTTTCGACCATTGATGGCACCTGTTGAGGGAGTAGTGGTGGGATGGGTTGTTGATATGGCACAACGTATGCGTTGGCAGGGGCATAAGGAAGCCCCTGTGTTTGAGAAAAAATTCCAGGAGAGGAGAACATATCCCCTTGTGGTGATTTGGAGTATATGTTTAAGTATGACGGGGTACTATCCAGGAATGGATTGTTCTGTACTAGACTAGACCGGGAGGAACAAAGTGCTAGAGATGGTGGGTCTAGTTGGCATTTGTTGTGAATACTGAGGAGTCATGCCTAACATGCCTACTCCTATGAGGAGATCCACTTGGCTAGGATGGTGTGGAGGATTAGAACTCCCTGCTTGCATGAATTGCGAATTTTGACTTGCTTGGGCAAGTTCTAACCCTCTAACCTTTTCTATTAGAGTTGAAATGACTTCATTTGGTGAAGTCACGATATTCTGCCTTGGTGGCATTTGTTGTATACCATGGTTTTGTATAGGCATGTGATATCCTGTTATGAACTGATTGCTATCTTGCCAAGTTTCTCCGAGGGTATTTCCTATATGCAGTGGCATAGAGGTATTTTCTTGAAAAGAGACCTCGGGTTGTGGTTGTAAACCTCCTACAGGTGGATACATACCTCGAGAACATTGGTCATTCCTGGCATAACGTATTGAATATTCATCGTCTAAACCTTGGTATGAGTCTGATTGTCTACTAATTTGTGGTCTAAGTAGTACCTGAGGAGATGAACCAGATTCTCCGGTGAACGTCATATTGTTCGAGCCTGAAGGCTCTATTTGTTACGTTTGAGCGAGTTGTTCCAACTCCTCTGTTTGGAAGGACGAGCTATATCTGATCCTTGGAGTTTGTGTTGACAAATGACTAGTTGAATAGTTTTTTCCCACACCGAGAGCGAGGGTGATGATTATCTATTCTATTGCACGTAGTATGCCCCAAGACCCAAGAGGGGTCTGCCATATGCATCGAATCTCGACATATTTGGGGGGTATACAAATACCCGTAGAATAATGGGAAGGAGTGAAGGTGAAAGCCAATGAGGTGGAGAAGATGAAAAGTATACTAAACTTGGAAGAACACGTAATACTATGACTCCGAACTAGAAAGTAGGAAGTTCACGTCAGCTTCACTAATTTTGTTTGTTTCACGTCGGGTTCACCAATTTTGTACGACGAAAAAGTGACAAGCGAGCGTGGGAATCTACAAGTGACTCTTCCTCGCACCCGACCTCCCGAGGTCGTGCAGGGAGACAACATTGAGGATGGAATATGTGTGAGATACGGAGACAAACTAGTTAGGAAATCTAATGTCTTCAATGCGTACTAATGGAACTTGCAAATTTAAAGCAAAGAAATCCCTCCTAACTTGAGCTGGTGTGATAGATTGGTCAGCAAGGATGATGGCTCGAAGGCTCCAATCAATATCAAGCTCGGCATGATTCAATCTATAGGTTGTGGAATACATGGAAAATGACCGGACAGTTTCGTGTATTTCTGGACGGACAGGTCATAAGGTGGATGGTAAATGTAGTCAATTATATGGACGGTTCTCTGGCCTAGTCCAGAACTCTCTAGCTTTGTTAGCTGTTGTGTTTAGTAAGGATAATTGTTCGATGATGATAGGTGGAAGTGGAGTAGACTGGAATACTAGTGTGCGTAGGCCAGTGTCTATGTCTAATTCTCCTATGGATTCGTTGGGCTGTGGGATTTGTGGGTCACAACCGTAGACTCTTAGTCATTGTGGACCTATTATGGTCATGCGTGAAATCAAGTCCTAATCCCTAATATCCAGTAATTGTATGCTTTCTCAGCTTCTATATTTAGGATCAATAACTGTGTGATTTTCTCAGAATACCCTACAGGCGTTTCGTGTAACCTGGATTCTTAGGCTGGTATCTATATCTAGAAGAGTGTCTCCTGCATCTGGCTGTGGGACCAAAGGATCACAACCAAAGGTTTGTTCTCTTTCGAACCCTTCTACAGTCATATGAATGTTTGCCTAGGGTAATCTGTAGTTCGGTTGATTCAACCAAAACATGTGTGCTTGGTCGTCTTCTATGTTTAGTCCGCTCAACTAAGAATTGATTTGTTGTAAGCTTACCGTTGTTCGGAAGACTTGAATCCTAATATTTTGATCTATATCAGTTATTACCGTGATGAGATTTGGCTGGGGCATGATTGGCTCGAATATGTATTCCCTGGCTCTCTTGGTCCCGTGATTTTCATACAAAAGTAAAAAATTAAATTAAGCGAATGTGAAATGAAATTTAACTATGTGAAGTGTATTTATAGCATATATGTTTTCTCTATCTTTTTGTGTTTTCTGATGAACTTTACGAATTTAAGAAAACAACTATTTGAAATATCTAGAAAGACAACTAAAATAATAATTTAAAACAAAAAAAAAAACCGAGTGTAGCTATTTGTCTGTGTAATTTGTAGATCTATTCTAAACAATAAAATAGCTCATCTAATCTATTTGCAAGATTCTCGATCCTACCTCAGAAGTGAGGAGTGAATCATAGTTTCTCAGAAACTATCAATCCCCACAGCTTCCTTGGCAATATCGAGAATAGAATTTACTGAAATAAAGCAATTAAATACTCTATTTGATATGATTCTAACTAGAACTTTGAAAGCTAGAACCTGGATTCTACAGAACAGTGGTGAATCCGATGGTGTGTGTGATCTTGTCCCCTTAGTGTGATCTCCTTGTTCCTTCGTGTTCATGTGGATCCAGAAAAGTGTGTAATGCTAGCATCAACAGAAGTAGATATTGGGACAAAGGTAGCTCAAGACACAGACTGAATACAATGCGAGTAGGAGAGGGATAGCGCAAGAGTACAGAGCTTGGCTTATGCAATTCCTAGCGGGATCTATTGCGAGTCATGCAACATAAAGCATCCAGAACCTAAAACTATCTGTTTGAGGAGCAAAACCTGCAACTTTAATGGCTTCCTAAGCTATTCTACTCCAATGGATTGGATGAAACAACAACACTACTTGCACAAGATGGATTTGTGGCTTACCAATAGTAAAACAATGCTAACTAAGCATGCAATGAACTAAACTATGAATCCTAAGCAAAATAAAAGACTGAATTACTGAAATGAGAAGATGAGAAGTGAATGATAGGCCATTTTCTTGAGCACAAGCCAACTATTTATAGCATTTGCATTTACCCAAGGTAAAATCCAAATGGAACTCTTAAACTATAAACAATGGCAAAACACTATTCCAGGGAACCAAAATCATAAATGAGCCTATGGTGGTGAAAGAAAGCTAGTAAAACATTGAATTTACGTGATTCGTGTTAAAAGAGCTTTCTGGAAAATGCGTAAGGACCGCCGCCACCGAGTAGGAGGCGCGGTTATAGGACCGCTTCCTGTTGGGCGGCGGTCCACAAGACCCGCCCTTGATCGGGCGGTGGTTTTGTCACTGAAGAGAAAAAGGCCAAGAAAAGAGGGGAAAAGGGAAAAACAAAGCACATGGGGGCTAAGCGGGGCATGTAGGATGTTAACGCACACTTGGAGAGCTTTTCCGGATCCCGAACACCTTGCGAGGAGACCTGTATCATCATTAGGGCACGTGTCACGTTGTTCAACAAAGATGCGAGTACCTTACAATTTTGGAGTACGTGCAGTGCGCACATAGGGTGGAGATGGGGATGGGGTACATGTGGCCACCCTATAGGCATAGATTATAGTTTTACAGGCCGGTTAGCCACTTTGCACGAGCACGAGTTATGGCCCTTCACGCCTAGATACGGGTAGGAGTGAGAGAGGGTCCCTCGCACGATCACCACAGCATAAGGACAGGATCCTCTTTACAGTACTAGTGGGACAGGGTCCCGAGAGATAGGTACATGGGTCGAGGCTGATGGCACCACCATAGACAATAATGATAGGTAGGTTGAGGGATGCCTTAGGTAAGGTTAGGTATTATCAGGATATTTTGATGGCTTGCAGGATAGATTTTCTATCCTATGGGGAGTATAGAGCACAATAGGCCTCGAGTGAGAGGACTAGGTTGCGTACCCACAATGTAGAGAGTATAGGGGCCAGTGAGCATGGGGATAGGGTTAGGGTGAGACTACCAGGGCACAAAGGCCGAGATCGGGTGAGGGACAATCAGAGGATAGATCGGGGTGAGGTGGAGAGAGGTTGGCAGGGCACCCCACTAGAGGGGAGACAGAGGAGACTGATGAGACAGGGATGGATATCAGGTGGGGTGACGATTAGTCATCATTGATGATTAATGTATCCGTGTTTTTGACATATTTTTGATATGTATACCATCCTGCATGCCGAAGATGATGAGGATGTAGATGAGAGTTTTTATTATTTTTGATCATATACCGGCCTGCATGTTTGAAGATGGTGAGGCTGTATATGAGAGCTTTGAGAGATTGTGATTATTATTTGTATCTATGTTCACATGTATTTTTACACTAAATTTCTGATTATAGATGATTATATTTATATTATGGATGGTGTAGTTGTTTTAATTTTCATTCTATGTATATATATGTAGAAATTAAGTGGATTAGGCATGATAGAGTCAAGGTCGTGTAAGCAGTATGACAGTGGTCTCGGTATGTTTAGGCATGATGGAGCTAGGTTGATGTAGGTATGGTTGAGTTAGGTTGATTTAGGATTGATGGATTCGGGTTGATTTTGGCATGGTGGAGTTATGTTGGTTTAGGTATGATTGAGTCAAGTTTATTAGACATGGTTGAGTCAAGTTGGTTAGGTATGGTTGAGTTTCTAATTCATTAATTTGTGCAATTAATGATGGTATGGATCATGTTAAGATGATTTGTAGGAAAATGTATGATTATGGTAAAGAAATTGTAGACATGATGAAATGAATGTATGAGTTATGATGGTAAAGATGTGTAACAATTGTTGCTTGTTTGGTGTAATTTCCAGTTATTGATATAGAAAGGAAACTAACTAGGGTAGAATGTGAATAGGAAAGGGAAAGAGGGAATTGGTTAGGGTAGAGAGTGGCGAGCTAACCTCCAAGGGCCCCATGTCCTTCAAGTGTTGGCTACATAGTCCCGGAAAAGGGACCCAGTCGATGTAGTTCTCCCATAACCTAGGGAATATTAGGACGAAATAAAAAAATGGGTTGATGGGTGCTAGACATGGGTGAATGTAGGTTATAGGCATGGTTTATTTTAGGTCGTAGGCATGGTTGGGTGGATTTTAAATATAGGTGCCGATGATCTCGGTCCTATATTGGATAATCAATAAGTAATGGGGAAGGTGAATGGTAATAGGTGGTAAAAGAGCCGCTTAATTGATAATAACCCTAATGAGTCGACCATACCTAAGAGGGGCTTATGAATGTAAGAACCTAAAGGCATTGCATAATGGACCATTATAAGGGTGAAGAAATTTGCATAATCACAAAATGTTGTGTTTGCGGCAAGTCCCTTGAGTAATGAGGAAATTAGGCTAAAACGACAAGGAGGTGAGAATGGGTGGTGAGCTTAACTTAGTGTACGAAAGTGTGTCTTTAGGAACAAGAAACCCAGGATCAAAAAGAGGTAAGTCCATGATGAAAATTTCATCTTTTTCTTCATTTGTTTGTTTTTAATAGACTGATCGATGCGGGAAGTCTATATGGGATGAATATATTATATCCTTGAGGTCTTTGTGAAGCTAATCGATGCGGGAAGCTTATGAATATTTATTATATTTTTGTAATGACTTTATATAGCTATCCTTCAAGGGAGTAGTCTATTGATAGTGGTAGAATTAGAGTGAAGAGATGTCCCTTTTGAGGGAGTCATCTTTTGTTGGAAGTTTGACTCAAGGAGTGGTATCCATTTTTTCTTAGACGTTTAAGTCATGGATAAGACTATAGAGGAAGATTACGTTCTTGTTTAGAAGACAAGACAGTAGCACACAAAAATTAACTATGAAAGAGATGGTTTCGAGTGATGAACGACCATGGGATTCCATCTTGAATAATATGAAAAGCATCCATGAGAATCATGCTATGAGTAGAGCCATGATACTCATATTGAAGATAGGGCTGAAAGGTGACGGGAATAACACAACTATTTTTGAGTCGTGGATCCTAAAAATGGGTAATATGGAAGGTGAAAAACACTCAAGGGATGAGCTATTAATTGACAAAAAGTGATATATGACTCGATATAAACAATAATATAGTCAAAGATATAGGTTGTTAAGGGGCTCGTGTTTAGGTTTACCTTTGAGTGAATACAAACAATAAGCACCTAATCCATAGGCATGGGTAACGATATAGGTCAAAGCCAATTAGGAGCAAATTTTCCCTATTTACTTTTCTCTTCTTTAGTTATATGTTGATTTTATTTCAAGATGAGGTCACCGAACTAGAAGTTTCATTCATGAACGCATTTTTGGATGCACGTTTGATACATTTTTGGTAAAATTGAAGATGGTCAAGAGCATTGAGACAACATTCATCAAATAACTCAAGTTGCCAAATGATCTTGGTGAAAGTAATAATCATTGAGCATGTCTTGTAGTGAGATACAAAGAGATGGAATCGGACCTCGAGAGGTAAGACAACATTGGTACCATAGACCAAAGAAAAGGGTGTGACAACCATCGAAGTGTGGATATTGGTGTGATAAGCCCACAAGGTGAAAGGAATGTGTGTATGCCAATCCTTTCCAGTATCATTGCTTACTTTCATAAGGATTTTGTTCAAGGTTTTATTGGTTGATTTCGCTTGACCATTGGTTTGCAGGTAATAAGGTGATGAGAAATTGAGTTGGTCGCCAAAATCATCACATACTTTATGTAGGGTTTTGTTTTTGAATTGTTTTCATTATCGGTGATAAGGTGGTGAGGAACACCAAAATGACAAATGATATGATCATTGATGAATTCAAATATTTTCTCGATTTTTGTAGAAATGAGGGAATAGCCTCTACCCATTTAGTGTAATATTTATTATCAGTTATAATCCATTGGTGGCATTGGGAAGAATGGGGTTGATCTCACCGATAAGATCCAAACCCCATTGAGAGAAATGATAAAGTATTGTGTGACCTATAAGGCATGAATAGGTGTGTGATGAAGATTAGCATGTTGTTGGAATTTTACGCAACATTTGACATAATCACAACAATCGTGGTTTAAGGTGGGCCAATAATAGCCTAGGCAAAGAATGCATTTGTGACATCCGGACCACTAAGTGACTTCCACAAATTCCATCGTGGACTTCCTTAATGGTGTAGGTAATTTTAGAAATGTAAGGTAACGTAAGAGAATGCTATCAAAACCACACTTGTAAAGAATACCACCCATGATGAGATAATGGGAGACACTTTTAAGAAAGGAACGTTTTCCATTACGAGTGAGATCGGTGGGTAGAATGGAAAGTAGAAAATCATCTGTATATTTCTTATACCAAAGGTCACGTGGGTTAGGGGCAACAGATTCCGATGGAGTAGGTATCACAAAGTAAATAAGAGGGTGATTGTAGCCTTTGTATTGTGACAAAGATTTTAGAGTCAACGGGTAAAGTAGGTATTTGAGAAGCCAAGCGAGGCCATGGTATCTGAAAATTTATTGGTAGAATGTGGGGTGGTTTAAAGTGCGTAACGGTCAAAGGTAGTAAAAGTATGTCTACGTGATGCTTATACTTTTGAAGTATCTCATTACGACACTAGTATATACCATTGACTTGGTTTATGACCAACTGAGAATCACCAAAGATATTGATTAACTTAACATCTAAGGCATAAGCATCCTAGAGACCCAATATGAGTGCTTTGTATTCAGCAATATTTTTGTATAATAAAAATTGAGTTTGAAAGACAAAGGCATAGGTTCACCATCAAGAGGAATGAGGATAACACCAGCCCCACCCCATGCTGACACTTGGAGCCATCAAAGAAGAGTGTCATTTGGTAAGTAGGTTCATCCAGGGAAAGGATAGCTATAGACTTGTCTAGGAAGTCAAAGTTAGATGGTTGATTCCTGGAAATAGGTGCATCGACCAATTGGTCAGAAATAGCCTGGCCCTTGATGGAATTTTGATGAATGAATTTGAGGTCGAGGTCAGCAAGAAGCATAAGCCAACGTGTGGCACATTGATGTTGATAGGGTTTGGCATACATATAGTGTAATGGGTCAGTATTAGTGATGACGAAGGTTTTGTGATTGAGTAGGTAATGGTGGAGTTTAGTGGTGACGAAAACTAAGGCTAGGCAGATTTTTTTGGCGTGGGTATATCTAGTTTCGTAGTCAAGAAGGGTATGGCTTATGTAATAAACCGCTTTCTCTCGAGTGTTGCTCATCACGATGAGTGAGCATGGCACCTAGAGAATGGTCAGTGGCAGAAATATATAGGTAAAAGGGCTGGTCATCCTTAGGAGGAATGAGCATTGGTGGTTAAAGGAGGTATTGTTTAAGGATTTGAAGGCTTTATGACATTCGTCATCCCATTTGAAGGATAATTTTTCTTGAGAAGATGATGGAATGGTTGATGTGATCAAAAATCGTGAGATAAAATGACAAATGGATTGCAACTTTCCTTGTAGGCTACGAAGTTGATGGAGATGAGTGGGTGGAGGAATTTTCTAGAATAGCCTTGACTTTAGCGAGGATTGAATTCTATGTCATGCAAAGAAATGATGAAACCTAGGATTTTTCCGAGAAAGTACCACAAAGACACACTTCTTTGGTTGAAGACACACATAATACTTGATGAGACAATCGAAGATGAATTTAAGGATAGGTAGGTGCTCGGTTTGATGTTAAATTTGGCAAGTAGATCATCTACATAATCTTCCAATATGGGATGCATGATGTCATGTAAGAAGTAATTCATGGCTTGCGGATATATAGCACCAACATTTTTAAGGCCAAAAGGCATGACTCAATATCAGAAAGTCCCCCAAGGGTGACAAAGATGATTGTGTTGATCCTCCGGGGCTAGTAATATTTGATTGTATCCCGAGAAACCATCCTTGAGTGATAACATTTCATGGTAAGCGGTGAGATCAACCAGATTGGTTAATGTCGGGTAGGGGGAAATAATATTTGGGGAAAATGAGGTTGAGATCATAGAATTCCATGCAAATGGAGATTCCCCCTGTCACCTTTGTGATAGGAACGATGTTAGAAATCCATTGGGGATAGTCAATGGATAAGATAAAGGAAACCAAGAGAAGGTCGTTGAAGCTCTTCTTTGACTAGAAGAGTAATGCGAGGGTGCATTTTCCACATCTTTTGTTTGATGGTTTTGGCATCAAGAATGGTTATGATATTGTGGAAAATGATTTTTGGGTCAATACTGGGCATATCGGCATAGGACCGGAAAAAGCATTGCTATGGTCCCAAAGGAAATAGGTGAAGGATTCCTATTCGGATGGCGTAAGGATTGGTTGATCTTTAGAATGTACGGGTCATCCTGAGTGTTAATGTTAATTTCAATGGTCGATTAATTCAACATGGTTTACATCTTAGAGGGTAATGACCAATGAATGTAAGAGTCTTTCGTACCAAGGTAGGTAAGGATGGACTCATCATATTGATATTGAATGACGTTAATAGAAGGTGTATCGTCATCGATCATGTCAGGATATAGGAATGGGAGAGAAGAGGGAGCCTCGCCATCACATTGATAGGTCAGCGGTCCTAGGGAAATGGTGTTTACGAATTTTTTTAGGAGGAATAGATTTGGGATCTATGGACTCTGTGGGTGAAGATGGTAATGTGGGTGAATGAGAGGGGGAAGATTTCTCATCCTAGATAAGGTTGACGTGAACCTTCTTGGAGGGTGGAGCATAAAAAATAATGCCACTATGGTCATTGTGTTTATGAGAGGTATAGGAAATGATAGTATGGTGGCCTTGTTCATAAAATCCAAAGCCAAATCCTTTCCACGTGCACCGGTGGAGGAAAGTGTGAGCAAAGCGGCGGTTAGTGAGGGAGTGTAGGTTAGACGAAAATGGTTGGGCTTGGGATGGAGGTTTAGGTTTATAGGTGGCAATATCAAGTCCCCCATACATTAGGTTGGTGTGAAGGTGGGGAGGGCCAAGGAAAAAAATCACAGATGTGGATGTCATATCCGGGGTGTTGGCGTGAGATTTCCATACTCTTATGGGGTGAGGAAGGTGTCGATATTGTATAGGCAGTATTCCCCAGAGTGAGGCATTGAAAAACACCTTCTAAGGGATCAGTAGTTGGTATGTGGGTAGCGGGGATAGATGGCTCACTAGATGATGGGGAAACAAGTGTGTTAGTGGTAGAGGCTACAACTGCAGTGGGGATAGCAAGGTTAGATGCAACAAAGGTAGTGGCAGTTTTGGTGGATGGGCTCATGGGTGAGGGTGAAGTGGTGATAGTGGCAGATGCCTTGACTAGTAAAAGCACATCATTGGGATAATAGAGCATGTTACAGGTATTTAAAGGTGATGGGTTAGTAGGATGGTGTAATTATGGCCCTTATGTTCAAATTTGAGGCATCGATGTAAAGTCGAAGGACACAACCCATAGCACCGATCCGAGGTCGGCAAAGAAAGAAGTTATCTTTGGAACTCCCCTTCTAGGACATAGAAAAGTTCTAGGATAGTGTGGGGACCCATGCAGACATGGAGAACAACACTACCTAGGGTATAGGTCATGTCATTATTGAAGGAGAGTAGCATAACCGGGTTATCATGTATGCAATTAGTAGGTATATGCATTTGGTCGTATGCATGGGAGGAGATGATGTTAATGCTAGCACTACCATTGATCATAACGCATCTTTTGTGTATATTATTAATAAAGATGGAGAATAAAAGAGTAGGGTTGGGGTCACTGGTCTGGAAGGGAGTGATCTCTTCATCTGAAAATTTGAGGGCAGCCACTTGGCAAGTAGGTAGAGGCATAGAGGAAGGTGATGATCTAGTGAGAGAGGCTACGTGGTGAGGGGTAATGATGGAGGCTATGGGTGTGGGTTCATTTGGTAAGACTTAAATAGATTGAAGGGGGCTTGATGATGTGACTCTAAGGTTTGGATGAGGTCATATAAAGACATTTTGAGGGGGGATAGGTGTAGTTATTTTAGCATTGTGCAATGTGTGACTCCATCGGAAATAGGATATATAGGACCTTGAATGGTGACTTTGGATATGGGTGAGGCTGGTATGTTGGGTACGAGGTTGGTTGATGGGCGATTGCTTTTTCCTTGCCCTTATCTTTACGAGAATGGGTGGCAATGTTGATCATGTTAATATGAGGGGAGGTGGATGAAGAGGGTATGTCATGGAAGGTATAGTAGTATGAGGGACAAAACCTTAGTGAGGGATACGATCCTTGTGAACTTAGTAGGCGCATTGGCATTTTGATGGTGGTTTGGCCAACTCTCTTATACAAACCATGTTGATCTTGAATCTCGGGTGTGGAGCAAAGAGTTATTGGGGTGGAGATTTTGTTCGGTGAGTAGGTAATGGAAGGAGATTTGGGGAAATTGGTGGAGGCAAAATGGGGTCCTCATAAAAAAGATCATTGTCATCAAAATTTTCTTCAGGAGGACATAATTAAACAAGAGTGGTATTTAAAGCCTTATAGTTCTTTACATCGTGTCGACACATGATGGTAGGAAAATTTTTGGTTTCTTCAAACCCTTTGTGTTTCGGTTTGAGTGGGTCATAAGGTATAAGAGGTGGTAATGTGATGACGAAGTTTGAGGAGATTGGTCGGGATTTTGGTGTAGGACGCTGCTAGTGGATCACAATGGGAGGTGAATGTGGGTTTGGGTGCGAGTACGGATGATTGTGGGGGAAGAGTCTTTAAAGGAGGGGGAATGGGTTGTTCCACTAGTTTGATGTGTGGAGTAGTCTTGGGTCTTGCGGGCATTGGTTTAGGTACGGACATGGTAGAAGAGCTAGTGACAAAAGGTTTGGTTGGTTTAACTACCTTATTGGAAGGTAGCAGATTCTTAGCTTTAGGTTGCACCTTCTTGGGAAAATGTGAGACGTGTGTACAAGATGTAAAGTTAAAAGTAGATGGAAGATGGGTTACCCATGAGGGTAATTGAGTTCTTATGGAGGTGGTTGGTAGGCGTTGGGTAGAAGGTGGGAGTGGAAGAGAAGAAGACGTTATGGGTAGTGAAGTAGTTATGGACGGTACTAGTGGTATGGGTGGTAAGAAGGTTACGGGTGTTGGAAGAGGTTGTGTGGGTCCCTTTGGTACATTAGAGGTTCATGATGAGGAGGTGGGTTCTTTGTGTTCTTGGTTTATCGGTGGGTGGGGGTTGCTTTGCTAGGGTCAAGGGGTGAGGTCCTAGGATGGACAACAGGGGTGAAGGTGATAATGGTGTGGTAGGTGAGGTTAGTGTATGAGGCCTAGGAGGTTGGGTATTTTTTTGAGGGGCCAAAATAAGTTCAATGTTAGTTTTGGAAGACGTGTCTAAATCTAATTTGAAAGGTGGGTGTGTAAGGTTTGATGTTGGTATGACACCTAAGGTGATGATGGGTTTAGGTAAGGGAGAGGATATATGAGTGGATAGGTGTTTGGTCATATATGTATATTGGGTTATGGGAAGAGGTGTGTTTTGGGCTATAGTTGGTGATGTGGAAGGTGTTGCAATAGTCATGGTTGTGTTTAGTTTGGTCGCTCGAAACACTTTTGGATAGATAGTGGAGGTGTGAGTGAGTGACAATTGGCTGCATTTGGGTTGAAACAGTAGTATAAGGTGTTCCTAAAGCAAAGGATCTATCAACATAGTCTAGGTGATCATCCAAGCATGAAAATGGTATTGTCATAGGTGGGGCCAACATGGATTGAGTGGAAATCCTTGTGAAATGTGTTTGAGATACAGGGAAATGGCTAGCTTCAGACTTTGTGGGTAAGATAGCCGAAATAAAATTAGTTGGATCTTAAAGGTTCACTTTGGTGAATGGTCATCTAAAGGAAATGGTCTTTCTATAGGATCCTCCATGGGTAGAGGAGAGGATGGGCTAGATGAGATGGACTCTCCTTGTGATGGTGTAGGAGGTGGACATGCATCTCCTATGAGTAGGAGAGGTACCATTAACAATTGCTTGACAATTTGAGGGGTCAAAGAGGGTGTGCTAATTATAGGTTCTTTTGTGGGTGAAGGAGAAAATGAAGAGGTATCCTCTGTAGGTAGAGAAGTAGATGAAATAGGTTCTTGCGCAGGTAGGGGAGCTCGGGCTAAGATTTCATCTATGGAAGGAACATGAGGCAATTGGGAGGTAACTGGTATGTCATCAAAGATAGTGTGGACCTTGCAGACATTGCTATCATTGTTTGAAGTGTCATCAGCTTCGTTGGAAGAAGGGGCATGATTAGGAAATGGTTTCTTCAAGATATGTAGTTTTTGGTTAATTGGTGATTCGGGCTATCCAAGACAAGATATCCGTTGTCTATCATTTCTTGGACGATATTATTGAAGGTGATGTAATTATTGTTGCTATGACCTTTGACATGATGATAGTTACAAAAGTCATGTTCCTTATACCATGCGGGCATGGGTCGCTCAAGGTCAAAACCAATATGTGGTTTTATAGGTGGAAGGGTAATGACACCAACCTTAACAAGATTTTCTAAAATAGAAGAATAAGATTCTCCTATCGAAGTGTAATTTCATTGTTCTTGTCTAAACTGGAAAGCTTGGACAAGAGAGAGATTAGAATGAGGTTTAGCTATTTTGATTGATGAGGGGGCGGTCTTGAGAACTACAACGTTGGCTGATCCTTTGGGTTTTGAATAGCTGTTTTGGGGTTTGAAGATGAAGAAGCATCATTTGATTTGAATGTGATGTTCTTATTACGAAGTTGAATTTTCTTCTCTTCGATAACATGAATTTCCAATTTATGTGCCATGGTGAATGTCTTTTCAAAAGTGCAAAAGGTCTACACGTGTAGGGTTGGTCAAAAGTGTCTTGTTTAGGCTCGAGTAAAAAATCTATGAGTTTAATTTGAGGTAATTGAAATGTGAGCTGGTTAATCAAGTTGTGCCAGCTATAGAATCATCGGCATATTGTCTTGTAGAATAAAGATCAGTCATGGTAACCTTCTTAACAATGCTGATTGAGAAGTGGTCTAAGAAGGCTTGGGATAATTGATTAAATGAGTAGATGGAGTGTCTTAGTAGCCCACTATACCAGTCCAATGCTGGTCCTATCAGGGACATTGGGAAGGTCCGTAGTAGTAAAGCATCATCATGAACTATCATTTAACACCCATGTTTGAAAGATCACAAATCTTTGTTGCGGGTCTTATTTACTATTGAAATGGTTGAATTTTTGCATTTCCCAATGTACAGGGTATGGGTGAATAGGGATGGATGGATGAATAGGCTCATTACAGATTTCATCATAGGTGAAAGAATTGTGTGAGCTAGAAATTGATGCTTCTAGTGTCTGCATCCTTTCCATCATCAATTTGATAAGGTCATTAGTAGGTTGTGGTGAAAGGATTCCTCCTATGGCATAAGATGGTTGGTATTAAACTTGTGATGTGGGTGGCATTCCATTGTATGGTGATCTTTGAATAGGAAGGTTGAGAATAGGGGGTGACATAGGGTATGTATCTAGAATGGTAAAAAGATGAGATAGGGTGTTGTTGATAGTATGTGTATGTAGGTGGGATGGTCATCGTGACTCTAGTAGCGATTGGGGGTAGTGTTTGTGGGATGGAGAGGACAAGATTTTGGAATGGAGTAGGGGTCACCAAAACCATGGGCGGTTGTGTTGCAATGGGTATTTGTGAGACAATGGGTGTGGACTGGGCTATGGCCTGGGTGGTCAATGAGGGGACAATAGATATGACAGGTGCGAGTGATACTGCAGATGCAATGGTCACAATGGGTATGGGTCCTAGCTGTGAAACTAATGGGGGTGAAGCAGGTGAGGGTAACACCACATTATTAGGGGCTGATGTAGAAGTGGGAATAAGGGAAAGAGATATGGATACAGGCATGTCATATATCAACTGACCTGAGGAGTCCTAGGTGGAAGAGTGGGAAAGGTATAACTATAAGGCCACGGGATTCTGATCAAGGAGTTGTGTAAATTCTTCATCACCTACAACAATGGTGGTAGGTAAGGTTGGATCCATGGTGATGCGAGCGAGAGGCTAGTGGCGGACTAGCGGGAGTGGTTGACAACTCGCATGAAATATAATAGCATTAGCTTGATTTGAGTCAACACCATGTGAATGAATGTATATCAAGTGATGTTGTATCCTGCAGATGACATAAAAGGTAGTAGGAATGAAGAAAATAGGTGTTTATAGGTGAAATTTGGGAAATGTATCAGTTGAGATTCAACATAGGGTAACCGATAATGGTTAAGGGTAACTAATACCGGTTAAGGGGTAACCGATGTTAATTCTTGTGAGATAGGTCCTATTTTACCAAATGAAGTAAAGACTATTGATGGTTAGATGAACAAGTTAGATGATGATTGTTTATCAAAGTAGAGAGAGTATAGAGACTCACAGGAACTTTGATAACAAAGAAAACAAAATAAGGGTCCTTTTAGGAAATTTAACCCAAAATAATAGCAAACTCGATGCCATTTGGGGGTAACCAATGCTTTGGTTATTATGAAAATTTGAAAGATGTAGAAAAATGGATTATTATGAATTTTAGTGAGATAAACAACGAACCCAGAGGTTTGGGGATGATGCAATGAAATCCTAACACACTTAGAAAAAATTAGAATACTCCAACTATGATTGTGGAGTGTGTAAGCCAACATAATGAAAAAATGGAGAAGTGTATCCTCACACCTCAAAACGCATGTCAATCAAACACTCAAAACATGCTCCTAACAAGTGATTTTAATGTATTGAGCTTATTCTATTTAGAAGACTGACTCATCAATTTTAGAATATAGTTTTTCATGAGGAAGGCTTCCTACAAAGAAAGATATATAAAAGGAGAGGTTTGGTATATTGTGGCGGGCGAGACCATCCTCGAGATAATGACTTGAAAAAGGTAACAAGATGGGGAGTACCTACCAATATAATCGTGTGATTCTAGCTTGAGTTGTTCCTAGGTAAGATGTTGTTTAATAAAGAAGTGTATATTTCAATTTTTTGCAATTTTGGTAAGACATAGAGAGAGTGTGTGTGTGTGTGCTTTCTACGATTCTTTGTGTCAACCATCAGCTAGGCATGACTTCCAACATATAGGTTGCCCTCATTTTAATGTGAGATAAATGTAGCAAATCAGAATGTAATGCAACCAATTTTAAGCCCAAATTAAAAAGATTACATTCGATGAAACAAATGAGGAATAGGAAAGGGTATGCTCTTTCACTAAATGCAGAAAGTAAGAAAGAAGAATGATTCCTTTTTAAATGCACCAATAGAAATGTTTCTTTTAGAGCAATTAGAAAGAAGAGAAGATTACCAGAGAAAAATATTAATGTGTAAGCCTTTTAAAGGGAAATAAACACACAACTTTCACCTAGGAATGAATAAAATGCAATAGAACCCCTGATGGGTCCCATCGGGCATGCCAAAATGTTTCACTATTTTCTTTACTTTTGAAATGACGAAACAGATAAGGGTAAGGGATGAGGAGGAATACCTATTATTACTAGTTGGTTGGTGGTTGTTGTGTGCATTCTAACTTCTTTACCCAATTCCTATTGTGAGAGCTTCCTTTTGGCTAGGAGGAACTACCTATAATAGAAAACAAGACCACAAAAGAGAAGTTAAATGATATATGACAGTGGACTGCCTAGCATATGCTAGTTCCAAGAAGTGTGATACTTCCTAGATGGCTGTCAATCCACTATTTAAAAAAAATTAATGTGAGAAATAAGTAAATTCCTACTGTAGTTGATATGATTTAGGTATCTCATTCAATCACAATAAGAAAATCTAATATAACAAGCTAGGCTATAGTTAGATTTGAAGGGTTGGTAGGTGTCAGGGTACTAGAACTGGTCAGGGTTAGGTTCTAGGTTGTTTAGGTTATTTGGTAAAAGGTTGTTTGGTTTTGTTAATTACACAGGTGTGAAACAAAGAGACCGATATCGGTTGGGTATAACCAATGACGGTTATGGGTAACTAGCGTTGGTATAGTAGGGTGACAGTAATTCAATGAAAACCTTATTGTAGAGTCTAGGTGAGGTTAGATGGGGCTAAAGAAGGAGATGATGAGGTATGTGGGAATACTAAGAACACTCAAAGAGATGAAAGGGCTAGGATAGATGATATGATAAATGGGTGGGTGAGGTTTTTGAGTTTGTCAGAAAGAAGGCTATGGAGGGATGGGAATGTTAATAGAAGAATGATAACAAAAATGGTAACAAATCTATGAGTAGAATAAGAATGGAAATGATTAATGATAAAAATACTTACCAATGTTGTAGGTCCAATGGTTGGGTGGTGGTGATGATTGGTTGATGGAATGGAGCTTGGTACAATAGTGACACTTCTTGGAATGTTACCATGAGTGCCAATGCTTCTGGATCTTTCCTTGTGCTGGCTATAGATGTCTAGGTACATGGAAAGACTCTGGTTCTACTTACATGCAGCTCTCTTCTCATATTCTTTCTCTCACAATGTGCCAACCCAAAATCAAGGTTGTTAAGGTTAATAAATGGTAACCGACGAGTGGTTTCATCTTGACCGATGTCGGTTCAGGTCTAACTAGCATCGGTTAAGGCGGGATTCCCTAGGTTTACTAAAATGGGAAGATATTTCTGATTTCTTGGGCCAAGCTAGTTTATTATCACGGATCAGAATGAAATATTCCCTTCTAATGAGTGGGAATGTGGTTAGAGATATTTTAGGCATTGATTTTAGGGTTAGACCAAATCTTAGCTCATTAAGGCAAGTAAGACTTAGTTATTGTTAGTTATGGAAACATGCCAAGAATAGGTCTAGGGTGAGGTGGCTGGATGAGGTGTCTAGGTGAGGTGGTGGGGTAGAAATTAAGATAATTAGATAATAAATATTGTGAGGATATATATTAATTAAATTAATAGTGATGTGGGGTGGAAGGGGCCTTGGTTAGGTGAGTATGTTTGAGCTGGTTATTTGACTAGGGACCAAGGGGAGTGTGACCCAATTTTGGTGTCTACAAAAGACATAGTCTCACCATTACAAGGAATAAATATGACCCCTGCACCACCCCCACACTGACATTTAGAACTGTCAAAAAATAAGGTCATTTGATAAATGGTGTCATCAAGGGAGAGGGTAGCGATGGATTCATCAGGGAAATCAAATTTAGAAGATTAATTTCTAGAAATGGTGGATCTACAAGTTTCTCGGTAATGGTTTGTCCTTTAAAAACTTTTTATGGAGGAATTCAATATCTATGACTACGCAGAATGAGCTAATATATAGCTCATTGGTGTTGGTAAGGCTTAGCATACATGTAATGTAAGGGGTTAGTATTGGTGACAATGAAGGTTTTGTGGTTGAGTAAGTAATGGCGAAGTTTGGTGGCAATGAAGACTAGGGATAACAAAAAAATTGGTGTAAGTATATCTAGTCTCGTAGTCTAAAATCATATGGATTATATAATAAACTGTTGGTCTCCATGTTTCTCATCACGATGAGAAAGCATGACACCCAAGGAATGGTTTGTGGCAGAAATATAGAGGTAAAAGGGTTCATCAT
This sequence comes from Taxus wallichiana var. yunnanensis, assembly GCA_018340775.1. Lineage (NCBI taxonomy): Eukaryota > Viridiplantae > Streptophyta > Pinopsida > Cupressales > Taxaceae > Taxus > Taxus wallichiana. Next base: position 228,541,573 of record CM031234.1, on the reverse strand, counting down.
ATTTAGGTAGAATGAGCATAGGTGGTTGGAGGAGGTATTGTTTTAAGGCATCGAAGGATTTGTGGCATTCATCATCCCATTTGAAGGAGACATTATTTGTGAGAAGATGAAATGGATGGCAATAGTTGAAAATCTAGGAAATAAAGTAATGAATAGATTGTAACTTGCCTTACAAAATATGAAGTTGACAAAGGTTAGTTAGTGGAGGTATATTTAGAATTTATTTTATTTTAGCGAGATTAACTTCAATACCATACAAAGAAATAATGAAATCAAGGAGCTTTCCCGAGAGAATAGCGAAGACACACTTCTTAGGTTGAAGGAGATCACAATATTTGATGAGATGGTCAAAAACCACTTTAAGCATTTGTAAGATGTTGTTATCCAAAATTCACCCCCAGGTTAATTTGATAACATGCATCGAAATTCTCAAGTCCCAGTGCAGATAATTGATTAGAGCAAACATCATGTTTCAGGGTTTCCCTGATTTTTCTAACTCCCCGACCAAAGAAGGAAAGAGCAAGAAAATGCGAAAAAGTTGCGAGATGTGCAGGCTCAGCGTAAAAATCACGAAAAATGGCTAAGTCCTTGTCCTAGGACAATGTGGGACATTTGGGACACCAAGGCGCGGATCGGCCAAAAAGCTCGCAGCGGCCCAAGCAAAGCAAAGGGACAAGTGGGACAAGAGTGCACGAAGGGACCGCGAACCGGCCGGTTCACAAGCAGAAAAGCATAGCAAGGAACCGGACAATCGGACAAAAGGACGCGCTGGCACGAGAAGCCAACCCGGCCAAGAGAGAAGAAAATCAACTAATTACCCGGACATTTGGGACAAATGGACGTGAACACGCCCGGATCGGCCGAAATGGAGAACTTCAAATCCAAACAACGTGGGGACAGGTGGGACAAAAAGACACGAATCGGCCGGATCAGCAAACCGGAAGAATTTTTCCCAAGCAGCAAAGGGACATCTGGGACAAATGTACGTGAAGTACGCGAATCGCCGGATCGGCCGAAATGAGAGAACAAACAATCAAAGCAAATGGGACATCGGGCAGCATGAGGACGCAAAACCCCCGAATCGGGCGAGATCGGAGGATTTTGTCCCAAGCAGACTTTGGGACATCCGGAAAAATGGACGCGGTAGACGCGAAGGATCCGAAGGGCCGAGAACCAACCAAATCATGACACGTGTCACAAGGGAAAAGGTCAAAAGGTCAAAGGGCGAGATTTGAAGGGTCAGCCCGAACCAATGGGATAGTGCCACATGTCCCAGCTAGGGCCCACAAGGAAATTTCAAAGGAGAGCCCACCGAAAGGTGGAGGAGAGAGAATTATCCAATGAATCAGAACCCGCCACGTGTCATCCAGGTGGCGAAGCGTGGGAAAATATTTCAAAATCCGTTTTGGCCTGTTTTTGCCCTAAATCTTCAGATCGACATATCTTTCGATCCAGAGCTCGGATTTGCACGTTCTTTATATCAACGGAAAGATGTTGAAATTCTCTACATGATTCTGGGATCAATCTTCCATTTTGGTGTAGTCTGGAGAGAGAAAGTTAAGAAATGGCTCTGACGCATGGTAATGCCAGAAGTGATGCTTCAACAACCAGCTTTAATGCTTTAATGCAGACGAACCTGTTGTTTTTCCAGATCCGCCGCTTCTACCATAATGAGATGATTTAAAATGCAACCTAGAAGTGGTTGTGGTAGTTTGAATTTCCTCTCTTCCCTCTCTCTTTCTTCCTATATATTGTACAGAGGGGCTTCTTTCAAAGAAGAGACATAACAAGTTGTTCATCTTTTCCGCTCTACCCTCCTTTTCTTCTCTAGGGTTAAAAATGGAGTTCGAACCTCCTCCCTTGCTCTGTAATGGCATTTTTGCCTTTTACTATTGAAATGATGTTCTGTGCAAACTTCTGGAGCAACAAAATGTGTTTTGTGATGCATCTGTCCATCCTTGCTCATTTTTGCTTTTTTCTCTTCTTTCCTCTCTTCATTGCAGGTATTTGTGCATGTTTGAATGTTCATTGCAGGTTTGGAGCTATGTTCATGGAGTTTTGGGACATTTTCTGTGTGAAATCTATCCTTGGGCCTGTGATGCATCTGTCCATCCTTCCCATTGCTCACCTCTCTTTGTCCCATGGTAGTTTTGATAGATGTCCAACATTCTCCTTCTCTGGTGTATCACCGTTTTAGTGTAGGCTTTTGTTCTTTTCCTTTCTCTCTCTCTCTCTTTGTCTCCTTGGCATGGTTAGATTAGGATTAGATTAGCTTGCCTGCACTGGAATAGCTTGTGGCAGGTAGTTTAGGAGCAGGAACCAGCCTTCTCTAGAGATTCCTCTCTCAGTTTCACAAGTCCCACACTGGAGAGAGGTTTCCATGTTGTGCAATCACACTGGATGCCTGAGTGATCAACCTAGAAGCCTGATCTGCATCCAGGGGTGCTGTGATTTTGCACTAACAGTTTTGGCACGCCCGGTGGGACTCTAGAGGTCTTCCACTTCATCTTTTGCAGGTTGATGTGTTCCTGTGAAGATTTCATCCTTTGGAGGCACTTGTAAACACATCTGGCGACTCCATCTGGTCAACAACCCATCTCTGAAGTTGTAGACCTTCCTTTCCATTCATTTTCCATCCATTCTTCCTTCCATCTCTTCCATATTCTTTCATTCTATGAAGTTGTGCAATCATGACTTCATTTCCATCATGGAATTCACATCAACAACAGCAGTATATCACACCTCCAACATGTTTTACAAATCCTCCAAATCAGCATTTTGAGCAGATTCAAGATCAATATGCATACCCATATGAGCAGTAATGCCAAAGTCAGTTTGGCTATGAAGCTTTCCAAGAGCAAGGGTGTGCATACAATGAAGACCATCAGATCCAAGATGTTGGTCTGTTGGAGAAGATCCAAAAGATGGAGGAAAAGATGGTGCAGTCCAGAGCAACAGCTCAAATGAGAGCTTTCAGAATTGGTTGCAGGACTCCTTGTCCATGGGGAGGCCCTTTTCCAAGACACTTCAACCCTCAAGAGAAGCTGGACTTCATGATAAAGATGCTGCCCCAACTTGCACAATGGACAGCAGAAATAGAGGCCTATACATTCGGTGTTGAACAACCTTGTCAATGGGTAAGTTCTACACCATCATCCGGTTTTTCTCTTCCCATTACTCAAGCAGCATCATCTCATTTGGACTTGCAAATTTTAAACTCTCCATCTGCTGTCCCAAATGTTGATCCCATGTCTCCACCTCTCAGTCTTCCACCACACCTCAATTCTTCTTTCCTTTTTCCTTCCAAACAGTCATCCTCTCCACAAGAGCTAAAAGAAATCCCCCCTCCTCTAAAGAAACAAGAGATTTCATCTCCTTTACCACCACAAAAAATTGCCAAATCAATTGAGTTTCAACCTATCCCTCCTCTTGCATTCCCAATTTCATGTGGGGAAGAAGAAATTGCAAAAATCAGTCATCAAGGATAGCAAGAAGAGGAGCCCAACAGAAAAGAAATGACAGACGACTTGAAGGTTTGGGCTGCCAAGTTTGGGATGACAAAGATCCCCTTGATGGTTAAGCCTACAGAAGAGGCTAAGGTTGGAGAACAAATGGTGGTCAGGACTGATTTTGTTGCAGCAGAAGAAGAAGATCTTGCAGTCCCAACTTGTCCTCTAGAGCAGCAGATTGAAGAGTTTGACTTGACAAACTTCATGCTGGAGGAGGAGTTCAATCAAGAGCAAGATTGTCTTCAAATAGTAGAGGAAGGAGAAGTTGCTCCAAATCCAAAAGAAGAGGAGCACAATCTAGCTGTGGAAGAGAAAAGTGCAGATCCAAGAGCTTTGAGCACAAACCAGGCTACAGGAGAACCTTCAGTTCTTCTTTCTACTTCACCTCTCCCAAATTCTAGTACTGAAGAGGGGTTTGATCTCTCAAACTCAATATTGGAGAGTGAAAGAAACCATGGTGGTCAAGTTACAGATCAAGAGGACACCATGGAGGAAGTTGAACATTTGCAGCAGGACAGCCATGAGGCAGTTTATTTGTCAGATTTGGAGGACTGTTTTGATGGAGAAGAGCCGGTTGAGTTTCTACCATTCTCTCTTTCATCATCCATATTCCAAACACTTGAGTATGTTATCATGAAGGAGAACATTCATTTGCAGCAGCCTGCAACTTATAGCAGCTCTTCGGAATCAAGATTGGAAGATTTTAATCTTTCACGTTCTTCATTGGAGGAAGAGAAAGGACAGAGGAATTTCACCATTTCTTCCACACCATCCATTCAAGAAGGTCTACAAGAAGACTCCATTCTTGGGGTTGAAAATCACAGAAATGGGCATTCTCAAAGGACCATACCTTTCCCAATCGGTATTTGGCTTCATTGGAACCAAAGGAGAAGTCACAACCAGTCATGCTTTCTTCTGAGCATGAGGGTGAGCTACAAAGTACAAAGGATCAGCTGCCATACCTCTTCAATCCAAATGCAGAGCAACTAAAAGAGGTATTGGATTTGTTTTCAGCTGATACTTTGATGATTTGGATAGAAGACCAGCTTCTTGTTGATTTTCCATCCATCCAAACAGCCATGATTAGTGCCAAATCAATTGCATGGCTGCCACTTTTGAGAAAGGGAAGCTGTTTCTCACAACCAATTGCAGGGTTTGTTTAGCTTGCTTTTGCTTCCAGTTAGAGTAGAGTGGGTAGTTTTCTTTGCAGGTAGAAGAAGTGCTTGTACACACTCGCATGTTCCATTTGGGACATGTATGATTTTCAGTTTTCTACATAGTTTTGGTGTTGTTGGTTTTGCTCTTGCACAGTTTGTTTCAGTGGCATCTTGGTGAGAAGACTCCAGGTTCAATGGGTTTCAAGTGGCTCAAAGGGAAGTTTTCAAAGTTCAAATTAGTTGCAGTTACAACTCAGGACTCCATGCCTAATGGATGCTTCAGTAACCTGGTAACTTCATCTAGCAGCGAGATGACCCCGCTGAGTCACCAAATTGTTATCCAAAATTCACCCCTGTGGTTAATTTGAAAACATGCATCGAATTCTCAAGTCCCAGTGCAGATAATTGATTGAGCAAACATCATGTTTAAGGGTTCCCTCGATTTTTCTAAATCCCCCGACCAAAGAAGGAAAGAGCACGAAAATGTGAAAAAGTTACGAAGACAGCAGCTCAGGCGAAAAAATCATGAAAAATGGCTAAGTCCTTGTCCTAGGACAATGTGGGACATTTGGGACGCCAAGGCGTGGATCGGCCGAAAAGCCTGCAGGCGGCCCAAGCAGCAAAGGGACAAGTGGGACAAGAGTGCGTGAAGGACGCTTGAACCCCGGCCGTTGCTGAAAACAGATAAAGTAGCACCGGGACAGTCGGACCAGAAGGACGCATGGGGCGCGAGAAGCTGACCTACGCGAAGAGAGAAGAAAATCAACTAACTGCTTGGGACATTTGGGACAAATGGACGCGAACCGCCCGGATCGGCTGAAATGGAGAACTTCAGTCCGAAACAATGTGGGACAAGTGGGACAAAAAGACGCGAATCGGCCGGATCGGGTGAACTGGAAGAATTTGTCCCAAGCAGCAAAGGGACATCTGGGACAAATGTACGTGAAACGCGAACGCGGCCGGATCGGCCGAAATGAGAACAAAGCGATCCAGAAAGAAAATGGGACATCGGGCGCGAGGGCGCGAAGCCCAATCGAGTGGAACCGGAGGATTTTGTCCCAAGCAGACTTGGGACATCGGGACAAATGGATACGATAGCGTGAAGGAGCCGAAAGGGCCAAGAACTAACCAAATCATGACACGTGTCACAAGGGAAAAGGTCAAAAGGTCAAAGGGCGAGATTTGAAGGGTCAGCCCGAACCAATGGGATAGTGCCACGTGTCCCGGCTAGGGCCCACAAGGAAATTTCAAAGGAAAGCCCGCTGAAAGGTGGAGGAGAGAGAATTATTCAGCGAATCAGAACCCGCCACGTGTCATCCAGGTGGCGAAGCGCATGAAAATATTTCAAAATCCGTTTTGGTCTGTTTTTGCCCTAAATCTTCAGATCGTCATATCTTTTGATCCAGAGCTCGGATTTGCACGTTCTTTATATCAACGGAAAGCTGTTGAAATTCTCTACATGATTCTAGGATCAATCTTCCATTTTGGTGTAGTCTAGAGAGAGAAAGTTAAGAAATGGCTCTGACACATGGTAATGCCAGAAGTGACGCTTCAACAACCAGCTTTAATGCAGCAGACAGCCCGCCGTTTTGCCAGGATCCGCCGCTTCTACCATAATGAGATGATTTAAAATGCGACCTAGAAGTGGTTGTGGTAGTTTCAAATTTCCTCTCTTCCCTCTCTCTTTCTTCCTATATATTGTACAGAGGGGCTTCTTTCAAAGAAGAGACATAACAAGTTGTTCATCTTTTCTGGCTCTGCCCTCCCTTCTTTTCTTCTCTAGGGTTGAAAATGGAGTTTGAACCTCCTCCCTTGCTCTGTAATGGTGTTTTTTGCCTTTTACTATTGAAATGATGTTCTGTGCAAACTTCTGGAGCAACAAAACATGTTTTGTGATGCATCTGTCCATCCTTGCTCATTTTTTCTTGTTTCTCTTCTTGCCTCTCTTCATTGCGAGGTATTTGGCATGTTTGAATGTTCATTGCAGGTTTGTGTTCATGGAGTTTTGGGACATTTTCTATGTGAAATCTATCCTTGGGCCTGTGATGCATCTATCCATCCTTCCCATTGCTCACCTCTCTTTGTCCCATGGCAGTTTTGATAGATGTCCAACATTCTCCTTCTCTGGTGTATCACCGTTTTAGTGTAGGATTTTGTTCTTTTCCCTTCTCTCTCTCTCTCTGTCTCCTTGGCATGGTTAGATTAGGATTAGATTAGCTTTCCTGCACTGGAATAGCTTGTGGCAGGTAGTTTAGGAGCAGGAACCAGCCTTCTCTGGAGATTCCTCTCTCAGTTTCACAAGTCCCACGCTTGGAGAGAGGTTTCCATGTTGTGCAATCACACTGGATGCCTGAGTGATCAACCTAGAAGCCTAATCTACATCCAGGGGTGCTGTGATTTTGCACTAATAGATGTTCGACATGATGTTTGGATTTGGCAATAAGATCATTGATGTTATCTACCAACATGTTATGCATGATATCGTGAAATATATAAGTCATGGCCCACTGATATGTGGCACCAACATTTTTAATACCAAAGGGCATGACATGATAGCATAAGGTCCCCCAAGGAGTGATGAAGGTGGTTTCGTGTTAGTCTTCTAGGGTGAGTAATATTTGGTTATAACCCAAGAAACCATCCATGAGTGATAACATCTCATGGCTGGCAGTGAGATCAACTAGTTTGTCAATACTAGGTAGAGGAAATTTATCTTTGGCATAAGACATGTTAAGCTCACAGAAATCCATGCAAATGTGGAGTCCCCTTGTCCCTTTTGTGATAGGAACAATGTTAGATATCCATTGGGGATGATCAATGGGTAGAATGAAGGAAAAAAAAGGAGGCGATGGAGTTCTTCTTTCACAAGAAGGGTAATGTGAGGATTCATTTTTCGTAACTTCTATTTCATGAGTTTAGCATCAGGAATGGTTACAATATTGTGGATCACAATATTTGGGTCAATACCAGGCATATCAACATAGGAATAAGAAAAAGTGTTGCTATGATCCTAGAGGAAAGAAGTGAAAGATTCTTGTTCACCTGCATCTAAAGATTGGCTTATCTTTATAATGTGTGGGTCATCTTGGGTGTAAATGTTGATTTCTATGGTCTATTCTCTCAACATGGTTTGTATCTCAGAAGGTAAAAACTGGTGAATATAAGAATCTTCCACACCAAGGTATGTGAGAATAGAATTATTGTCCTAACATTGAAAGATGTTGATAGAAGGCATGTCCTCATCGATCATGTCAAGATACTAGAAGGGAAGAGAAGAGGGAGCCTCATCATCATGCTAATAATTCAAAGGTCCCAAGGAAATTGTGTTTATGAATTTTTTTTAGGAGGAATTAATTCTATATCCATAGAATCCATAGGTGAAGGTGTGGAGGTAGGTGAATGGGGTGGATAAGGTTTATCATCCTCAATGAGTTTAAATTAGGCCTTCTTGGAAGGTGGTTTGTAAAATCTAATATGACTATGTTATTTATGCTTACGGGTGGTGTAATGAACAGTAGTATGGTGACCTTATTCATAGAAGCCAAATCCAAAACCTTTCCAAGTGCAACGATGGAGGAAGGTGTGGGAAAAGTGGTGGTTGGTAAGAGATTGGATGAAAATGGTCAAGATTGGGAAGGTGGCTCAAATGAGTAGGTAGAAATATCAAGTCACCCATACATTAGGTTGGTGCGAAGGTGGGGAGAATTATAGGGTAAAACTTCACCTTTTCATTGATTATAGTGTGGGTGTTGATGAAGGTTACCATTCTATTGAGGAGTAAGGAATTTGTCAATGTTATAAAGTAAGTACTCCCAAGAGTGAGGCATTGAGAAACATCGGATGACTAGGAAGAAGAAGCATCGAGATGATTGAGAAGTGGATGGTTTGGCTAATGGGGCAGCTGTGGAAGTTGTGGCCATAGTGGGAATTGAGGATTTGGTTGTGGAAAAAGTAAGCGGTATAAGTGGTGGATGAAGTAGCGGTGAAGAAGAAGCGTAGTGGTGGTAGATGCCTTAAGCGGGATAAGGACATCATTGGGTTGCTAAAACATTTACTGGTCTTGAATGGTGAAGGCTTGGTTGGAATGGTATAGTTTTCCCTTCATGTTAAAATTTTAAACAACAGTGTAAGGTTGAACGAACAAAACCCATGGAATGAATCCAGGGTTAGCCAAGTAGCAAGTCGTATTAGAATTCCCCCTCTAAGACATAGAATAATTTAGGAATGACATGGGGGCCCACACGAATGTGGATAATTATGGTTCCTAGGGTGGAATTCATGACATCATTAAATGAACATAACATAATTTGGTTATTAAGCATGCAATTGGCGGGGATGTACATTTCGTTGTACATATAGGAGGAAATGATGTTAATATAGGCACCTCCATCGATCATAACACGTTAAATGCGTATATTATCAGCATAGATGGAAATAAATAGGCGGGGTCAAGATCATCTTATTAGAGAGGGACAATCTCTTCATCGAGAAAAATAAGAGTGAAGACTTGATGAATGTTAGTGGAAACAAAAGATGGAGGTAAAGTGGTGAGAGTGGTGACATGATGAGGAGTGATAATGTTGGCAACAAGTGTGGTTTTATTAGGTATAACCTTAATAGATTGCGAGGACTCGATGAGAGCGTAATGATGAGACTTAGAGGTTTATATAAGGTCATAAAAAGACATTTTGAGAGGAGATTGATGCAATTTTTAATCATTGTACAATGGAAACCCCATCAAAAATGGGGTATGCAGAGTCCATGAATGATGACTTTGGGTGCAAGTGCAGATGGAATGTTGTGTAAAGGTGTAGTGGATGAGCTAGTTATTTTCTCCTTTCCTTTGTCTTTCTGAGCTCGAGTGGAAACTTGAACCATATTGATTTGAGGTGAAGAAGAAGGTGCGTCATGAAAGGTACATCAATAGGATGGGAAAAAAGTGGTGAAGGAAAATAGTCCTATGAAAGGAGTATGGTGCACTGACATTTTAGAGGAGTTTGGGCTAGTTCCCTAATGTGGACCATGTTGATCTCAAATGTTAGAGGAGGGTAAAAGGGATATGGAGGTGGAGATGGAGGTCACTGAATAGGTATGGGGTGAGGCTATGTGGTGATAGGAGAAGGTGGAATAGGGTCCTCATCTAAAATATCATCATCATCAAAGTTTTCTTCGAGAGGACATAGTTGGAGAAGAATAGTCTTAAGAGCCTTATGACTTTCTACATCATGCCCTAACACATGATGGTAAGAGAAAATTATGGTATCATCAAACCCTTCTGGTTTAAGTTTGAGTGGGTCGTAAGGTATAAATGGTGGAAATGTGATGACAAAGGTTCCCATAAGGTTAGATAAGATGTTTGTGTAAGACCCTTCCAATGGATCACAATGTGAAGTGAGTGTGGGTCTATATGGAATTTTAGGAGAATTTTGTGGGAGAGGTGTCACTAGAGGTGGAATCGAAGGTTGAGTAAGTTTGACTACTTGTTTGGTAGATAGTATGGTTTTGGGTTTGGGTTGCACCTTCTTGGGTAAAGGTGTAGCTAGTGAGCTAGTTATTAGAGGCAATGTATGTTTAACTATCTCTTTAGAAGGTAGTGAAGCTTTAGGTTTGGGTTTCACCTTCTTGGGTAAAGGTGTAGAAGGATTGCATGATGTAGAAGGGAAGGAAGATGGAAGAAGGGGACGGGTTAGACAAGGTGATAATGGAGGTGTGGTGAAGATGGTGGTAAGAGAAAATGTGGAAGGGATTGGTTGAGGAGAAGGGAATGGCATGGGTAATGATGAGGATACAGGAAGTGGTGTAGGTATGGGAGGTAGAAAGGATGTAGGTAACAGAAAAACATAGTTTGTGTAGGTAATTTTCTTAGAACATAAGATAGTGACGAGGAGGTGGGTTTTGTGTTTTTGGTTTACCTTGGGTAGTAGGCTACTTGAATAAGTTTGATGGGTGTAGACCTATGATAGATGGAAGTGGTGAAGGTGATAGAGGGGTAGTGGAAAAAACTAGTGTATACATATTAAGAGGTTGGGTCTTCCTCTTAGGTGGGGGAATAGTCTTTGCGATGGCTTGAGAGGATGTGGCTCAATCCAGTTTGAAAAGAGGATAAACTAAGCTTGATGTAAGCATAAATCCCAATGTGGTAATGGGTTTGGAAGTGGGTGAATATATGGGTGAACGTATGGATGTAGGTAGGGTTTTAGCCATAGGATAATTTTTGGTTGATTGTAATGGTTTATATGTGATTGATGGTGATGAAGAAGAGGTGATTACAATTGGCATGGGAATGGTGGGTTTGGTGGTCTAAAACAACTTTGGATAGATCGTGGAAGTGTCGGTAGAAACCATCTCGTATTTGAGTTGAGACAGGAAGCTAAAGGCATCCCCAAAGCATGGAATTTTCAACATAATCCAAGTGGTTGGAAAAACGTGAGAATGAAATATAAGTGGAGGGGATGATTTTGATTTGGTATTAATCCCTATAACAACTTTCTATGAAATAGGGAAATGGTTGGCTTGGACTGCACTGTGGGTAGAAGAGACAATAATAAATCAATAGTGTATTTAAAAGTTAGTGGGGAATTGTTACCAATAGGAAGAGATTCCACTAGCGGGTCCTCTATGGGAAGAGGAGGAGGTAAGGTTGATTGTATAGGCTCTTCCTTTGGTAAAGAAGAGAGTATGTTGGGCTCTTCCATAGGTAGAAGAATGGGTAATGTGGGTTGCTTGACGGTTTGCAAGATGAGTGGGATAGATGCATCTGAAGATAAGGTAGACTCCTCCATGGGTAAAGAAGAAGGTAAGGTAGAATCCTCCATGGGTAGAGAAGTAGATGAAATAGGTTCCTCCGTGGGTGGAGGAGCTCATGCAAGAATTTCCTCAATAGATGGGATGGGAGGAAATTGAGTGGAAGGAGCCGGTATGATATCAAAAATGGCATGGACCTCTTGAACATTGGTATCATTAGTTGAGGTTTCACTAGCTTGGTTGGATGATGGGGTGTGATTTGGAAATGGATTCTTGAAGATGTGGAGGTTTTGGTTAGCTGGTGCATTGGGGTTATCCAAGATGAGATCTCCATTATCTAACAATTCTTGGATGATGTTTTGAAAGTTATACAATTACCATCACTATGACCTCTAACATGGTGATAATTATAGTAATCATTCTCCTTATACCATGCAGGTACATGACGGGAAGGGTCAAAACCAAGTATGTGTTTTGACGGGTGGAAGGGTGATTGCTCCAGCTTTTAGAAGTTTTTCCAAAACAGAAGAATAAGGTTCTCCAATGGGAGTATATTTTTGTTGTTCCCACTTGAATTGGAAAGTTTGAATAGGGAAATATTAGAAGTAAGTTTTGATTTGTTAGATGGATGAGAAGGGCCATCTTTTAAAAAAACTGCGTTGGTAGATCCTTTTTCTTTAGAATAATTATTTTTGGTTTATATGAAGAAGAAGAATCATTGGTTTTGAAGGGAACATTTTTGTTATACAATTGCAACTTCTTCTCCTTAATAGTGTGGATTTCAAGTTTAGAGCCATTCCAAATTCCTTGTCGAATGTATGGAAAGTTTGGACTTGGAGATTTGGTGAGATGTGTATAGCACAAGCTCAAGTAAAAAAATCTATTAACTCAGTTTGAGGCAGTTGGAATGTGAGTTAGCTAATCAGATCATGCCAACGAGTGAAAAAATCTATGATAGACTCATCCTCACATTGACATGTTGCGTAAAAGTTAGTCATTGTGACCTTCTTAACAATGTTGATAGAAAAGTGGTCTAGAAAATCCTAAGCTACCTGATTAAATGAAAAGATGGAGTGCTTGGGTAGAGCACTATACCAATCTAAAGTGGGTCACATCAAGGAAATTGGTAATGTTCACATGAGAAAAGCATCATTGTGAGTGATAAGATAACACACATGTTTAAAATACTGTAAATGATGTTGTGGGTCTTCTTTTCTATTGAATCGATTGAATTTTGGCATTTCCCAATGCGTAGGGTATGGATGAATAAAAATGGAAAAGTGAATAGGCTCATTAAAAATATCATCGTATGTCAGAGAGTTGCGCGAGTGAGAGACACTTGCTTATAATGTCTCGCATCTGTCCATCATCATTTTGATAAGATCATTTGTAGGTTGTGATGACGGAGCACTCCTCATGATATAAAGGGAAGGTAAGATGGGTATGATGTGGATGAAACTCTAGTATGTGGTGGTGCGAGTATGAAAACTGTGATGAGGAATATAGGATGGGATGGATGTCATGGGAAAATACCTAGGATAAGCGGTAGATGAAATAGGTGGTTGTTGATGATAGGTGTAAGTAGGTGGGATGGATGTAAAGACTCTTGTGGAGATCAATGGAAGAGACTACACGGGATGGAGAGGACAAATTTTTGGAAGGGAGTGTGGGCTACTAACACTGAGGTGGTTGGGATGCAAAAGGTACATGGGAAGTGGATGATGTAGGTATGCCTACACTAAGGGTAGTGGATGATGATATGGTATATGTCATAGGGTCAACAAATGTCGAGGGCACAATAGTTGTCATAGGTGTGATAGATACCGATAATGTGGGGTCAAGTGAGAAACCACACGCATGAGGCCAAAACGGGTAATGATGTACTAGTAGTGGGAGATGTGGAAGTGGGGCAAATGTGGGAAGGAAAAAGTATAAGCATATCATATATAAGTTGTCCAGATGAGTCACTGGTGGATGAGTGAGAGAGATAATACTACAATGAAGTAGGGTTTTGATCAAGGATTCTTGCAAACTCCTCATCACCGGTATGTATGATAATAGGATGATTGGGGTCCATAGGTAATGAAATGGAAGGTGGAAATGGGCTAGGTGGGAGTGGTTGGCGGCTAGCATGGAACATGAGAGCATTGGCTTATATAAGAGAAAAATCATGTGACTAATAGTAGAACTAGTAATCTAAGCTCTGTTGATGATACAAAAACATAGAAATATGGAGAAAAACAGATCTGCAAGGCAGAATTAGTAATTGTTTTGATTGAAAAACCAAAACACAAAGACCAACATCGGTTAGGTAACCGATGCTGGTATAGGAGGGTAACCGATGTTGGTTACTATGGAAAATTGAAAGATTTGAAAATTTGGCTATAAATGGTGAATATCAGGTGAAACTAGGTTTTGAAGGTGATATAAAAGACCTAGAAATGTAGTGGAGTGATAGAGGAAGTCACAAAAATGATGGAAGTGATTTGAACATTGTTTTAGTTAAGTGACCAAAACAGAAAGGAACCGAAAACAATCGGTCAAGCGATGGTTGTATGATGAATTAACTAATGGCATTCTTGGAATGATACCAACTACTGTGAATGAATAACAGATTAAAATATGGAGATGAAAAGGTATGAATGAGATGGATCTAAACTCTATAGGTGATAAAAGAACACAAAAAAGATGATAAGGTGACAAAACAAGTCACAGAAAGAACAAAAATGTAGATTGAATGTTATTTTGGCATAAATGACCAAAAAAGCACAAAACCAACAATGGTCAGTCAACCGATGAAGGTATGATGATGTAACGATGGCAGTCATTGGACCGATACTAATTACTATGAAATATGTGAAGAGATGGAAAAAGTGAATTTTGGTGATTTAGATCAAATAAAAGGCTAACCTAGAATTTTGAGTATAGCAATGATAGATCCTAACACACTCGAAAAAGTTGAAATACACCAACTATGATTATGGAGTGTGTAGGGAGAGAAAAATGGAGAAATACAAACTCACACCTCAAAACACAAATCAAGAAAAAGCTAACAAACATGAAATCCTATGTTGTAGATTTTATGTTGTGGCTTATGCCATTTAGGATTGACTTGTGAATATAATAGAATTTTTGGTTAACGAAGGTTCCCTATGGAAATTGAAAACTATGGTTGGTTTCAGGTAAATTTTGGCTTAGGGTCCCCAATATATACTTCACAGTACATGAAGCCCTACTCTGATATGATGACTAGTTAGAACACTAGTTGGCTCGCCTTTAATCGATTATTAGTCATTAACGGTAAATATCGGGAGGGAAGATGTTTAAGTAGTGAGTTGTTTGTTTCAGTGATTTGGTTTGGGAGTGTGTGCACAAAGTGAACTATGATTCAATTTTTCAACCATCAGCTGGTCATGACTTCCAACATATAGGTTGCCCACAATTTAAATGAGCTAAAATGCAACAGGAAAAATGAGATGCAAAGATTTTAAACCCAAATCCACAATGAAATTCGATGAGAGAAATGATGAATAGGAAAGAGTATGTCTTTCACTAATGCAATACAGAATAAAAAGAAGCGTTATTTTTAGTCCAAAATACAAGTTTCATTGAGAAAAGTAGAAGAGGAAGAATGTTCCAAGGGAGAAAGTTTAATGTGAACTCTTTCAAAAGGAAATAGACACACAATGATTCCTTAAGAATGAATAATGCAAAATAACCCAAACGGGGTACCACCGGGGGTGCAAAATGTTTCACCAATACGTTTTATACTTTCTAGGATGAAACAAATAGAAGGTAAATGATTAAGGAGGAATACCTGTGAAGTTAAGGTAGAAGGTAGAATGTGCGCGTTGTTGAAATTATCCAAGCTGATCATAGAGAAATAATTTTTTTCTGGGAAGGACTACTTGTAAATGTAAAGCAAGACCACAAGAAGAGTATTAAATATCATATGATAGTGGACTGCCTAGTGTATGCTAGATCCAAGAAGCATGGTGCTTCCTAGAGAGGTTGTCAATCCATTGTTTAATAAAAATTTAATGTGAATAAGAAACTAAAATAAATAGGTCCTATTGCAATGTAATGATTTAGGTTTCTCATACACACAATACACTAGATTCAATGCTAAATATCAAAACACAACACTAAATCTAATTAGAACCAAGGTTTTTTTAGGTCAGGTAGGTCTATTAGAGGTCTGGTAAGGGTCTGGGGCTGATTGGTTAAGGTCTGGGTTGGTTTTGGATGAATGGAAGGCTTGCTGGTCTAAGAATATAAAATGACACAAAGACCGGTATCGGTTGGGTGACCGATGTCGGTATGGGGACAAAACCGATAGTGGTCAGGGAACCAATGTTGGTAGGGGAAATAGGTAGTAAACTATTAAAAATGGGTTTTTAGGCTCTCTTTGATTGCACAAAGAGTGAGGGTAGTGTGGTTTGGGTCGTAATATGGTTGAGAAGACTCAGGAATACTAAGAAGGAGGTTAAGAAGGGTGAAAAGGATTGGGGTGGTTGAATAGTGGGTTGGTGGGAAGAAGGTGATATATGGGTAACAAAAGAAATAAAATACTAAAAGAAGCAAGAGATCTATAATGGAATAAGCATAAATGATTAAAATCACAGTACTTACTTGGTATTTTGCAGATCCTGTGAGTGGAGATGGTTGATGGTTGATTAGAGAAGAGGTGTTTGAGTCTAGTTCCATGGCAGTACAACTTGTGTGCTCCTATAAGTATTCCAATGCTATGGAAGAAGAACCAACTACTTTTCTTGCACTGTGGTTGTGTGTGTTCATCTTCTGGATGTAGGAAGGCTTGAAGATTCACACTTGAATGCATTAAGGCTCCAATAAACAAATGACCAACCCGGGTGAAGAATTTTAGAATTGGATATAAATTTATCGATGGAATTTAGGTAACTGGCACTAGGTGAGGGAAAAAAACGTTGGTTAAGGATAATTAGTCCAAGTTACCAAAAATAGCTTGATCTTTACTATGTTTGGCATGATATTGATTGCTAATCTGGGTCTCAAGTGAGGGTTAGCACTTAGATAAGTGGGAGTGTTGTTGGAGAAGGAATAGGACTTTAATTTTAGGGTTTAAAAGAGTCCCAGTTGGTTAAGATAAGTAGAGACTCGAGTCTTAGTTAATTAATAGGCTAGGAATAAGTCCATGGTGAGGTGTTTAGGTGATGTGGCTAGGTGAGGTGTAAATTAACTTAATTAAAGTAATTAAATTAATTAATAATGTGAGGATGAACATTAATTCAATTGTAAGTAATTAAATTAATATGAATGCGGGGTAAGGGGTCATGATTAGGTGAATACATTATGTTAATTAATTAAAGGGGACCTAGGGGAGTGTGACCCAAATTTGGTGTGTACAGATATATGTAATAATCTAAATAAGTGATAACACTTAATCAAACTTTTTGTTTATCATATATTGTACTCAAATACTCATAAATAAATATTAAGTGTTTTAAAAGCAAGTTGACGTCCACATAAGAAAGTCCTTTGGCTTTTGGGAACTGACCATTTCTAGGAAACCTACCTACATATTTTAATAATTCTATTTTTGTAGTGTCTTTGATTTACGAGTTTAATTACGGAGAAAAGATCTTATTTCATTCATTCTTCAAGAATGCAACCAATCATAAACCTATCACATCCCGTAGCTATCTTGGGAACCTGCCATACTCCAAGTGAAGTCAATTTTTCCCTATTCTAATATCAAACTAACTCATAAGGTAAAATTGTGATCAAAATTCTGGCACACCTAGTGGGACCCTTGTCCCTTTCTCTTATGTTTCATTTTGTAAATAAAATATTCACAATTTCCACCATCGATAAATTCTGTGTTTTGTTTGATCACTGTGTTTTCTCTTTGTTTTTATTATAATCTCACAATTTATCTTCTAGTTCTTGTTTTTTGTTTTCTACTTTTTCTAATATGGTTGCGAGTTACTCTTCTTTGAGAATCTTGTTTTCTGGATTTTTTGATTGCACGCTTTTGAAAAATTTACTAAAACCTAAATAAAAAAACATGATCCCTCTCAAGTAATTCCTAAAAACATTCTTTTTGCTTGTCATTTTGCATGTTTGTTTGTTTGTCTTCATTGAAATCAACAATTTGTTTTGGGTCTTAAAACAAACCATTTCATACTTATTATTCATATATCTTTAAATAGGGAAGTAAATTCGTTGCATTCACTTATTTTTCCCTCACACACAACCAAACCACTTATAATTCAAAAATGAATTTAAATAACTCCCACCCAGGTGAAACTAATTGGGATTTTATCACCCAAAATGGAAACCGACTCAATGTTTTATTGCGTATAATCTCCTATCTCGACGGTATATGTTGGCTCAACACCCGAATCCCTTATTACGGTGGGACTATGAAGTTGGGGGTAGACCCCAATATAAACACATGACCGGTAGTAGTAAAAGAGTTTGGCCTCACTTACCTTTGGGTGCATAGAGGAATCCACCCTTAAACACACCTAAAACCATCCATAACTTACCATTTCCTATGACCTTCGTTAACCATCTTACACATTTCACTTTTTCATAATTAATAAAGATAAATACTAAATAAAATATTTGGCTTTACATTTTCTTGTTGTTTGTAAAACAACCCATTTAGTTATTTTTCATTTTCTAAGTGTTTGTGTGTTTGTTTATCATGGTACTTACTAGACAATAAACTTGTAACCAAACCTATGAAAACATGTCTACTCCACCACCTATATTTCAACAACATGTGCCATTTTATACTAAATCAACACTTGCGACACCAACACAACAAAAACCCTGTATTATAAAATAGTTACATCCAATCCCTTTTCTGACACCCAACAAACTTGGAATGAATCAAGGGTCAAATATAACAATGAAATGGGACAAAAATATTTTATTCCCCACATCAATACCATGGTCAAATCCTTCATACATCTGGACTACAAGAAATAGAACATATCTTCTCTTCTAGTCCTTAACTAGAAGCATCGGATCCTCCCTTCTATAATAGGGGAGACCCTATTTTTAATAAATGCTAGATTCAAACCCTATTTCCCTCAACACCTATCAAATAACCAGGGGATGTTCAAATGTAACCATTCACACCTCAACCCATTCCATACACTTACAATCCTTCATCTACCATTACACATCTCATTGATCAAAATCAAGACCCCATTGTCCAATAGTTGTACCCGTACACTTCAAATCAACCTGAAACACCAAACAATATTCAACTCGAGATGCTTGCCAGCCCTCTACTAACCCTTTTGAAACATTAAATGAACAATCTTCCACCAAGTAAACTTGAAGCATATGAGGTATCTTCAGTCCCTATTTATGACCTTCACATGATTTCATCACAAAACACATCTGCCCAATAGTCTACATCCTCACCAAGTCCTTCTACAGGTTCCACACCTCCCCTAAGTAGTACTTCTACTTCCTCATCTACCCTTCGACCTCCTCATAGGTGTAAACATCTCCACTGGGTTCTATGTCCTTTTTACTATTGTATCCTCCAAATAGGTTACTAATCCCATTCAAAACATCACCATGTCCATCCCTACAACTATGCCACTGATCAATACTAGTGTCATTGTTAGCACTCACCCTATTTCAAAATACATACCACAACCATCACAACCACTGATCTTCATGCCGCAATCTACACCCATACAAAACATCCCACAATATAGTATCCCACAACAAAGCATTCCACAATAGGAAACATCCTCTTCCGCCTCTACTTTTTCCTTCTAGCAGTCACTCACATATTCACAACCACTCACTCATACAAGTAATTCCATTATAGTACCAGTACATACAAACCTCACACCTTATAGCCTCCCAAAAAGGTTCTCTATCTCATCAAAACATCCCACAATAGAACATCCCTTATCATCAAAGTATCCTCAAAGCAAAATATTCCTTATCAAAAAAATATACCACAAAAAAACATTCTTGAACACAACATACCTCAACAATACATGCCTCAACAAAACATTCCACAATACCACATCCCACAATGAATGTTCCTTAGTAGAATGTTCCCCAAAAACTAGTCCCTACCAAAGTAAGACATTCCTCAATAGTATCAGACATACTCATAACCTAGCTAGTATTTATTTCAACCTGGCTCATCCTCACAACAAAAAACTCAACCTAATCCTCTCCAAGCCCTCCTAAACCACATATCCAGTCTTGAAGATGTTTTTCCTCATCATAGAATTTTCTCTCCTATGATCAAATTTGTAATGAGCCCATTAACCCTTTAGTACCATATAATCCATATCCACCTCACTAGGAATCCCTAAATTTCATCAAATTTTTACAGCAAGGAAGATCCCCAACAACACATTTGTGCCTTCCGTCATGCCTGCTATCTAATAGCTCACAACCAATACCTATGTTGAGGACCTTTCCCATGTCCCTCGTTGGTCCCACCTTAGATTGGTATAACAACATTCCATAACATTCCCTATTATCCTTTACACAACTTTCCTAGCTCTTCTTAGAACACTTTTCCATAAACATAGCACACAAAGTCACTATCAATGACTTGTATGCCATCAAACAATTTGAAGATGAATCTGTTGCCAATTTCATCACCCACTAGAGAGGTGTAGTCAATCAACTATCCTTTTCATTACCACAAACAAAATCAATTGAAGTCTTCTACCATGCATGTGCCAAACACATCTCATCCATGTTACAAATCCAATCATTTCAAACTTTTGATGAGGCTTTCACCATGGCTCGTAAATTAGAATTGTGAGCTCTAAAAGATGGACGGTTTAAGATTTTACCTAAGAACCAAAATTTGAGATCCCATCCAAGCCAACTTCTAGCCACGATAAATCTAAAACTTCCGCCAACACCATTATAGTTAAAATATGCTCATAAGGAAAAACCCTCTACCAAATGTGCCTTTAAACAATGTAGCTATAAGCCTATAAGAGATACTTACAACACATTTTTGAAAAAAATTTCACTACCAACATGATATCTCTCCCACCTATTCGACCCATAGACACATCGGTATCTAAAACCATATGGTACAAAGATAATGCCTATTGTAAATACCATAGGGTCACCTTTGGACACGACATTGAAATATGTCACACATTCCGCAACTTACTTCAAGATTTGATTGACAAGGGTGAACTTCACTTAGACAATCCAAATGCACCCCCAAATAAAAATCTTGACATATTTAAACAACCTTTTATGAATCATCCCTCACCCTAAAAAAAACAAACAAATTTTGTCCACATTATCAATACGATAAAAAGATAGATCTTATCCCTCAATCCACCCCATCGCTTAATGAATCAAAACGTACAAAATCAACACCAAAATCCAATGAGCCCAAAGTTTTTAAGCATTTTCCTGTTGAAAATATTACTAAAACTACTCCCATGCCCTCATCACATGCCATTACTGAATCTGCACCTTCATCCTCTATGTCTTCCAAAAATACACGTAACCACACCTCAAAAACAAACCAAAATACCCGCAACCCCAAGGAAATCAAACCCTTCTATTGCATCCTCATTACCCACACCTAGTTCATCCAAAACCACAAAAGCACCTCATAAAAAGGGTATTGTTCAGGTTTTTAAAATACCTCAATATTTTTTTCTTGATCAGAGTCCTTTATGCAGAACTCACTCCATTATACCTATTAATCACCCTATTATTACATGATAAAAATCCCCCAACTAAACTCCTACACTAAGTTCATATCCTACACCTTTTACATATTCCAAGTACCCACACCAATAATCACCCATATAGGGTCCTTCACCCTCACATATCATACGGTCTAACTATCCTCACCAACGGTCACCCATACACGACCCCTTTCCTTTTCTTGTCATACATTCGACTATTTTCACCAATGATCACTCATATAGGATCTTTTCCGCCACTTCCCATGACATCTAGAAAGCCTCCACGACCAAAAAATAAGCAATATGTGACTAAACAACTTGTATTACCTCCTCCTGAGAGAAGTATAGATGTGACCTTGTCCCCATCTACATCTACACCTAAGGGGAATTACGCCACCATCCTAAATGAACTCCTTCAACAATCACTCATTACACTACCACCTCCTAAGTCATTTGATCATCACGGATGGAAGCCTTCTGGTATGAATTCAATATTTTTTGTGATTACCATAGAAAATGATGCCACTACATAGAAGGCGTAGAGCTTTTCATTTTAAATTCCAAAATATTGGCAACATACTCTTCCTTCCTTCTCAATTAAACAAAATGTCAACATTAGTATCTTTATCATTAGAACATAAAAAATCCATCCCTAAAGTGTCAACTCATTGAGTTAATGCCGTACACATCACCACCCATTTACAAAATTATGACAAAGAACCATTAGATCCTATGAAAGATAAAACTTCCATCTCTATACCTTCACCTCCCAAATTATCAACTTCATTTCATAAACTTGAGGTATCTATTTTCTTATCTCCGAGGAATCTAACCAAACACCATCATCAAAAGACAAAATTTCAATACAAGCAGCAACACCCCTTTTAACTGCAATACAAAATGTTGTTAATCAAGAAACTATACTAATCTCCCGTTAGAATGTCACTTTATGAACTAGTCCAAACATTGAGTTTTTACAAACAAGCCGTTAAAATCCCTTTAATCCATCACTATGTCAATCAATGATCCATTCCATTCACAAAATTTATGGGTTCTCTCAAAGCATTTTCCTCTATATCTTTTGAACCATCTAAAATTCCCTCTCTTAGACTAGAGGACCACGACCTACCACTCTTCATCACCACTCAAATCAATGATATATCCATTAAGAGGGTCATGATTGATATTTGTGCTGCCATCAATATTATATCATCCCTTGATTTTTACAAACTCAAATTACCCAACACCATTATCACTCAAAATATGGTCCTATTATAATTGTTTAACGACACTATCATAGCCATGTTGGGTACTATCATTCTACCACTCAAAGTGTGTGTTAAAACCCCGCCCAAAATCTTCTACATTAATGAAGAAGATTTTCAATACAAACATATTATTAGGATGCCCCGGATATGCACCATGTGTTGTGTTCATTCCACCCTCCATCATTGTCTCAAATATGAACATGAGGGTTGGACCTTCACTTTCCCTGATTCCAAATACATTTTCTGAATTTTACATGATGTATCACCAAAACGACGTTCTTGTACCTAAATATGCATTTGAGCCATCTAATGAAACATCTAATAGCACTTCTATCCATTCTTCCAAATTACAAGATGAGTCCTCTCTTGGTAAGAATATAAAACTCCTTACGCTCATGGAATATCATCTCCTCATGTTATACTCAATCCCTTCACCTAAAACATATGGTCTCCTAACAAGCAACCAATGTATGACCCAAATGTAGGATATGTCATCTCCTACAGTCCTGCTTATCGTAAAACAAACCTTATTTATGGGGGACTTGATACCTCTCCATCCTAGGATATCAATCCACACCGTGTCATGCCTTTCACATTAAATTTAAAATCCCTTGAAAATCCACACTTCACATTTATTTATCTTCATCATTGCGTGTGGAGGAGTTTTAGCTTTGGGCGCTATGAACAAGGAACACATGATCAACCCATCCTATGTTCCTTAAATCTAATGAGAAAAGTGGTTTAGGCTATAAAAGGTTCACCTCCAACATATCTGAAGCCTCCACATTTGATCATGCTACATCCATATCCATTTGCAAACCAAAATCACCATCACTAGAAAACCTTGAAGATCCCATGAACACACGCATTTATAATGTTCCCATCCCACCTAATGTTTTATTAATCAATCCTATATCTTTAGGTCCACTTACTTATCAATATAATCACTCCACTAAATCATTACCCCTTGTTTGGCCAGAAATGGTTGAGGAAGCTTCACCTACCATAAATATTGATGCAGCCTAGAATTCTCGATTAACACCTAGTCACGTTGACACATCACTCAAAGACAGTGCCGAGCACTCACTGAAGTGTGCCAAGGTACCAGGTCCCTCTTTAGGGTTGTTGTAACAAGATGGTAGCATGGTGTAATGATAAAAACATATTTAGAAACTAATACATCATTACACGGTTATACCATACCAAATCTATAAAGGCATGCATTCAAGTATAAATCATCAAGAAATCAATAGTATGCAATGATAACACATAGAAGACACTTTGGTTTGGCAAGTATTATTCATATAGTAAACATGAAAATAATATAGAAGCTTGATACAATAATATTCATGCGCGCATGGATCTGTTACAATTATCCAGTCTCATGCACTCATGAATCTCTAACCCTTCAACATAACCTCTTTTCAATTAGGTGATTCATATAATATATATAGGGGGAAATTTCCTTCACCACTAACTATGCCAAAAATAGGTCACATGCTAATAATAGCCATGCATTGTTTACAATTATAGCCATACATGCAAGTATGCTATCTATAGATCACTTACAGTTAACTAGAGTGATGAATCTATTCTTGGATTACTTCCATGCAAGAGTGCTTTGATATGATCCTCAAAATATAGACAAAGTGTGGTGCACAAGTCTTGACATTGCTTTGTGTGTTCCACATGCCAGCCTCTGAAAATAGACTTGATCTATGAAATCGGCTAAGTCCCAAGAGTTTGACTTTGCACCTCCGCACGCGACGCCTTCCTATTCCTTCGTGCCTTCGATCCCATCTTGTTTTTCCCCGCGGACTCTGTGTGTGAGTTCTACTAAGTGTTTTATCTGACCAACATTACCTCACACTAATCTCATTGCCACCCCAACAATGGTGATGTCCACAACTGAGTAACGAATAGTTGAAATATAGTATGCTTAATGAATTTTACACAAATAATAGAAAAGAATTAAATAATCAAAGAATTATTCAAGTTTCAAGCTCCTCTGTTTATTTATAAAGTATCATCTCTGGATACTCCTCCTTTATGTCTACTTCTAAGTTCTCCCACTCCGTTAATGCCTTTCCTACTTTCTTTGGAACATCCACAATGATAGATTTCAGCTCATCCTGAGTTATTTTTCCTTTCTCATTCTAGATTACAAGCATTATGCTTGACATAGATGTATGCATCCCTTTTAACACATCCTTCTTCTGAGCATTGAGTTTTCCAAGTTCATCTAACCTCTCTTTATGCGGTTCCTATGTGCGCGGCCAATGCCTCACACTTCTACTTCACCATAGTTAGTCATTCAAATGCGGCCTAGTGTGTCATCCTTCATGGCCTTTTGCACCTCATTGTCTTCTGCCAGTGTTTTTAGCTTTATTAGTGCATTTGGAGCTGTCCATATCATTAAGGCATGATTGGATTTCTTTAGCTCCTCTTGGAGTGCTTGTAGTAGGCCCTCATATGTAGCAATCTTCCTTGCTACTACATCCTGTGATTTTTCTGCTTCTTCTACTGGATCCTTGGGCTACTTTGGTATACACACCTTTTCATCCTCTAATACTAATTTTATCATTGTCTTTACGTAGTGCA
The DNA here is from genome assembly GCA_018340775.1 of Taxus wallichiana var. yunnanensis. Taxonomy (NCBI): domain Eukaryota; kingdom Viridiplantae; phylum Streptophyta; class Pinopsida; order Cupressales; family Taxaceae; genus Taxus; species Taxus wallichiana. The sequence goes on along the minus strand of CM031234.1, from coordinate 228,516,593 downwards.
TTGCATAGAAGGAAATTATTTTGGTACTTGTGACTCCAAATGTGGGTGTACCTTTAGTACATCATCTCCAATTTCCTCCACCATACTAACAAAAGTCTCATATTTCCTTTTTCTTAGATCCCTCTCCTGTACTAAACACGCTATTTCCACATTCTTCACCTTTAGCTCCTCTGTCAGTGCTTTTATTGTAGCATATTTGTCAATGTTTCTTCTAGCTACCTCAGCAGATACTTTCACCAAGGCATTGCTTACCTGCTCATCCATCATAACAGTTGGTTTAATTGTCATGTGTCGGGATTCTGGTGTCTTCTTCAATCATCTAGATGCACATGATTCTTCACAGACATCAAAATCCGGTTCATCCATATGCGTATGCATCAACCATGAAAGTTGCTTTCATGTTCGTAATGTCACCTTATTCTCATCCATAAGTGCCCATCTGAATAAATATTTTTACGTGATGGTGCTCGAACCGAGTTCAAACAATCTTCTCCGGCCTTTCGCATACCCCATTATTTGTACCCTCATGTCCTCACTTGTTCGACGGGACCTTGGCCCTTTTGGAATGGCGGCATCAAGGTTAGGAATACTAGCTATATCCTCATCCTTGCCTTATGTAGCTTCCGATTGCTCCCTTTCTTCCTCTCCGCTCAAATTTTCCTCCTCCTTGTTTCCGAGGTTCCTCTTCTTCCTTATGATGGATTAGAGATAGAATTTCTTTCTCCTCGAGACTCTTTCGCTTCTTCATCTAGCTTGAGCTTTCTTCTTTCTTCTTCTCCTCAGTTCATCTATCGGTGAGAGTCGTTGTGAATTCCTTGTTGTCTACTATGATTCTCCTTGCGACCTTGTGCACTTGAACACCTTTTGAACTTTTGTTCACCCCGCACTACCTCGTATTTTCTTCTACTTGTGAATTCATCACGCACTCTTCCTCTTGTCTGCCATATGGTTACTTCCTTATGCGCACCAAACCGCTGTCATCCTCATGCTCTTCATCCTCTTCCTTGTCATCCTACATGGGTTTAGAAGGCCTAGGTGCCGGGATGTTTTCCATAGTATGCTTCCCCTTTGGTGGTCCTAGGAGCGCGAACTATCTCTCTACATACTTATTACTTTCCATCTTTGGTTTAAGTTCGAGATATATGAGTGCAGCTCCGATATCCCCAATAACAAGTGTTTCTAGTTTGATATTCAAAATCTCCAAGATAATACTCTCATTGTAAGCATTCTTCCCTAGATATCCATACTTCTTTCGCAAGGTGTGGTATTCACAATCCACCTTGTCTACATTAAACACTAACCTCGAAGCTTAGAAATACCACACTTTGTGAACACATATGGTAGTTTTCACCAGGGGCTCCATGATCCATCCACCATTGGAAAGCATGCAATACAAAAATGCTGGTAAATAGCAAAATGAGCCTGTTTCCCCAATATCGAGGGCAACTCCTTTGGTATGTGCCACTCTTCTTCAAAATCCATGCGGAGCCTGTCATACCACATCTCCACTCTCTCCTTTACCTTGTCTCATAGACCCCTTCAGATAGATATTTCTTTGAATCTTTCACTGGGACTTGTTATTCGTGGGGTATTCCCATATATTTTCTTTCAGCCATCTAGTACTCCAATCTCCATGAATACTAAAGAAAGTAGGAAAAAACCAAAACTTATCTTACTTCCTATGCACACTTCCTCTACTATTTGTTCTATAATAAAGCTAACAATGTTGTAAATAACCCCTTCTGACATATGCTTTGCCACATGTAACCACATTGAGTTCACTTGTGACCAATGATCTTGGTCATTCAACTTCGTAACTAAAAGTCTTGTTGTTGCTTTGACTATTAGACAATTGTGTAATTTATCGATGTCCATTCTCGCATGGTCCTTTCTGGTATCCCAGCACTTTGTGTGTTTCTAATATGGCAACCTTGTCAGTTAGGTCATTTTTGATGTCCTCACCCATCGCCTTCAAACCTGTTACCGTGGCAATTAAAATGGGTGTTAGTCTTACCCTTTGCCCTACAAAATAGAAGAAGTCCTCATGGACTCGGCTCATCAACCACCTATATAATGGTGCATATTTCGAAGTATGGGAGCTCATATAATTAGTAAATGCCAATCCTTTTCAATAACTTCTCCCCTACATCATCATATATCGACATCCCATCACCAGTTCGTTTGTCCATTCGGGAGTTAAGTAAATCATCCAACTTCTTCTAATTGTCCTTGGTTCGATGGTTGTACTCACTTATTTTTCTCTGTCGTATGTGGGAATCCCATTCTTGGCCCACAATTACCTCTTCAGGGTACTACATCTCTGAAAAATTACTCTCAGGAGTCATCTCTTCCTCCTCTTCCACTACTACCTTCTTCTTTCCTTTTGCCGTTGTATCTTCCTTCTTTGGAGCCATTATTCCCTTTGTGTTGTGTTTCTACACCTTCTTCTATAAATATTTAATGGTTTACTTCAAACCTTAACCTAATTTAACCGTGCCCTAAATTGTAATCGTGAAATCACGTGCCCTAGCTCTACTCTATCAATCTGATTCATTCAAACCCTTCTCCTATGGGGATACAAGCTTCTCCAATACATAGATCTGCCTTTCACGCTTAGTTTCACCCTTTTTGCACCTTGAATCACTTACTCAACTCTTCACACTTAGCTCTCATTCGAATTCTTGTAGTTGCAAGGGTAGAAATGAATTCACATCTCGTCCTTATATAGATTTTCAATTTTTGATGCATTAATTGCTCCTCCACCTACCAAATATTTCTCATTTATTGCTCAATTTTGTCATTTCTATGTGGTACATCTTCGCACCATAACTATAACCTTCTAGCATGCCTTCCTACCTTCTCGGTCGTAGACTTCTCTTCGCCATGAGCTCTAGCACCCAGTACGTCATCACTACACCTTCTCCCGATAGTTATCACGGCTACCACTTACCTCGCGTTATATTTTTTTGAGAAGCAATCCTTTGTAAATCACCTTTATTAGCTTACTTCCTCAACATCCGTAGCATTATACCTTCCAATCTTCACAAAGATTATATCCGGGAGTCACCAACAATCCACCCCATACTAAAATTATGTGCAGTCCTCTACACATCAACATTCTTCATATTGTAGTTAGCTTCATGTGCTCAAGTGTGCTTATTACACAAAAACAAGAACTAAACTAATAAAGCATAGCGATGATGAAAAAAAACACATTAAGGAAATGCGGGAAGGGAAACCTAATCTATCTGAAAACATTGCCTTATTACAAACACAAGGAAGACTTATTTATAGTAGGGCTTCAACCTACTCCTGTTAAAGTAACCAGACAACCGTGTTCCAAAATTACTTCTAACTAGCAAGTACATGCCTCAAGTATGTGAGTTATAACATACGGCCCAAACCAATGCACCTTGAGCTTCCTAGATGGCACAAAAACTTAGATTCATACAGAAGTACCATTTTTCTAACCGCAAGTTTCTTATCCTTGATATGTCTATCATGCCATGCTTTCGGCATGCCTTCTCCTATTTTTCGACTCCATCGTGCTATGGCCTCGGTACTCATCTAGTTGAACCATGTTCTCAATCTGTTCTTACAAAGCTTTCTCGTTATCTAGACCTCTAGTGCACACAATGTGCAAAGAAGGTAACATAAATTCTATAGGAAGAATAACTTCAAAGCACCAAACACCACCCTGCAAAGGTGTGGCTTTGTTCAATCTCTTATATGTTATTCAAGAGGGCCCAAAGAAAAGAAAATACTTTGTCATCCCAATATTTTCATCCCACATCACAAAACTTGGTCAATGTGTGGCTCAAATTATTGTAAAAAGCCTCGTAGTTCCATTTTCCCGTGGGTGATAGGGTGTATTTTTGTGGTGGGCAACCATAAACTCATCTAATAGAATTCAAATTTTCTCATTTAAAAAATGGGTGCCCCTATCACTGGTTAAACTTAAAGGACAACCATACCTGGTAAGGACATTTTCCCATAAGAACCTTTCTATTGTAGCCATTGTATAGTCCTTCGTAGGAGCTGCTTCTACCCATCTCGTAAGATAATCTGTACAAGTAATGATATAGCGTGATCCAGTCCTACGTATAGCTGGTGAAATAGGCCCTACAAATTCTATCACCCATTTCTCAAAGGGTTCTACACTTGTAATTGGTCGTAAAGGCATCTCATCCCTCTATCCTTATAATACTCACATGCCTTACAATGGTCACATGCCTTACAATACTCTTTACAATCCTTATACAACGTTTCCCACCACAAACCAGCAAGTAGGATCTTTCGCACTGTAGCATCACCTACATAGTGGCCACCTGTAATACCACCATGGGCTTCCTCCATTATATCCTTTCGTTCATGCTCTAATACACAATGACGTAACACCTCATCTCTGCCTAACTTGTATAAGTCACCACTGATTAACATGAATGGTGTCGCGTGTATAGCAAGTTGCTTTTTCTCCAAGGACCTCATGCCTTCTAGTGCTATCCCCATCTTTAGGAAGACAAAAATGTCCTCTAATTCCATTGACGTGCATGTAATCGATAAAACTATGCATCGAGGCATGGTCTCTTCTATTGTCTTGGCTTCTTCACCGAGTGAACTCTAGATAAGTGATCTAGTCCAGAATTACTTTTCCCTAGTTTTACCATGACTGTAAAGTCAAATTCTCAAAATAAGAGCATCCACCTACATATGTGCCCTTGTAAGATGGGTTTGTTCACCAAATACTTCAATGCTATATGGTCTGTATAAAACACAAAAGGCATGGCCAACAAATACTATCAAAACTTGTGCAAGGCATATATCGTGGAAAATCCTTGCACTCTGTAGTGGTATAATTTTGTTTTTAGGGTCAATTTTCTACTAGTAAAAAAATGGGATGATCAACTATACCTTCTCTAGGTTGAACTAAGACAACACTAATGGCCATGCCGAGGCATCGACGTGAACATGAAAAGGTTTATCCCATGAAGTAAAGCACAAGATAGGTGCGGTAGTAAGTTTCTACTTTAGTATCTCAAACACTTGTATTTACGTCGCGACTCCCCCAATAGAATTTACCTTTCCCTTGATCAATTCTTCCAAGGGTGTAACAAATTTGGCATACCCTTTTATAAACTTCATGTAATACCCTGTATGACCCAAATATCTGTGCACCTCACTTTGATTGGTGGGCACTTTCAAGCCTACAATGACTGCAACTTTAGCCGGATCGACCAAAGAACCCTTCCGTGTAGATTATGTGTCTTAAAAGTAAGCCAAATGGAGTAGAAAAGATGCACTTCTTGATATTCAATGAGATACTCAATTGTCTACATCTTTCAAACATTAAGCGCAGATTATCAAAATGATCCTTAATTAGCCCATAAATGGTCCAATCATCAAGATAGACTTGTAAGAAGTTGTGAATAAAATCCTTGAATGCTTATACCATTATCCTTGAGAATACAACAGGTGCATTCTTCAATCTAAAGGGCATCACAGTATAGGAAAAGCTTCCCCATTCAGTAGTGAAGGTGGTCTTTTGTTGATCTTCCGGGAAATCCTAACCTGATGATACCCTTAGAACCCATCTGTAAATGAATATATCTCACGCCTAGCCACTCCTAATATTTCCTCTGTGAATGGCATAGGAAAGGATCTGTAACACATGCTGCATTCAACTCTCTATAATCAACACAAATTCAAATCCTACCATCCTTTTTGATACTTATCACCATAGGACTGACCCATTCTGACTCATCCAATGGTCGAATGATCCTATATTTCAACATCTTGTCAATTTCCTCCTTTACTTTCTCATGCAAATTGGGATTCATTCAATAAGGTCACTTCCTAACAGGACGCGCACCTTCCTTAAGCTTTATCTTCATTTCTCCAAGTGATTTATGCACACCTTTAAGTTCATGGTATCCTCTTGGGAATAAGTCCTCATAGTCTCGAAGTAACTCTATGATCTTTGCCACTTCTGATTTTGACCAATAATCCCCAATTATCACCTCCTTAGGTTCAACTTCTATGCCAATATTTACCTTTGTTGTCTTCATAGGTTCATGATATCTCGTGCGTATCTACATCTGTACTGGCTAACACTTCACATGCTCCATGTGAATGATCAACTTCTAAGTGCTCAACTTCCTCATCATCAATTATGTAAACCAACTTCCCCTTGTATTTTTCTAGAGAAGTGTGCTCAAGTAGTATGGTATCATCTACTTCTTCCTCAAAATGTGCCCTGTCTCTGTCTCACCAAATAATTCCTGAATAAGTTCTTCCGCTTTCCCACTATCTCCCATGGTTAAGCGCTTGATAAAGCTTAAAGCCTTGTTCACTAGTGGTGTAGATGAGAAGAAGTCAAAAGTTTGGATCATCTCTGCAGTCAATTTTTGCCAATTGCCAGTGTCACAATGTAATTCAGCATATACATACCAAGCACGCGTGCAACCTTGTAGAGTAGAATAAAACCGATGCACCCAAAGTGAGGGTGGTAATACTTCCTATCCTACTATCTAGAGTCTCTCACACTACTAGATATGATGTTGAATAGGTTGATCACCATGATAAGGGCAAATCTTTGTAGGTGCATTACTTCTTAAAAACCAGGTTGATAAGGTGGTCCCAATCTCTCCCCATTCCAAGATATTATCCCTGTGAACCACCCACCAGCGTGCTGCTATCCCATGTAAAGTATATGACAATATATCTCACCTTTTAATTTGGTCAACCTAGTTTACCTCCATGACCTGTAAAAATCTAGCCAGATCTTTGGATCTAGTATATCAGGGTACTGAGTGACCTATACATCGGATAGAGTGAAAACCCTTGTTGTAAGCAACCACGTGCTTAACTTCACACCCCACTAGTTCATAAGTACCATGAGCCCAATTATCACAAGCAATACTGGTAGTATCACTGATTGACTGAGAATCTTCCCAATGAAGAATTCCTTCCCTAGATGGCTCATTGACCTCTGGGTCTCGAATAACACGTATATAAATTCTATTCAAGTCCTCTTCACTCAAAGGTTCCACATATGGTATGGATTTCCCATCTGTCAATGGTATTATGAACCTTTCCTCCTTGTTCTTGAAGCTGATATACCCCTTGTTAAACCTCAAATCAGCATTGTTTGCATAACACCAAGGGCACCCAAGCAAAGTTGGGAAGCTATCTGCTTCCGCAAGTGCTAACACTTCAAAGTCTCCTGTGAACTTGGCCCCTTGTATAGTGATAGATGCATCCTTCAAAACTCCTATGGGAGTAGCTTTTGTTCTGTTTGCCATGAAAAATACATTAGATGATGGCTGTAATGGAGGTCTCCCCATTTGAACCCATGCATCCAATGTAAGTACATTTACTTCCACACCTATGTCAATCAAAATATTGCTCAACAACCAACCATCCACAACAACATTCAAAGTGATCTCCTTGTTATAATCAATGCTATGGGGGAGATATTCACATGGAGTATTTGTCTTCCAGTCTTAGTTCCTGTGCAGAGTATTCCCCTTCAACCAATTTCCCAATAAAGGAATAATATTCTCCTAGCGCAACCTTCTACATACCTCTCTGATGTCATCAATATCAGATGGGGCCTTTTCTATATCCTTATGCTCTAACTTCCGAGACTGCTCTTTCAAACATTGTATTTCACCTTGAAGGCTTCTAAGGACCTCCATAGTTTCCTATTAGACTTATTTCTGATGAGTTGGATCTAGATACCTAGCATGCAAAACCTCGTCCCTAGTGATTACCAACTTCGTTAAAATACCTCTTTCGTGTGTGCCACCTCATCTCACGTGGTTATCTTGACTGTTACTACCTCAGGTCCTAGTGTTAAGTTGGGAATCCACTGATTCTCTACCATGTGCTTGATTCTAACCATCCATATGCCTTTGTTTTCTTGCTTGTGATACTTACTAAGATGCTCATACAAGTCTGACACTCTTCATAACTATGCCCCTTTCCACAAAATGAACATAAAATATTCTGCAAGAATTCACACCTATAATGGTCAGGTGAGCCGCATGTATAGCAAGTTCATGAGGGAATTCACCTCTTCCCCAGCCTCAGCCTCATCCTCCATATCTGCCTTGATATCCTTGTCCTCTTCCACGACCTCCTTTAAATCTTTTGTCATTCCTGTCATAGCGCACTTGATTATAATCCCTATCCTAATGCTCATTTCTTTCTTTAGAACTATCAACCACACTTACCTGTCATACCCCAATATTAATGGCATCATCGATTTGGCCAATCAATCTACAATCTTCAGTATCATGGGTCGTGGACCTACAAATTTTACAAAAAGAGGATACATTATTCCCGATCACACGTTGTAGTAGGGGCAAAGTGACTAGCATCATGATTTAAATGGAAAATATTACAAGATAACAACAAAGTGAATGTACAGATCTATGAGGGCAACTATCCTTGGTGTGGCCTTCCACTTCACAATCTATACATCATATTCTTGAGTGCATCTCATGAGTTGAGTACATCTCATGAGCTGAGTTTGCTAATAATTTCTATAATCTGTTTCGCCATAGCTGCTATCTCGAGCCTCTAAGAATGGACGAACTCCAGTATCAATACTCCCAACTACCTTAGTGCGTAGAGATACTTCTAATGCTTTGCGTGGGTTGGTATAAGTCTTATGTGACAGTACTCTTCAAAATGGAGTAATCAATCCCCCGAAAAACCATTGTGCATGTTGACTTACATGTATGTCATAGGAGAGTATGGATAGAAGTGTTTTAAAATGGGCATCATACTCACGTACACTTTCAAGAGTGCCTTGCTTTATATCCTTAAGTGCACTTATACTCTTTTGCTCAAACTTTGGGATATGAAACTCTTTCAAGAAAGAATCTTTCAATGCTGCATAATCAACAAGTTTGATTGGGATCAAACTTCCTATACCAACTGTGCGCACACACCTATAACGTACTAGAAAATTGACTTGCCTTGCACTCAGAAGCCGTGATACCTTTCACATGCCACAATATTTCACACATATGAATATGTTTAGCAGCATCCTTGATACCTCTATACTCTAGGAGACAAAGAGACATCTCCATATAAATGTTCTGGGGTTGCTGCAGCCTTGACCACCCGACCTAGAACCTTCTTGGTTTCCTCTACCTCCAAAACCACCCAAACCACTGGAACTAGAATCGCCCATACCTCCCGATCCTCCTCCTGAAGTTGGAATAGGGCCCGTAGATGCACTCCCCTATGTCCCGATAATGGTATTATAATGGACCCCTACAATTTGTGAAGTAGTCCCAGTTCCAGAGGTGAATCCCACACTCGACGCACTCATATTATGTGCAGATGATGAGCCTAAAAATGTACCCCCAAAGAATAACAAAGATGTCTATGCGCCATTGATATACTTGCTTTGTCTAACTTTTTTTTTCTCTTTCACTTCCTAAATGAAAACTTTGTTTACCTGTTGTACTAGATACTAGAAAACCAAGCACAAGGGCTAGGTCAGTAGGTTGGCTTAGATGCGTGCCCATGTCCTAGGTCATATCTACTGGCATGCTTCCATGTGAGGCTAAAGAGGGTTCTCTGTCATGCTTTCCTAGATGGGGGAGTTCCTAATGCTCTAGCTCTTCTTCATCCTCATGAGCCTCAAATCCTTCATGAGCCATCTCTCTCCATAATGCCATCTGTTCTACAACTTCTTGCATAATTCCCTCTCACATGCCTCATCATACTTCATCCACCTCTCTTCCCTCTATAGCTTTGCCGCTAGGTCTGCTGTCTTTCACCAATCCTATTCATACCCCCACGCATGGATATTTTTAGCTTGCCATGGGTTTATCTTCTAAGTTCAATGTTACCATCAGTATCTTGATGGTTAGTATAATACCTTGCAAATACATCCCTTTAGGATACCGTAGGAACTGAAACTCACTACCTCCAGCACGAATAATTCAAAATTGAATACTCCGAATATAGCTATTTAGAACACCACAAAACCAGGTATCTACCATGCGAGTCTAGATCAATGTAGCATCATATAGTGTTTGAAATTCCTCCTGTGTCCAAAAAGTGTGTGATACCTCCAATTCCATTTAGATGCATATGCAGTCAACCAAGTGTATAATTCTATGGGAAAGATAAAGCAAAGAAGCTCTCATACTGTTGTCATACAAATTCTTCTCTAACCAAGTGTGTGTGTTAAATCTGGATCCAGTGCTAAAATTTCATGTGTATTCTTCCTCTAGATCATGAATCCACTCTTCAACACTCGACAAAGTTAACCGGTATGTATTTATTGCGAACTATCCAGAAAACAATCGAAAAGAGGTCCCAAAGAACGGAATTAATGATGCATCCTAAAATTCTCAATTAACACCTAGTCGTGTTGGCACATCACTCAAAGACAGTGAGTGCTCACTGAAGCATGCTCGGGTTCCAGGTCCCTCCTTAGGGTTTTTGTAGTAGGATGGTATCGGGGTGTAATGATAAAGACATATATTTAGAAATTAATCCATCATTACACAGTTATACCATACCAAATATATAAAGGCATGTATTCAAGTATAAATCATCAAGAAATCAATAGTATGCAATGATAACACATAGAAGACACTTTGGTTAGGCTAATATTCTTCATACAAGTAAACATGACAATAATACAGAAGCTTGATACAATAATAGTCATGCGCGCATGGATCTGTTACAATTATCCAGTCTCATGCACTCATGAATCTCTAACCCTTCAACACCACCACTTTTCAACTAGGTGATTCATCTAATATATATATAGGGTGGGAACTTTCCCTTCACTGCTAACTATGCCAAAAATAGGTCACACGCTAATAATAGCCATGCACCATTTATAATTATAACCATACATGCAAGTATGATATCTATAGATCACTTACAATTAACTAGAGTGATGAATCTATTCTTGGATTACTTCCATGCAAGAGTGCTTTGATATGATCCTTGAAATATAGACAAAGCATGGCACACAAGTCTCAGCATCACTTTGTGTGTTCCGCATGCCAGCCTCTAAAAATAGACTTGATCTATGAAATTGGCTAAGTCTCGAGAGTTTGACTCTACACCTCTACATGTGACGCCTTCCTATTCCTTCACACCTTCGATCCCATCCTATTTTTCCTGCGGACTCTATGTGTGAGTTCTACTAAGTGTTTTATCTGACCAAAAATATCTTCCAAGATCAAGATGACCAGGATATCCTTTCCCATATGAGAGTTGAAGACCATTTTCTTTAGAATTCCCTACCATCTGACACAACTCTCCTTAAAAAATCCACCCTCGACATTAACTTATGTACCCCTCAGGATCCCCACATAGTTAAGTTTGGTCAATATCTAGACCTAAAATAATTAAATGATTTCACCTCATTCTTAACAAAACGTCACAAAACCTTCTCTTATTCATATAATGATATGCCCAGAATCGATCCTAACATTTTCTTACACAACATAGTCACGTATCCCGATGTTAAGCTAGTAAGAAAGAAACTCTGTAAAATGCATCAACATATAGCTCTCCTTGTTAAGGAAGAGTTGTAACACATTTTATCAGCTAACTTTATCATACCCATTGACTATCCATAATGTGTCTCCAACGTCATACCCATAAGCAAAGCTTCAAGAAAATACGCATTTGCATAGATTTCAGGGATCTCAATCTTTCCTATCCCAAAGATGATTTCCCTTGATTTCCCTCTTCCAAGCATAGATCAACTTGTTGACCTAACAACCAGCCATGAAATCCTCTCTCTCATAGATGGTTTCTTTGGTTATAATAAAATCCTCATCACCCCGATGATCAACACAAAAATTATTTCATCACCCTTTGGGGAACCTTTTTCTACCATGTTATATGATTTGGTCTTAAAAATGTAGGGGCTACTTATCAATGCACCATGACGTATATTTTTCATGATCTCATCCAAAAAAAAATTGATGACCTTCTAGAAAAATCATAATCATGAAAAAACCATCTTGATGTCCTTGAATCTATCTTCATTCATCTCATCAAGTTTTGTCCTCAACTTAATCCTGTAAAATATGTTTTTGGTGTTCTCACCGGAAAATTTTTAGGATTCATCATATCTATTTGAGGTATTGAATTTGACCCAATGAAGGTTAGAGAAATAATCAAAATTCCTCCACCTTATAATCTTAAACAACTATATAGCCTCCAAGGTAAATTGCATTCCATTCAATGTTTCATATCACAAATTTTTTTACCATTGTCAACCGTTTCATCATCTACTTTGTAAAGACCTAAAATTTCATTGGGATTCTGATTTCTAGAAATTCTTTGATGAAATCAAATAGTATATGCTATCACCACTGTGCTCACTCCTTTGTGTGAAGGAGAAATTTTTATCTATACATATCCACTTTGTAGCACTCGCTAAGAGCTATGCTCACTCATTGTGATAGTCAAGGTCATGAAAAACATTATAATACATCAACCACACACTCCATGAGTATGAAACAAACTACACTAAAGATAAACAACTATGTTGTGTGTTATACTTCACCACCTCCAAACTACGACATTATCTCCTCAATCAAAAGATGTATGTCATCACCATATTTAATTCACTTGAATCCATGCACCCTAAACCTTATTAAAATAACCACATAACTCAATGGCTTATGCTCATGACTAAATTTAACCTCAAAATTATATCCTATAAATCCATTATAGGTTAGACCATTGTGTATCAACTCGATGAGTCCCTTATTCCAAATAATAAACCACACCATGAATGATTTCTTGATGAATCCATCAACAACATTGATGAATATGACCTCATCCCCATCAAAATGAATCTCTTTTTTGATGGCGATAAATGCTAAGAGGGTAGAGGAGATAGAGTCGTTATCATACCACCATAGAACATTCCACTTCCATTATCATTCAAACTTAACTTCAAATGTACTAATAACATGGAAAAATATGAGGCCTTAATCATGGGTCTAAATATCACCATTCTCCTAGGTGCCCACATCTTGGAAATCTACAAAGATTCACAATTTGTCATCAGTCAAGTCAAAGGAGAATGCCAATGTAAGAATGAAATCATTCAAAAATATTAATATGTTGTCAAATTTCTCCTTAGCGCATTCAATCATTATACCATTCAAGTCATTATGTGATCTTCTAATAGGCTTATAGACACTATGGCTTCCTTGGATCCCTCGTCCCTTTTGAAATAGAAAAATCAAGTGATAAGACTAAAATTTATGTGGTTGTTCAATTCTTAGACCATCCTTCACATAAAAATTAGTTTCCTTACATAAATAACGTTGACAAAAATCCACCTGATCTATGTTACACACAAAAATATATGACTACCAAATGTAAGCTACCATCAGACTTATCACAAGGTACTAAACGATCATTTATTCAACACGTCACTTGATTTGTCATCATAGGTGGTATCCTTTATAAACGTAGCTTTGACGGCATACTATTACGATGTCTCAAATCAAATGAATCAACCAGAGAAATTGAAGAGGTCCATGATGGCATTTTTGGTGGTCACTTTAGTGGTAATTCCATCACTAAATGTGTCATATGACTAGGGTATTATTGGCCTACCATCACCAAATATTATTGTGCATACGTAAAGAAATGTGTTAAATGCCAACTCCATTCAGATCTCATTCACATCCCTAGTCAAGCATTACAGCCCACCAGGACTTATGGCCTTTCTCTCAATGGGGTTAGACCTCATTGGCACATATCATAAAACATTCCAACAACATCATTCCATGATCATAGCAACCAAATACTAAAATAAATTGGTTGAAGCCATCCCTTTGACCTTGACAAAATCCGGACCTATCATTAACTTTATATATCCAAACATCATGCCTCTTCGGTATCCCACATAATCTCATCACAGATAATGGAAAATCCTTAAAAATAAGGAAGTTAAAAAGCTCTGCAATGCATTCAACATACAACTTAGTTTCTCATCACCATATTATCCTTAAACAAATGGATAGGTTGAGGCCTCTAACAAAAAACTTAACAAAATCCTTATAAAAATGGTAGATGATGCAGGCGGAACTAACATCTCTAGATCTCGTTTTCTCTCTGGGATTATCAAACTAACATCCACACACCTATAGAAACCACACCCTATTCACTTGTCTACGACTCGGAGGACATTATACCTCTTGACATTCAATTTTTTTCACTTCTTGTATCTCTCAAATATTTCATCCCCAATGAAGAATATCGCCAAGACTACTTAGCACAACTAGAATTGTTAGATGAAAAGTGTCTAACAACCCTCAAACATCATCAAGTCTATCAACAACGTATTAGTAGAGAATACAAAAAACATGTCAAAGAATGTGACTTTAAAATTGGTGATCTTGTACTCAAATAAAATCAAAATGTTACTACATTAGAATGGATTAAACGTGGAAATTTTTCCCCCAATTAGATTGGTCCATACATTATCACTCATAAGTATGGATTAGGAGTATATCATCTCGCTTCTCTTCATGGAGAACCCAAAAGGAAACATTTTAATGCCTCACATTTGTGGCCATTTTACTATTAAATAATTGATGGTAATGATAGTAGCTACCCCTAAATCCTATCACTTCATCATATCATTGTAATGATGTGGTCATCCATCAGCATCCTAAGTACACCTTAAAGATGAGCACCACGAATCTATCCATCACATCTTTCACATGGGCAGGTTATTTCCTTTGAGGGAATCCCTTTAAAATAATTACACCCATCCACATGACATGGGGCATTTGTGTGTAGGTTGTGTATGCATTTTATCCCTTTCTTTAAAAAGGTCGATTAGGTTTTTCCCTCAGCTTCAAAAACATATGAAAATCATTTGGATGCTTCTCTTATCAAAACATCAAAATATATAGACTAATCCCTTGAAGGAAAACTATTTTTAAGACTAAGTCATTATTAAAAACAAATGTAGATTAATCCCTTGAATGACATTTACCAATCAAAATGATGGACCGATCCCTTGAAGTACATCCATCCAGTCAAAATTCAAAAAGTAGACCATACCCTCGAAGGATGGATACTCATATAAAAGGATTCCGTATCGATCAGCCTTTAAAAATACAAAATCATCTAGGAAATCTTCTCACATCGATCAAATTTCCCATCATAGAAAACTTCTTGCATCGATCAATTTTCTTCAAAATAATATAAAAAGTTGGGGCATCATCCCTTTGAAACCTTTGAAAAGGAGATCCCTTTCTCCCACATTGGCCTACACACAAAATCCCTTTTGTCATCATAGAAAAATATGTTCACTTGAACCCACATTCCTATCATGATTTGCATAACTACCCATTGATGATCTTAGTTAACATCTAAGAAGGCCACAAGTGCAAGTGTTTTTTGAAACCCATCGCGTATACATACCAAATTCATAGTGGGGAAATCATTCCAATTTTACCTCATTTTATTTAGTTACATTTTTATTTAGTATGTTTTTTAGATCATACTTTAAAATCATTTAAATCAATCAAACACTTAACCATATCTAAAACATATTTAACCAAACATCTTAACATTCATCAAAATCCATCTAAAAACATTAACACATTTTTAATAGAAATATACAACATATACCACATGCAAATTAAAACATGATATGAACCATAAATACATCATCATATATATGTATAAATCAAAGTCCGATATACATCATAATCAATGTCCAAAAAATCAATATATGTCATCATACAAAAATGGGCTTCTATGAGCCTATGACATCATGTATAATCAAATAGTAAAATCAACATCTCCAAGCCTTGTGCTACAAGCACCACCCTCTCCTCCAAGAGTAGGTGTGCCTCAATAAACACCTACATCTCCACATCCTTTGGGGAAACTCATAGCAACAACATCTCCTCTAGATCCTACTTTTCCATCACCCACTCTCTCTGGCCTCTAAGGTGGTTGTCCCATGCTCATTACACTAGCACTAGGTCTTGTTGCTGTTGTAGCTTCCCTTTGGTAGCTATGTGATCAACATATAATGTGGCATATGGATAGATCTTGAATATAAAATCCACATAGTAATCCCTCTCCACCTGTATAGTATCATACTAGGATACGAAATCATACGCAGATGGGGAACTACTACGAGATGTTCCCCTTTGCCTACTAGAATGGGCCATTGCTGATAACTCGGAACTAGATATAGAAGGCCTTGTGATCCCTAAGGCCTTCTTAAGCGTATCTCTTTGTCCCTTATACCTATCTCTATCAATAGAGATCTATACAAGCTGTTCTTGGAGTCCATCTCTCTTGAAAATAAATCCATCCCACTCTGCAGTAATGAGGTTATCCAAAATACCAATTAAATCATCATGCTCTCTCTCGAGCCACGTCTCTATACCTCCCTTGGTGGCCTTCTAGGTCATCATCACTAGAA
Organism: Taxus wallichiana var. yunnanensis; assembly: GCA_018340775.1. Lineage (NCBI taxonomy): Eukaryota > Viridiplantae > Streptophyta > Pinopsida > Cupressales > Taxaceae > Taxus > Taxus wallichiana. Next base: position 228,500,125 of record CM031234.1, on the reverse strand, counting down.
TAATAACAACTAAATAATCATCTCCCTTCTCCTCATCAAAATCTAGCACTGCTAGCTCTACCTCTACTCCTCCCTCCATCCGAGTGCATACCCATGTCACTCATTGCATAAATCTCTATGCTACTCGGGCTCTATAAAACCTCTCAAAGTTGGAACCCACCATGTAGTGTACTCTATGGTAACCCGCACATCATCAATGGTAATAATGACTCCCTCCTTATTAGGGCATTTAGCCCCTAGAAACTCCTCGATAACAACATGCCTCACCACCACTTCCTATAATGAACGGGCTCCTCGGGTACTACCTATTGTAGTCCAGACTACCTCCTAACATGGTCAAAATGTAACAGCTCATGCTCACTTTCCCTTCATGCCTGTAGCCACATGGAGTGTTGTAAACAAATAAAATCTTGTAGGTACTCGGGCCATGCGGGTAAATCAGTAAAGTCTACATATGACCTCTCCCACCTATAGTCCAGCCAATAAATCCATTTAAAATACAGCCCTCCTCCTCTTCCCTACACAATCCCTATCTAATATCCACCACATAAAGCATGGGTGTGGATCACCAATGGCCCATGGTGACCTTGTTGGTTGAGAAATAACTATATACTCCATAGCCCACTCCTGTAGTAGAAAACCAACATCTATACCATAGTTCTTATAAGTCCTCCAGGTCCTCAACTCTCTAAATTTTTGTGCAAGTAGGGTAGGTCCCCATGCGAAACAGATCGATGCTCCATCATCTCAGACACCACCCCTATCATCATCCAAGGAAAATGACCACTCCTGGAATCTGGAAATGCATAACACATAATGTCCATCATGATCATAGTCATCCAAGCACGACTCGCTCTCTCAGGAAAATATACACGACCATAAGAAAACCCACCGAATCATATATTATGTCATCAACATCCTCCCCATACAATCTACCCATCACCTCATCCCTCTCTACCTCAATGATGGTATACACCACTGAACCGTGGATCGGTAGTCTTAGGATGCGGTGAACATCCTCCAAATTGATAGTAATCTCTCCTATGGGTAACCAAAATGTATTGGTGGAAGAGTTCCACCTCTCTAGTAGTGCCAAAATCAAACCCAAAAATATATGAATCCATCTACAAAACCTCATCACATAGAAACCCACAAAATCCACATGTGCCCAGTCCTCATCTAACATGTCCTCCCTCACCTACTCTAAAATCAATGGAATACAGTCTCTAATATTGAGTTTCACCTCCACCTGTAAAAATAAACAAAACCAACACTTATTATGTCAAAAACATCATCAATAACTCATAAAAAATGCACCAACAACATCTAAAAAACAAACATTCAAACTTTCAAAACTCTCCAAAATACACATGAATCACGGTGATTCATCCCAATCACTAACCATTTTGCTACAAATCACATAAGACTGCATTAATCACCGATGATTCTGGTTAGGGCACCAATACACCTCAAAAATGGATGTAAAATCCTAAAACTACCAATAAATCACACAAAAATAGGTTAAACATTATCCTACCTCAGCTATTAATGGTTTCCTTTTCTGTTAGGGATGCCATCACTTCAAATCTCCCAAAAACGCTTTGAAAAGCTCAAATCAATTCGCCCACACCATTTTTTTACACCACAAAAAAATGAAACAAACAACTAGCTCGGGTAATTATATACCTTGTTTTTACCCCAATCCAATTGCCAATGTTTCTACCCCAATCATAGGTGATTACCCTAAACACCAGCGATTCACCCTATTTTAGAAACCATTCTCATTTGCCCCTAAGCACAACAAAAACACCCCTTATATAGGTTTCTCACTTTCAAAGGACAAAAACATTCAAGTCAACAAGAAAACACCAACTTCTGAGACTCATCATATGCATGCCCTTTGGCCCCCCATCATTTGGTGTTCCCATCAAAACTAAACCTTCCCCATGAATCAAACATCTATAGGAAAAAACAACCTAGTTTCCCAATCAAGCTAATACCTTGGTAGCAAAACCCCTCAAACTGGGGAAACCTTTGGAAAGACAAACCACCTACAAGAAATGGTGTTTCTGTATTGCGTTGTAGATGAATCACCCATACAATCAAAACATTCTCAATCATTTTTGTCTAATGCCTTGTTAAGAAATCAGACAAAAAGGGGAAAATGTAGACACCAAAAATTGCACAACCCGTTATCATACAAGAAATCTGCATACAAATCCCTATCCACTCACATATCAATTTATAACCTAGATCATTCGTTTGATTAATTCAAGCTTATCATCACATCATTACGACATCCCTAAACCTAAGTCATTACCAACACACCCCTTTAATTAATTTACCACACATTCCCTAAAGTCACATTAATCATCTCAAACTTAATTAATTAATGAAATAAATCAATAAATCGACTCCACCCTCACACCTCACCATGACAAATTGTCCTAACTCACTAGTTATAACTAGTCCAAAATATGCAATTTTCTCGATATATTAGCCTAACCACCTCTAACTTATCCCTATAACCACTTCTCACTTCTCACTAGTTAGGACTAGTTTAAATTAGGCAACCTGCTAAATTATCCCTACTCTATCCTAACTACTTTTATCCACCTCTAAACCCTCACACTTGACCTCTCTAAGTTATCTAGTCATGATTCCCCTAAATCCCCCACATCTAAGTTGGAAATATAAGGTTTATCACTTTGTATCTCACCCTAACTCCAACTTCCCAAAACACGATAATTCCCTTGAACTCGATGATCTATAAATACCAATTCTTTTGCCTCTCTTCAGGACCATTCATGACCATCTAGACAGAACCAGAGAACTATCAAGTTTTCTCAAGCATTCAAGAAATGTTACCAGGTTCTTATCAACATCATTTTCCATCAAATACACCCTTCAAGCATTTTGGGAGTTGTTGGGATTGTTCACCGTCCAACACCATCACAGGCAATCTCTCATCACACATCATTGTTTGAAGGTTTTTCTTGCTCTATGATTTCATCCTTTTATTTTAAACTTACTTTTTTAGTCATCTTTAGTCTCAATTTTTCTCATAAGAAGATCATAATTTCATTTTAGACAATCAAATTATCTCTTTCAGCAATCTATTAATATTTCATAGAATCACCTACAATTAGCCTAATCACCTGCAATTACTATGTTTTCATTTTACCTAATAACTAGTTTTCTTTATGATCTATTATTAATTACTTTGCATGCTTTTTGGTCACTAATATTTGTGCCAAGAATGTATTTTTAGATGGTCATATCAGGAACTAATCACCAACATTAATTCACTTCCAATCATCAAACACCCTTTACACTAGGAGCAATACGACCTACTAGATGATTTGGAGTTGTGTGCTATCCATGCATCCCCATTGATCGCATAGATACCATCTTCGCATCTACCCAATGAATTAGTAAAGCCATTGAAGAATTTTGGGAATCATATCATAAGGTTTAGAGGATACAAGACAACCTTACATGGTACGAGTAAAACTACAGAGCAAGCTTTAACATTGCTAAAGAAACCCATACTGCATCCGATTCAAACATTGATAGTAACATCAGTATTGTGGACTCTAATTCTAAATTTTCTTGTCAGTATGATACCAAAGAAGAAATTTATGATTTCTTCATGGATTACTACATTAAATAACCTGATTCCTACTTCACCAAGGATGATGACTTAGCCTGTATAATGGGATCTAATTTCTTTTCTAAGAACTTAGATATTGACCTAGATTCCAATTTCAGATTCTAGACTTATTACTTTTCATCTTATCATTATCGGTTGATATATGTGATAATCTAAATAAGTGATAACACTTAATCACATTTTTCATATATCATATATTATACTCCAAATTCTCATAAATAAAGCTTAAGTGTTTTAAAAGTAGGTTGAAATCCAGTTAAGGAAGTCTTTTGGCTTCTGGGAATTAGCCTTTGCTAGGTAACCTGCCTACATATTTTACTAATTCCATTTTATGCAGTGTATTTTATTTATAGGTTTAATTTTAGGGAAAATAGATTATTTCATTCATTCTTCATGGAACACAACCAATCATACACCTATCACATCCCACATGTATATTAGGAACCCCACCATTCTCAAAGTCGAGTCAATTTTTCCCTATTGTAATATCAAACCAACCCATAAGGAAAAATTGTGTTCAACAACTTCCCCACATATCGCATCTAATCAATATCCTTTTCAAGTATATCTTATTTGCAGCTCATTAGCTACAACAAGGATGAACTACTTTGTACCCGTTCATCCATTACATCGCGTTAGAGGTACCACAAACCCTCCATGTTATGAGTTTCTATTTTCTATCCTTTCTATTTCATTCATTTGATTAGGAGCGAAGAAACTTGTCCAACAATAAGTGTTTGGTTCTAAATACCATTGAAGTAATAAATCTTGTTGTAGGCTTGATTGCATGGATAACAACATTTATAGTCTTAGATCAAATTTTTTTAGACTAGTATAATTACTTTAGATGTGCTAGAACTATTGGGATTTACTGTTTGGATAGGTTTGGCATTAGAAAACTGATTTTTACCCTGCAAATTTAATTGAAAAAGATATCTATTCTACTAATTGGGAGGATAGTAATGTCTCGAAACTTTGATTTTGCTTCCTTTTAAGAGAAAATATCTCATTACCAAAATATTTTATATGTTCTTTATCTCTTATAAATCATTTGATTGGATTAGAGCTATAATGATTTGACTCAAAGGATGAGAATTAGGTGTTGAAATTAAAGCTATTATAGGTATTTTGAATGAAGTGGGAGGAGGAATCTTTGGAAATATGGGCATGATAAGCCTTGAAGATAATTTCTCGCTTGTATAATACTATTTTTATCTCTAATTGCTATGTCATAAGTGTCAAGGAGTTTCCTTCTTCCCATTAATTGTATCATCATTAAAATATCAAAAATTTAAGCCCTTAGATAATATAAAAAAGCATATCCGGGTGTAGGCCTTACCAATTGTGGAATTTTGTCCCAAGTATTTTGGAATTTATAGTTGAAATCATTCATGAACTCTTGTGGTGCTCTTTTGATAGTAGTTAATTTTTCCACTAATGAAATATGATTTGATTTTTATTTGAAATGCATGTAGAAAACTTGTCCAAGATGATCCCATGTAGTGATGGAATCTTGTGTCAATCCCTTATACCACTGCAATGCTTTACCCTTGAAAGAGGCTATCAATAATCTTATTGCAACATTGTCTTGAGTAACATGATAAATAGAGCATATATTGGCCACATATTTAACGTGTTCTATGGGTGTAACCTGATTTTATCCAGTAAAAAATTGGATGCTCTTAAGAGTGGAAACCAAGATATTATCATACTAGGTAGGCAATAATGAGGCTTCCATCATGAAGGAAACAAAAATTGATTTCTTAGGAGAGCCATATTTAGATTGAGATTGGGTATCAAAAATTTGAGAAATAAACTTGGTTTTTGTGGAGCGAGAGAAGATTTAGGATATGTTTTGGAATTTGAAAATATGCTTCTCTTAGCTGATTCAAAGGTAACTCAATAAAATCAAATGGAATAAATTTTGTAATTGATCTAGTTATAACTTTTGACATGAAATATGTGATTATCTACATTGCAGGATGTGCTTTGAACTTATGGATTCACCATATGTGGGATGAATGTGTCTATAACACTAATATTTTCCAAGAAAACATCAAATTTTCACAAATTATTTATTTTGTCCCACTGGGCATGCCATAAATTGTTTCACTTTAAAATGCACCCTTTGGAGAATGGTGTGATAAATATCCTTTCATTTAAAAATTAGAGAAAATCCTAGGTTTTGGGTGACTTTTATGTTGGAGTGAGTCTCTAGAGAGGGTTGGTTCCCCTAGTGTAACAAATAAACTATTTCTATCTCTAAGGCTACTATATTATACCAAAACCAAGAAGAGAAAGGGAAGAAGAAAGAAGAGAAAAACTGGAAAAAAGGACGGTGATACACCAAAATATTTTAAGCATCTCAAGCTTATTAGAATCACACAAATGAAGCATATAATCCATACACACCATATACTAACTACAAGTGAATATATAAAAGAAAAAGTGTTTCATAGAAGGGTTCGAGCTTAATTGTGACAAGATAAAGAAGGGTAAACAAATGGCTCCACAAAAAAATCCCACATATAAATGGTTAAACATGATATATGACCTAAAAATTGACAAAAGCTGCAGGAAGGTGTGAAGATTAAACTTCTAAACCAAGGATAAATGGGTATCACGAAGATAAAACCAGTTTAAAACATGATATGCAATAAACACAGATTGTAGAAAGGTAAAAATAAATCCTTTATTAGTCCAAGATGTGGAAGAAGCATAAAGAATAACTTGCGACCCTTTATTTCTCATCCAAAAAACTGAAATACTCCAGAAAACATGAATGAAGAAGAAAATATTATATTTTTTACAATGCATTTTGGAGTTTTTTTATAGAAAATCCAAGAGAGAGAGAAGAAAGAAAAATCTCAGGACATGTACGTATATCTTATGAAAATAGGAAAAAGCATATGCACCCTACTTTTTGCTCTAAAAATATCCTCTCACGTGACGTGAAAATTGCATGTTATGCATTATCATTTCTTAAAAATAGTTATCATGCTTTATTTTTATCAATTTTTGCGTTAAAATTTTGAAAAAATAACATCTCCTTTGCTCTTTGTTCTATTATTATAACTTCAAGATGATGAAACAAATTCCCTTGCATGATTTAATATTTTTAACTTTCCATGCACCAACTTTGTCAAAGCACTGTGCTAAAAATGGAATTATGTGCTTTCGAAAAAAGCAAAAAAGCATTTCGTGATGTCTCTGGGTCACACATATTTTTCCTTTGTTGTGCAACTTACACATGACGTTATGCTTGTTCCTTTATAATTTTTCACTTTTTCATGGGATCCCACACCTTTGTTACATGGAATTCTCCTTCCCTTTGTTCCACATAATTTTAAACGTGTTTTTCTATAAATGTCATGTGACATCTTCTTCGCTTTATCGTGTGAGTCTTCTTTCCTTGTTCTTTAACTTTACACGCGCACCCTATCTATCTATCGCCATGTGGATTTCTATGTGTGTTTTGGTTTCCTTTTATTACCTTCATGGCCTTCCGTAGTTTTTCTACTTTTATTCCATAGACTTGTCTTCCTCAATTGCGTACTTTTGCATGTAGACTTTCCCTATGTTGCGTAGATTCTTGTGTAAATTTTTAATCCCATCTTTGAATATTGTGTGAAATCTTGGTTCATCACGTGGTTTATGTGTTACCTTTTCTGATTTATATGGAATTTTTTTCTTCTATTCCATGTATCTTCACACCCAAAATTTCATGCATTTCATTCTTTGTTTCATTAATTTTCGTGGGTAATTATTATTTTATTTTGTTGAGGCACACATGGCCATCATTCTTTGTTTCCGTAGATTGATGTGGTTATTTTATTTTTCACATGGATCTTCCATTTGTTTCACGGATGTGTTTAATTCATTGAGCCACAACCCTCTATTATGTTGTTCACTTATTTATGCGTGCATATTTATCCCTCTATGGTCTACTGGACTTTTGCGCAATGTGTTGTGCACATCTCATTTCTTGTGGTGCGTGGGTTTGTTTACCTTGTTGAAGCGTGCCAAAAATTCTTCCTCTTAACTTCTATATTTTCCACCAATATGGAATTATAAAATCTGAATAAGTGATCTAAATAGGAATAGGGCTTATTTGGATAAGACCTACATTTATAGTTCATCATGTAGGTCGATAATACCATTTGAATTTTATCTTCCTAGTCATATCTTTCTACATTACATATTATTATAAGTATATTTTACAATAACTTGTTACTTGCTTATGCTTGATCATTTTATTGTGGATGATATATTGTTCTTTGGTGGTGCGTAATCATAAAATCCTTTGTAAGGACCCCGATTATATTTTTGATAAATTGTGTCCCTCGACCACATACCAATTTTATAGGCATTTATACCTTGTTATGATGTTTTCATATTAAAACAATTTTGTATTCCTTGATGAATAAATAGGTTTCATAGCGGATTCTACCCATTTAGTAAAGTAATATATTGTATTAATTAGGTATATAACTTTATACCTCATATAAGGTGGATGGATTGGTTTTAATAATTTTATCTCCATTAGTATAATGGTTGCACAAATAGTATTGGGTTAATCAACATTTCAAACCTTTGGTTAGGTTTTCCAATTATTTGGAAAACATCTTAATGTTTCAAAATATGGTACACATCATGAAATAATTGTTAATGCAAAATCATAGCACCCCCAAATGAGTTCTAAAGATATGCTTTTCTAAGGCAGACCCATTTGGTGTGATTGCATAACATTGAACTTTCCCCAAGGTGTGGGACCTTGCAAAATGGAAAAGCTCTCCAGATTAAAGGTTGGTTCCTGATTCCTCTATTTAGGTGCATACGTAGAAACTTGCAGAGGATTTGTTCTTAATCCTAATCTAAATCTTACCAAGGGGACATGGATAGAAGGAATGTAAAAATTAAAAAAACTAAACTAAAATACGAGGTAATGCACTAAAGGAATGATGAACACTTGTTTTGATAATAGACACAAACCAAAAAAATGCATATAATAAACACACATAGATAGCCATATATGTAATGGGAGACCAGATGAAAGAAAAAGAGACAAGAGAGGATCTAAAATCGATCATAGACGTGTTTTATTTCTCTGTAGATTGATACAATCCATTACAAAGTGGCAAGAGGTAAAAAATATTACAATTTTAGTGGAAGGCTGGACCCCACAGATCCCTTTGCTAGAAGGAATAGGAGTCTGTAAAATAAAAAAATTCTAACCCTTTACAACGAATCCCGCCCCGTATTTATGTATTAATCACAAACAAGAAAAAAAAGAGAAGCGGGAAAATAGGTTAAAACTCAACCAACACTGTTAATGCCTCTGATGAAATATCTCCCCCAAATTCGTCTTTACTACATCAATATCTTTTCGACACCACGAAGGAAGAGGAAACGACATAAACAGATAGAATCCGATTTGGTTGTTGAGGAGTGAAGATCCCACATTGAAATCCTGAAGATGTTTCCTCCATTTTTCTTCATCTAACCTCCTTAAAATTAAAGTTTCAGACCCCATGGCATGGGTGAGGCTGAGATCTTTCCAACGACATCATATTTTGCAATATTTTGAGCCCTGAGTTGAAAGATACGCCCTTTGAAGTTTGTATCGGGTCTGTATAGGAGGGCAGGAAAACATCTTGAAAAATGGGTCCCCTTTTGATATCGGAAACGTGATGGCCTGAGATTGAAACAAAATCGAGCCCTCGGTTCTGTAATTTATCTTTTACCCCTTTCTTCCGATTCCTGCTTTGGATTTGACTAGGGCCGGATGTTGAATTTTACCTAGGACATGCGGTAGTACGGAGCTCATTTAGAAATATTTTCTATACACCTTTTGACTCAGTTTCCTCTTATGCGAGATCATGTTTGATCCAATATTTGGCACAGGGTGAAATATGGATAACAATTTGGTGACTCATAGGGGTATCTGCCTGCTAGATGAAAAGACCAATTGCCTTGTCATATCTGTTGGGCATGGAGTCATGAGTGATAGCCTGCTACTGATCTGAACTTTGAAAATTGATCCATGGGCCGCTTGGAAACCCATTAGAACTAAAACTGATCTTGACCAAATGCCGAGTCCAAACACTATATGAGAGCAACAAAACAACACCACACTATATACAAAATTTGAAATCATACATGCTCCAAATGGAACATGTAGAGCGTGCAAAGCACTTAGGAGAAAATTAATCTACACTACAATAAGACAATGTGCATAATCACTTAGAGGAAAGAGAAAACTAAACTAATATGTACATGGTGAGAAATCCCCTTTTAGTAGCGAGTGCTCAAGATAGATCCCATTTACTAGAATCAGTAACTCTTCACCATCCAATGTCAATAATTGGAAAGCATTTCTACTTTTACATCCCATGATCATATAGGGGCCACTCCAAATGGTGTCAAATTTAGAATGCCTTCTGGTTTCGCTTGATCTGCATCCCATTTCAAAACTAGGTCTCCTTCTTGGAAGGTCCTTGCTATTGCCTTCTTGTCAAAGCATTTCTTGATTGAAGCCTAATTATTCTCTATTGCTTAGAGAGCATGCTCTCTGGTTTCTTCTAATTCCTTTAGCTCTGCATACTGGCCTCCATTGGTCCAAATTCAGACATCTCTAGTTGCTTCACGAACTCCAATGCTAGAAACTCAAGTGATCTAGACAACACCGCATATTTCCCATAGACGAGCTTGAATGGAGAGTTGCATGTAGATCCCTTGGGTGTTATTCTATCAGCCAGAGGAGATTTTTGAGCTTTGTGTGCTAGGTCCTCTCGATTATCATCAAGAGTTCTTCGATGATCTTTAGCATGTTCTTGTTTGTGGACTCATCCTGGCCATTACCTTGAGGGTAATAGTTTGATGAAGTACTCAAATAATTCCCATTCTTAACAACCCATCTTGCGATCTTGGAACCTATGAATGCTAATGCACTTCTCGATATGATGGTGGCTAGAACTCGAAATTGTTTCCAAAGATATATGGACTCAACATTTTGGATAGATTTGAAATATATTCCTTGCATCAATGCATCCCTAAATGTGTTTTTATGGACACTTCTTTACACAATATATTGGCCATAATTTGGTCAATCTAGATGGTAACACAAATCATGCATGTATTATTTCTACTACTTCATTCCATCCAATGTTCTCAAAAATCATACATGAATTATTCCTAATGCTTCATTCCATAAAAGTTTCTTTCTTATGTGCACTACCCACAAAGTTTCTTCTATTCTTTTCAACACATAATCTAGTTCACTACCTATCATATCCACTAGGGCACATGCTCCAACAATTTAATCAAGAACCTATCCAGATTAGAAGTACCAAAATATTGTGGGATTTACTTCTCCTAAACATTGACCATTATCATTGGGCTGATTTCATGATCTCTTTGCATCAATGGATTAAATATGCACAAGAATCCCTTATTATTGAAGATTCTACTTACCACAAGATATAACTTTCTCCACTAGGATTTGTATAATCCTACTAAATATGTGCAAATGCATATAATTTTCCTATATCATATTTTTGGGAGATCTGATTTTATATTGTAGGCCCTCTTCCAAGAATGGATTCTTTGAGTGCGCATTGATAGGAATATCCTAGTTTCTATAATCCCCTTTTTCCTTTTACTCTTTGGATTTTGAGGTCTCTTATCTTTCTTGATGCTCCACTTTAAATAAACTTATAATGTCCTACCCATAGGGATATAATGGATCTTTGGGAATGGTGTAGGGCATTTGTTCGAGTCACATTCATGGGTATGATAATAATAGAATCCTACATATGTTCCTTCATTTGATTTGAATAATGATTGTATTTATTTTCATGTTTCCATTAGTCCCATTTAATTTAAATTGGAATGAGGTAGTGTGCTTCATTTATTTTCATATCAATGACCTTAAAATTTATTTTCAAGCTTAAGTCTCCTAACTAATTTTTCACATTATCCATATTTCAAATAGGATCCACCCTTCCATAGTTTTATAGATTTAGAGTGAAATGGTTATATTCCAAGGTTTGAGCACCCATGGATTCCCATGTAGACCTTGACATCATGTTCATAGTACTTCCAAATTAAAGTATTTCATCTTCTTAATATGTATCCTCCTAGAATTGTATTCAACCTAGTATTTACATCCCAAGTTTTTTTGGTTTTTACATACCACATGGGCTTCTTAGAATAAAAATATCCATTGGTTGTGATTTCAAGCAAATTATTAAAAAAAATTAGAGATATTTTGTGAGATATATTGTTTACACAATACATTTACTATCTTCAAAATATTATGGAGTGCGATAACCACTCCTTGTTTCAAAATCATCATCATTTTCCCAAATATGTGTGCTTCATCCTCTCATGTGTTCTCGACTATTTGGGTCCCTATTCTAAATGTAATTAAACAATAATTTGGAATTTTATAATAGTTATTTCTCTTTATGGATATGGATTCCTATCATTATATGCACGTTGTATTTGAGGTTAAGTAGACATATCCCTGGTCCTAAGACTTGTTCCTTCTTTTGTGATTTGGAGAAATATTGGATGGTCATAATTTCTTTGGGCACCACATTGATCATTTTGAAATTCTGCAATATTTTTGTTTCCTTTTATTCTCGAAGGTGAGACAATCTTTAGTGTGATGTTATGTATGTAATTTACAATATGTAAAATATACTTCCCACTATGAATTTTAAGGAAAATTTTGTGTAATATGACTTGACTCTCCAAACAGATAAAATATGAATTCTTTCCTATCGGATCAAGGTCCCATCCTCCTTTGCTAATAAGTACCCCGATATCCTCCTTGATAGACATTATATGTCCTCTATGAAGCACTCCACTCGTGATTGTGATTCCAGTATCCCTTAAAAGGACCTTATGACAAAGGGGTGCTCTATATGGATGATTTTTGGAGTGAAGGAGGTTTCTAACCAATAGATTTTCTTGGAAAAGTTAGAGCCCAACACAGACTTTATTGTGTTGATTCAGGGATTCCATTGTGTATTAGTCGATGTGATGGATTATTTCAATACACACTTGATCTAGAAGATGCAACCATTTATAACTCTAGAATAATTGGTTGCACCTTTGTAGCTAACTATATTTGGATTGAAAATACATTCCTTTTGAATTTTTATTTCAAACCCATTAGTGCCATATATTCCTTGGCTTCATGCATAGTGTGTGTATATATATATAAACTATACACTACATTTTGGGGCTGGTGCACATAATTTCATGTTAAATAGAATTTGCTTGAGAGGGTGTCCCCATACCCTATAATTTGTTTTAAATATTATTTTCTCACATATAATGGAATTAATTGTTTATTTATCTAGAATTTTGTACAATAATTATTATGTTTTCCAAGTCATCTCCACATTCTATGCACCGGATGTTTAGTATTGGTTTCTTTCCTTATTTTAATTATTCTAGTCTTTACATTAAAACATCCAACTTGGCTTCTATATTTTGGCTCACTCCCACACTATCGCCATAGTTTTTTATTTTATATACCCTTATAGTAGCCTCATTTTCTTCTACCTTAGTAGAAAGTTTATTTTATGAAATTTCAAAATGGATCTTACTATGCAATCCCTCAAAACCTTGAGAATATTTGTTGTCATCAACAAAATCAAAACTTGTCTTGTTTATAACATCAAAAATCTCAAAGCGTACTCCATTACAAACTATATGGATTTTTGCTTTATTTATTTTAAGTATTGAATAGTCTAATTGACATGATTTTTCCTTTTAAATTCTTGGGTAAGAGCATCTCACACTTATTTTATTGTCTTCACACTCAAGTTCATAAAGTGTATGAATTTCAAATCCCTACCATGAAATTCTCATATGAGCTCAGACTTCTAGTGTTCTCATTAGTGACTCCCTTCACACTCCATCACATTTAAAATGTTAGAAAATAGTGTTCTAGATTAATGGAACGATCATAAGGATGTAGGATTAAATATAGATTAGGAATATGGCCATGTTTATTTTTGTAACTAGATGATGTCTTAGATTATTATGTGCAATGGTTTACATTGAACCACTACTTGATCTTAGATTTGGTTGTGAACTTGGGGAATGTTTTCTCTCACATGTACTCACACTTGCATTTTTGTATGTGTGTTTCACTTCTTCAAAATTAAAATATTAAATGCTAGTTAGTGGATTCCAAAAACTTACCCTATAATTAGAACTCAAAAACTATTACTTATACACTCTCCACTTCTTTCTCTACCCCCACTTAAGTAGAGTATGCAAAAAGATGCCTACTCAAGGAATTTTTACTTCCCTCATATTTTATTCTCGATGTAAGTCCATAAAAATTGTAGCTAATGTTGTTTTCATTATATATCGCTGAGTCAACTTCTCCCAAAATTCTTATAAAAATCCTATATACTCCTAATCATTCAAACAATCCTAAGTTTTTAATTCCCTATTTGGATCAATGGACATATATCCTAAAATAGGGGTACTATCATCTTCTAATGTCTTCTAAAAATACCATATGATTTTATCATTACTGAATGATTATCCTCTGTTTGTGTAATACCATGGTACACAAGATGTCTTGTTTGGGTTAGGTTCTAACTTCTTCATAAATGTATTCCTAACTATCACTAATCATCTATTATTGTTTTCCTCTTTCCTTGCAATTTTCACATCTATCCTCTTCTCACTTCCACAATTAGGGTCAACGAATCTCTACACACCCTCTTAGTCACTATTATCATGTTCAATGACTCAATGAGCACCCTATCAGTCACTAAATTTGTTGTCTTCTCTCTTATCCTCTATTTTTTACAAGGTTCCTTTCCTCCTTCCTCAGTCACTTTTCCTACTCTACTCCTACTTGAAGTTGGTTCCGCCTTCCCCCGTAGCACCCTGAACTTCCCCATCTATTGTGTTGTCTCATTTCTCTTTGTATTCATTTTATTCTTCTCTTTTCTTTTATTTTGTCATTCTTGGACCCTTCAAGGGCCCACTTTGATCCTAGCTCCTTCCCCTTCATCAAAATTTTCCTAGGACTATATCCCTTTTACACCTACCCAAATACTCCATGTCATGGAGAATTGACACCATGGATATTCCCAAAACTATAATTTTTACCAAAAACGGAGTTCGTGAAAATTTTACCTCATCATACAAAATTAAAATGTTCTTCAACAAAATCAAATGAACAAAAAATTTGTAGATAAATTTTGGTTATATACCCATCAATGGTATTTTGTATCCAGAGAGTCTACAACTTAGGTCTATTTATCATCCAAATTTCATATTTTTTAATCTTCTCATCCATCCATTGATACCCTTATTTATCTCTATACCTAAATATATTAATATTCTCTAGTTGTTATAACCATGCATCTAGTTGTTCTTGGATATCACACCAAAATATCTCATAAATGTATCCATTTATGTGTTCGACTAGATTCATTTTATAGGAATTCCCATCGAGACCTCTAAATATTCCAAAAAATGGTTCATATTCTCATGTAGACATCTTTCCACATACCATTTTCTTGGTATTATTATTAACAATTTAGGTATCGAAATGAAACTATTGTTAGTATAGGTCCCTAGAATCACAAATTAAGATATGCCACAAGTTGTAGCATAGGATAAACACAAACTATCCCATTTATTTCTCTAATAATAATGCATAATTTATAAAACATAATTTTACATACATAAGCACAATAACTACATAACAAAAGAACCATATGGAACAATATAAACAAGAGAAAAGAATATGAATTAATATATTAGAACTATATTATTGAATCAAGAAATTGGACATGAATATAGAGTAAAAGTAAGATCAACCTTCTGTGTAGTGTGCTTACATGATTTTACAATTCAATGTGGCTATCGAATTACTAGGTCCTTGTTATTCCATTTCCTACCAAAATAGGATCTTCACATTCTCTATTTATTCCTATAGATAATTACATATTTTTATATTGTCTTATCTATACTATGCACATACATTATGAATTGTGCAATATACAACAATATACAAAATACATCCAAGTCAGCTTTTTAACCCTATACACTTCCAACACTAGAAGAAATATTTGAAGCATGTAATAATAAATGAAATTCTCTACTACCATATATTTGAGGGTAACTAATCATATATGCTACCAAGGATGATGTTCATCTTCTCCTTAATAGAGAATATGGGAGTGTTTTTGGAGGCCATTATAGTGGACACACTACCCCATGAAATTTTTACACCTAGCTTAATATTAGTCTACCCTAAAATTGGATGCATGATTTTGTTAATAATATGTGATCCTTTCTAACTCCATGATAATATCATTCATTCTCCTTTGGATGAACTTTAATCCTGTAAATCTCTTGTTTTAAAATTACCCCTTTTCCCCATAAAATCCCCTTTAAAAATTCAGTTCAAAATAATATATGTTGGGAATAGAATCCCCAAAACTTGTTTTAAAATTATTTAAACCCATGTTACATTAGCCAATTGGGTGACTATTGCATATAAAATATTATAATGCAATATAATATACTAACAATTTCAACAAAAGTGTGCAATAGAAACACCAATAACTAGTGAAGGAGATGGTTAGACATTTGTGTTGGGGAAAGACAAGTTTTATTGAATTTATTTATGTTTTCACATATGCATGGAAATGAATATTGTGACCTTGTATGGAAATGGAGAGCGTTGTAATAACCCTTCTAATGACAAAAAAATGATTTTCTATTGTAAACAGGTTGTTGATGGAAAACCTACTAACTGCAGCAGAGCTAAGGTTGCCAAAGTTGTACGTGGATTTCAAGATGATGGAAACAAATTTATAGTCTAAGTACAGATAAAGTGGCGGGGTTGACTAAGACGGGCACGTGGTCAAGGATTTTCAAGAAACCTCTCAACAAGAATGTGGACACTAAAATCCCAGGACTACCCCACACTTTTTTTTTGTCTTTTCTAGCTCAAAGGACATGTAAGGAGTATTTTATATTAAAATATCCAAGGCTATGTTGCATTAAGAAATTAAAAATAACTAAATGTAATTAGTGGGTAAGTTCCTTGGGCCTAGACCCAATATTGATAATGTAAGGAAATGGGCTTCAAAAATGGAATCCCTTGGGGGATATGGGTATTTCTACAATGGATAATGGTTTCTTTTTATTCAATTTTAAACTTCAATATGACCTTTATGTGATTTTATTGGGGGAACATGGTGCATGGGAATATGGGTTTCTTCATCAAAATATGGAACCTGGATTTAACCCTAACATTGAGAATATTCATAGTATCTTGATCGGTGCAAAATGCCAAGTTTACCCTTACATTTCTAGGATGATGAGATCCTTGTTAATATAGCTAGATCTATTTGATCCCCCATAGGCCATGATAACTCAACAAGAAGAAAATCTAGGTTGGAATTTTCTAGATTTTGCATTTCAATGGAAATGGACTTGTAACATTCCCATTTAATAATTTAAAAATAAGGGATTTTTTAAAAAATATAATGTTCTTTGTTCTAAATAAATAATTATTTAGAACAATCATTTCATGCCAATCAAATTCAAATAGATAACCATATGCAATTGTAATGATTAGTGATCCACCAATCTATTCATTTCATAACTCGGTAATCCACCGATCTATTTATGTTATCTTAAGTATTGAATACATATTGTATACTTTATATACCTAGTTTTCCTACCTACATTGGGTCTTGAGTGATTTTTTAAATAATATATATGAATATTTGTTACCAATATTCATCTGATATCACGTTGTTTTAAACTTGGTGACATAGGACAATGCAACCAGCAGCTTGCGATACTTTGGCCAAAGTTTTACAACATATTGTGTATGTCTCTATTCCTAGATGGCATACTCATCATTTTGGAATATGTCCTTCACCTCACTCCTCTATTATCATGATTGGTCTTTATTGACTACCGTCAGTCCACTTGTCCTAGGTTTAACCCTAGCCCTAGTTAGAAACATAAATTATTATAGGAAGATGCTCATAATGACTTAGGGTAAATGGGCATACTCGGTTGACCTTAAGTCAACCGGGTGTGCCAAGGTACCCTGAGCCATTGGAAGCTACTTCCTATCCTAAATATGCCACTAACCTGACCTAGAGAGAAACTAAGTTCAAGTTCTTATTGTGTGTAGATCTGGATGATCAATGCGGAAGGGTGATGCCACATGTCAACTACAACACTTTGTATTCTCAAGAAGACCCAAGTCTTCTCGAAAGTACAGCCCTGTAGTTGGTGTGTGCCAACATCCTACAGAAACTACCTCATCAAGATATACATACCCCAAGGAGATTGTTAATACATTGTTAATTTGGATTAATACACTGGTTTTAGTAACCCTGCTAAACCCTAATCCAACTCTCCTTAAGTTCTTATTGTATACTTGTATCAATCGAGTATTAAAGAACTTCGTTAAACTCATGGTTGCTTTTAATGTTCATTTTCATGGTGTAACCAGCAGTTAACCAAAACAGGACAGTGATATCATAAGTTTCATTTAAATGTACTTTAACTTTCAGGAAGGTTTAACAACCGCATATATCCAACCAAATTAGACTTCATACAAAATGAAGTCTAATAATTAGTAATCATATCTCCAAACCTTTTAGGTTTATATTCAATTGAGAGAGAGAAAGAGTCTTCCTCTAAATGATTAAGTATTAGGGTATATCATTCCCAATATCCATAGTTCTTACTTCATGTTTATTACGCAACACATTACTATGTTAAATTGTTTAGATAAAACACATCATATTATGCAACTCAACAAGTTGCTTCATTATAAGGGAAATTGAACTAATTCCCATTATCCATCTTATCAAAGATAACAAGATAAGCATAACATAATATAAAGAATATAAACAAGATAGAACTTTCATCTTCCTTATAAAAGTATGAGATAATTTACACAACCAATGCAAATAAATCACAACTCGTAATTCATCATTACAACTTATAAAATTTACAAGACTATGCACTTTAGGAAAACTGCATAACAACAACCTTCAATCTATAAAGTATACAACTTTTCTTTTACAATTCAACAAAAGAATGAATCATAATTCTTTAATAAGAATTAGACATATATCAAGCCAATGCATCATATAAGTTTTTTCCTTCTTCTATCACTTACGTCGTCCATCTACAAAAATTTCTAGCACAGTCAGTTTAATGAACTGAGCATGATAAGCACTAAGCATTAAAACAAAGTGCATTCCACTAATTGTTTCATTAAAGCAACACTGCTTTAATGAGACAATTAAAACATCATACAATAAACATAAGTGATCCCAAACAGAAAAGAAGTACATTAATAAATCTAGATCAACTTTTAAGAGAGAAGCAGAATATAAATAACAATATCTGCCTAAGAACTTAAAGTTCTATTGATTCTATCAATGGCTTGTAAACAAACAATAGATCCTACCATCCCATTATTTCATAATTCTATCCTAATAGAATACCACATTTATCTTCTATGATCTCTATGTAAACAACATGGTTCATTCTAGGATTATTCATCTATAACCTAAGAAATAATAAGAAGAACCATTATGTACCATGCCCAAACCTATAACATCAGAAAGATAGACCAGATTCATAACATGAATTACCTGTTCCTTTCCTGGGTAATAGTCTTGCACATTCAACATTAGAATATACATCAAAACAAAATTCCATAATAATACAAGAAGGTATAGAAAATTGGAACAGACCAACTGCAATTCCAATTCCAACTCTACATGCTAGAAGCTATCAATCAAAGATCAGAAATCAATGTTCACAAAAAAGTATCCCGAAGAGGATTTAATCTCTACTCAATTTCTTCACAAAAGATAAAGAGTACAAGAGACAAACCTACTCCTTTCCATATAAAATAGGCAAGACTAGTCAACAATAGTCGAACCCATAAGTATCAATTTACATATTAGCAGAACCCTCTTAGCTACTAGCTCTCTACATTATTTCAACAATGATTCAAACAAGGTAGACCAACAGGTCATAAGAAATCACCATATCGAAAGAGAATTGAGTACAGAGAAGTTCAAACAATGAGCTTATCCAAAGACAGAGGAATGGTAACTCAAATAAGGAAAGAACCAAGGATAAATTGTTTCTGTTCAACTGAACAAGAAGTTCCAGTTTCAAACCAATTTAGGATGAAAGCATACTACAGACCCGAACCATATACTATTCTCAAAAGAATACATATATATATATATATATATATATATATATATTCTTTCTCAAAAAGAAGTCAAAGACTCAATCACTGTATCAGTCAAGAATAACATCCCAAAATAGTAAATTATAAAGTTCAGAATTACCTACGAACCCAAGACTGGAGACTTACAATTTCCTCACCACTAAATACAAAAAGGTAAGTAGTTCATAATTCAAAAGAATCAAACTCAATACAACTGAACGGAGAAGGTATCCTTCCTGATTATTTCAGTGTCCAAGGTAATAACCCAAATCTTCCACTAAGACCCAAATTTATTTAAAGAGACAGAAGAGAGGGAGAGAAAGAACCCAAAACACCTAATACAGAAGATGTCTCAGTCTTAACTCTAAAGCAACAGGAACGAAATATAAAAACAAAACTTCACAACCACGAAATTGTGACAGTGGTGACTTGGTACAAGACAATACTAGTCAACCTAGAACACGGGTTCCCTCAAAATAAAGGGGAAAGAACACTTCCTTCTATTTCCATGCCAATACCATCTTCGATATAGTCATAGAACTGAAGTTCTACATTTCTTAAGCATGATGTTACCAGTTCCAAATTTTGAAGAGATTTTAAACAACTCAAACAAACTTTCACACAGTTCCCTGGTGAGTAGTCACTCAAATAAAGAGTTATAAGCTTATTCATTTAATAAAAGAATAACCCAATACAAAATACAGAATAGAATCAAATGAATTGACCCAAAAACAAGCTCATAACACTCAAGTGTTAAATAGGAGTACAGTGACGAACCCGAGCTTCACACACAAACGTTCAAAACTTCCTAGCAAAATAATGCAAGTACAGTGCCCAAATATGAACTCCAAGCAATAGTTCAGAAATGCATAAGTTTTCCAAACACTGGTTCCAATCAAAATGAAGCTTCAACACAAATTTAATCAAACCACAAAGTACCAACACAAGTCTACATCCAAATTCGCAACCCAAAAGAAAAATCAAATAGAACTCAAGTTTCCCCTAAGCTCATATTTCTATATTGCCACAAAGATTAGTTCAAAGCACAACAACTTTGATAACAAGATCTAGAGTGCAAAAGAAGAGATACAGAACAAGTTTTGCATACCATTTTCACTTGCATGCTGGTCATAAAACTTGCAGAAAGACAATTTTCAAAACAACACTATTTTAGCCATGGTTTCATATCAAACACCACAAGGATTCATAAACCCATCAAGAAAAATAACCAGATAGACATGAAAACATGAATCTCATGAGAGCAGAGTTGTTCTAATGAATCATTTAGAAGAACACAAAGAATTTTAATAGTTAGAGCCTATCATGCCTGATAGTGCTTCCACCAAATCGAAGGAGACTTCCAGCTGAGCTTCCAACTCTTTTTCTCCTCCATGAAATATCAACAACAAAACATATTTTCCTCCTACACCTCATATACTTTCCTTCAATCAAAAATAGGTCGAAGAAACCAAAAATAGACTTGAAGTGAAGGTTAAACCGCTGGTTTGAAGAACTAGTTAGCTCCATGTAGAGAAAAATCTGCCATGCATGCAAAACAAAATAAATTCCTACAAACCCACCTCCTACGTTTCCAAGACAGTTTGCACACAAATACCGAGGCTCATTAATGCCATAAATTCCATTCAATCCAAAATTAATGCTTATCTTTCCTTGCCACCGCCTCCTAAATCTAGCGAATGCCAATTCTACACAAAAATAAAATTCCATCTTTTAGTGGGGCTTCCACGTATGCCTCCACCAAGTCTACTAGCCCCTACCAAATATGGCAGTACTTCCATCATTTAAACCCTTTCAACTCATTTAAATTCCATTAGAACCGTCGCCCTTGTGTCATGCGACCCCTTAGGTTCCCTTTAATAGTTTAGGATGAATTCAAATAGAACTTAGGTTAGTTTAGAAATGACCAACATAGGTCTTAAAACATTTGCCATTAGAATTCCCACCTTAGGTTAGGTTCAATTCATAACCCTTTAGTATTAGGTATTAGTTAAAGTAGCCTAGTATTACTTTAGTAACCCCTTCCCTTATTCATTTAGCACAATGCTTAGGTTAGGTTGCCAACCCAACAAATAGAATAAGAGGCTTAGGTTAGAATAGAATTCAAATAAGTAAACATAGCTAGAACATAGGTGTTCTTACCTAGCTTAGATCTTGTTGGGATAATTATTAGGTTTTGGGACTTTGTATTCATCCTCTATGAATTTAATTTTTCTTAAGTCCTTATAGTCCTGCCAAAATCAATCACTAAAGGTTCGAGCACAACCATACAATGAACAAAAAGACGTTCAAATAAGACCAATAATTAGTATCATACAAAGTTCGGTCTTTCTATGTCCCTTAAAATATTGAATATCAATTTATCATTTAGTCTATGAAGAGGATTTGAAACATTCCTTGGATCACTCAAATTGATCCAAGGATGAGTCAGAAGAATAAATAAGTCTATAACTCTTAAAGCCATATTGTAGCTCATCTTTCTAAAGTGAAAATGAATTCTTGATGTCCATATAATTTTAGTCTAATGATTTTTAAGAATGTAAAAGATTTATCCTATCAAGCATGATCTTCAATAGTCAAAAGAATAGATATTTATCCAGAAAATCACATGTCAACACTTGAATGCAAAAGGGAATTTATCGGTTGTCGAGGGTGTTACAGACTCGAAGCTACCAGATCATGTGATCTTGCAAACTAAGTTGGATTTATGGAAACATGTGATTTTATATGAATCCTTTCATATGCGTTGCTCAAAGTGAAATAAGTTAGGAAATTCCCCATTTCCAAAGTACAAGAGGAAAATAAGAATACGAAAGCCATGGATCCTAAAAAATACAAGGGCTTTGATTCATCTTTGCTCCGTAAAGGTGTGAAAATTATAAAGAAGGTAAAACCCAAGTTTTAAACTATCTAGGGTTTAAAAATAAGTAAAAGTGTTGGTGGAAATGTAAAACTACCTCTAAAAACCCCCAACTTGTAGAAATATTTGGAGGAAAAAGACCCCCAATCTAAGATTCTTAGCAAGGAAGAATATTTTGATAAAGAAAAACTTGTTGATGAAGATAACAAAATGGTTAAGGTGCACATAAAACAAAGGGAAGAACAAGTTGGTAATCTTCGGAAGGAAACAACCTTGAAAAGGGGAACATGTTGAAGGATTTAAATTTCTCAAAACTTGTAAATATTAGGGATTTACACTATGGTTTACCTATGGAAACTATTCTCGAAGAACTGGTCATGCCTTGTCTTAATATTTCTTCCATCTCTCAAGGGTTACAAGATAGTTCGAATATTTGCAGCCCGATAATGCTAGTGATCATATGTTCAATGGAGATATAGCTTCCAATCCTCAACTAGAATTAGTTACTAATCTAGAAAAATATATTAAGGACCATCTTAACACTTCTCCAACCTCGGTGGGGATGCAAGTCAGTTTTGATGGTAATAGAATCTCTACGGAAGCTAGTGTTCGGTTGTTGGAATGGAGGCACAATCACCACCTCTCAAACCAGATCTAGATAAAATTACTAGTTGTATGTAGGACATCCTTAATTTATTGGATAAATAATAAGGAGAGATAACTCCATCCAAGGATCATGATCTCCTCACAACACTAATTCTCTCACCCCTAGTAAATAGATAAACATTAAAACTCGAAGAAACAAAGTTTTGAGGGATCCTAGATGCACTCTTCTTTGACAAAAAGAAATCTCTAGGTAATTTTGAAGCATCCTACTCTAGAATTACTAGATCAACTAAATAGAATACAAACATTAGAGCTAACACCTCCAAAGGAGTCCATCAAACAATGATCATGTAGACACCCAAATTCGGTATCTATACCCTTGATAGCCTGTGTGCGTAAAGTAATAATTAATTTTAAATTAGCCCATCCCCCCTTAATTTAATTAAATTCCCATCCAAGTCCCATTAATTAATTAAGTTACATTAATTAATTAATCATTTAAATATCTTTCATGCCCACTTATCCCATCCATATTAATTAATTAATTCCCATTAATTAATTAATTCCCATTAATTAATTAATACCCATTATCTTGCCAAACCAACCTTCTATTTAGGATTATTTTAACCTAAATCCATCCATTTGCTTTTCTCCTATATATTTTTATGCCCTAAATACCCATATCTCATCCTCTTCTCGAAAATATGCTTTAAATCATTCAAACAACTCTTAAAAATATGGAAAATCACGCCAAAAGTAGAAAAATCCTCCCGTTGGGGAAACTTTCCCCATAGTTGGAGGTGACCCAGCCCACTCACCGTTGATCCTATAAATCCATTCTTATCTTTCCAAAAAACTCATCGATTCATAAAAACATCCTAACTCTCTTGTGATCTCGTGAACCTTTCCTCTCGCCTTATCATTCCTACACAAAATCACAGATCTCTTGAACATCATGTCAACCTACCTACATCACTTACGATCATCTTTCATGAGACTTATCAGTATCTCTATGTTGCTTTATTGATATTTTATCAAATTATCTTTGTATTTCTTCTATCTAATATTTAATAGGTATAAATAAGATTTACAACATCCAGGAACACTCATCACCCTTCCCTATAATCCCTTTGCCTAAAAGTCTCCATATTCATCCTTTTATCCTTAGTTTTATACTTATCTGATATAGTCTCTATCAATCCCTCCTAGAAGCCATCAACCGGGGATCTGTTCATCCACTAATCTATCCAAACTATCCTTTTCTTCCCTTTTCCTACTTCTCTATTTTTGGTTCTCTTCTACATATCCTCTTACAACACTTACAGACCTTTATCAACTTCTAGATTGCATTCAGACCTTGCAGGTCTACATATTTTATCTAAAGGTTCAAATCCATCCTCGAGGTTGTCATTGACCTACCCGCACATAGTTTGGGTGGGTCGTCGAGCCGAGCCGTGCAGTAACACTTAATTTATAGTTATTTGAGTCTAATCAGATTTAGATCAATTTATGTCATTTTCTTAGATTCAGTAACACTTTTGTTTCTACATGCTTTTACTATCGTATCCTTTATTTTGCTTTATTCAAACAATGGGGTTGACATCCGAGAAAGGAATCCAAAATCTTTTTGGATATGACATTTTCCAGAAGCCCCCACATAAATCCATCTAATCAATATCATTTCAGTGTTATTTGTAGGTTTATTAGCTTTTAGTAGTGAGGAGCAATAAATTTGTACACCCATAACACATCACATATACGAGGTAACATAAACCCTCCAACATTTCTGAGTTTTCTAGTTTCTTCAAGTAGCTAGTGCATTAACTTCATTAAGAATGAGAAACTTGGTAAACATTACTTGGCATTCTCGGTGGGACCACCCTTTTGGTGATTTCTTTTTATGTCTATATTTCACTTTTTTTTCTTCCACTAACACTGCAACATGAGGCTCCACTTTATTACTTTCTCATATTGGGTTTGGCCTGGATCGCCCGTCGCTCAAGAGTGTAGACAAATAGGAAAAGTGTTATCCAAGTATTCCTCAATTTTCCTATTTTCTCCTTTTTACATCGTAATTTTCCATTCTTGTTTGTGTCCTCATCAAATATCACACTTCATTTTGGGTTTAAAAATAACATTCCTTTTGCATCCTGCTTGCTCATATAGTTTAAGTATGGGTTTAACTTATTGCATATCACATCTTATCACACATGACCTAAAAATCACAAATCAAATCATACATAAAAACACCTCCTCTCCGGTAGACTAATTGGGATTTGATCACCCAATAGGAAGCCACCTCAAACATTCCCTAGCCATAACTTACCTAAAACCAAACACAATTTTCCTTCTCCTAAGTCCTTTGTTATCCATCCCCTTTTTATTTTTCACATTCTTAATCACAACATAAAAGGAATTGTTTTACTTGACTTTTCTATTTAAAATGGAATCAAAATTTTCCTCGAAAGCATTCCTCAACAATCCACCATGACCCCATCTAAGCCCTTGGTTGCTTCTAGACCTTCCATCCCCATATATGACTACCTTCACTATAGACCCTCTACTTCTTGACCATGCCAACTAAAAGATTCCACTCCTTCCCCGCCATATTCTATCATCTTGCTTCACCTAGCATGACTATGCCTATCTAACCTATTGACCTTCCTATCTCTCCCACATCATATCTTCCCATCCAATCCCCATCATCTTATCATGATCTTGCTTCTCCCCATCATATATCTCCCTAATCAACCCAATCTTCACCACTTGATATCTTCAGATAACCCTTTCCTAATCCACCACCAAAAAATTCATCTTCACCCTCTACACTATATCAATTCAACCCATTTTCAATCAACACATACACCAGACATCTTCCACCATATCTATTTCACCACCTTCATCATTTACCCTTATCTTAGATATTTTACCTACAAATTCTTCAAGGGATATCCTCACATCCACTATACCCACGATCACCTTACCTACCTCCTTAACTTCCACCGCCTCTCTTTCATCTACATCCAATCCTTCTCTTACCACATCTGCATCAGCCTTGACTACACCTACCTCTCTATCCACACCTATCATGCCTAAACCATTGACCACATCTCTTTCAAGAACACCCATCACTACTCTTATATTTGCTACATCCATAAATCCATTCATGTATACCTTGATATTCTTATCGCATATTTCCTTATCATTGCCTACATCATCCATTTCATCCCAATATTCTACACCTACCATCCCAACATCTACATCCCCCCCATCCTTCTCAATCTACATCATCCCGTATGCACAGATGCCTTATTCATACTTCTCCTACACAACCTATCATTTCTACATAGATTTATTCACCACCTACATCACCTCCTTCTCACATAGACCTCATCAATTGAATCATCCAATACCCCTTTCTATTTCTATAGCCACATCTACTCCCATTATTGATTCCACACCCACATCTACCACATCTACTTTATTAGATTCTTTTCCCTAATCTTCATATGTTCCACCTTTTCCCATCATGTTATCCTTAGATTCCATACCGGATCCTCTTTCCTACACCCACCCCATCTACTATTGTGACTACATCCCCATTATATCCTTATTTATTCACACGACCTTCATCATTTGGGAAATATTGGAGAGAACTTCAACTTTCAGCCACCATAGGTGACCCTCCCATCTCATCCACACAATTAGACATCCCTGCATCTACCCAACCTTCTCCTTCCTTAGAGTTCGTCATGTAAAATCTACTTCATCTATCAGCTACCACAACACCATCAAACCCTCTAGTAGAGATCATTGTCATCCCTCCCAAGTGTTCTTCCTCAAAATCCAAATACAAATCCCTTGGATCCTTTCCTCAAAGGTTACTTTCATGGCCTCATAAGAAGATAAAAATTCCTCCAATCAATACCAAATCTACATCATCCATCTTGGGGCCACATCCATCTATCCTAGGACCCC
Source organism: Taxus wallichiana var. yunnanensis (assembly GCA_018340775.1). NCBI lineage: Eukaryota > Viridiplantae > Streptophyta > Pinopsida > Cupressales > Taxaceae > Taxus > Taxus wallichiana. Next base: position 228,472,711 of record CM031234.1, on the reverse strand, counting down.
CTCCTCCATCATGATCAATTAGCCATTCCAATTATAAATAGTCTGACTCCCTCTTAGGACCAACTCCTTCATCAAAAACACCTCCACCTATCCATCCATCCAAGCTTAAATCATCCACCATTTCTTCTTCTTCTAGACCACCTATACCTTGACCTAATCCACCTCATCCTTGCCATATGTACCATCTCACAAGACCTATCCTAGTGCATACATCGAATCATATGTGGAGGTCCTCCAAAATTTACTTTAGACTTCTACCATCATGCCTCCTCCCATCAGGTCCTTTGATCAAAAATGTCCTGATCCATCATGATTCAATTCACATCACATTTGCGCTACCATCATACTCCAAGACATGACACTGAGCACTATGAGGCCCTTCATACTATCATCCATGATATTATTGACCGAGAAGACCTCCTTGGCGAGTCTCTTTCTCCATCTACCACTTCATCCATAGTCCATCTGACTCCTTTTACCGCATCTCCATCCATTCAGCCTCTTGGGTCTCTTCACCCATCTACATCATCTCCTATCATTATTCTTGACAAGGGTCCTCCCTTGTTCATCGATATTGTTTTCCTCACTACACCACCTCTATGATCCATTATTATCAACATCCTATCCATCCATTACTGGGGGATCATCTTCCTATCCTTATCAACCTCCTCGCATCCTTCTCGTCTTCATTAGTCCATCCTCCTAAGCTAGGGGGACTTCTTTCTAGGATCTGGTTGTTCACGGATTAGTTCCTTTCCGCATTCGAAATCATCTTATCTTATCCAAATCAGTTCATTTAATCGTAATTTTCATCTCCTCATCCTATGACCACTTTCGTGGCCATATATGTGCTTCCATTAAGAAGCACCATGATTTTTTTGAAATCTGCCATCATGGTGGCATATATTTCATGATCTTTATTTAAATCATCTCATATGGTCCTAGTTTATCTTATCTCTCTCTAGGGGACCATTTATTCATCTTAGACACATACCTTTTGCTTCCTTAATGGGAAAGCACTTACTCTTATTTTTGCTTGTTCATCTCATCTCATCTTTCTAAATGCTAACGTTGGCGGCCTTATAACTAAATCAGAATGTCACCACTGTAAAAAGAACCAATGTGGAAATTTTTACCTCCTTGATGGTAAACTAAGTGGAACCTCTTAATGCATTGCACTTGTGACCATTCTATTGTTAGCACATTTACTAGTGTGCCCTTATTCATATCTTTAGATCATTCCTCCATCTTAGCCTCTTCCATATCTCATTGTGATGATTTGGAATTATGTGGTCTTCTATCACTTCCTAGATGTGACCTTAAATATGGGCACCATGGCTCTTCCCATAGCATATTCCTTATGGATAGGTTCTCCCTTTGGTGAGAACTCTACGATCATTACATCCATAACCCTCTTATTCACCTATTGGAACCATGCAAAGGATCTAGGGGTGTCTCTTGTACATTCTTTATCCCCTCTTAAGTGGTCTACTTAGCTATTCCCAGCTCTCTCCCCATGTAAAAAAAAAAATCATGGATTTTGGATGAAAAAATAAAAGTTATCAAAAATATACTGATCCTTCAAAGGACACTTGTTCGTGTAAAAAAAAAAAAAAAAAACATGTAAATCAAAATCAAAGTCAAAATCAAATCAAGAAAAATAGACCAATCTCGAAAGGATGACTATCATATTATTCTTTCCATCTATATATTTTATAAAGTAGACCATACCCTCAAAGGATGGCTACACCTTATGGCATTCAAAGGCTTCCTACATTGATCAACATTCCATTTTATTATCATCCTAAGAAAGCTTACCGCATGATGATTAGTTTTCTCTTCCCCTTCTTCAGAGTGGGGAAATAGCTATAGGGAACACAATTTTTTGGAGAACCTTCTTTCTTTGTACAAGTACATATCAAACCCCTTTTTCATGTCGACACTAGGTTTATGAGTTCATTTCATCCATGCTCCTCATGATATTTGGTATGACTAATTGTCATTGGTCACTTGCTAAGATCGGTTCTAGTCAAGTGCACTTTGTATTATTCGGATCCCCTCTTACTTACCTCCAATGCAGTTGGAGGCATATTTTCCTTGTATGTTTCTTGGTGAAAACTTAGTGGTGTTTCCACCTATAGGTCACCACCATGGAATTGCATTCTATCCTAATCATATCACATCTTCCTTTTCAACACATCTTTCTTTATCTCAATCACCTATATGTTATCTATCTATCCTAAACACATTTACTCTTTCTTATATTCATCATTAATCACATCCATTCTCAATTTGTTTTCATCACATCTTATCCATATACATTCTAATCATCATGATCAAGTTTAAACACAAAACATATAGTCCTAATCCTCATTAACACATCACACATTTATATCATCATTTCATCCATACACATACACATCCAAAATAACCATCTAAATCATACATTTATTCCACCATCATCATCAAATATAAAACAAAACATGTGTTCTAAAAACCATCATCATCACATCTAATATAAAATCCATCATCACGACATATAACATAAAATCATCATCATCACATCAAATTAAATTGATCACATCACATAATGAGTACATAATAATCCAAAACAAAACCATATATCATATATATATCAAAACATATATGAATACATTACTTTCCTCTAACAGGGTTCTCTCAAAGCAGAGGTGCTATCAAAATCTATGGAGTGTATATTTGAGGCTCTCAAGTCCTCTTCTCTTGAGATAGGTACAACACCTGATCCATGTGCATCTTCACCACCTTCGTGGCCTCCCTCCACATTTTTGGATGTGCCACACTCGTTGTGCTCCTAGATGAACCTCTCCTCCTGTTGTTGTCTCTGTTGGTTCTCCCAAGTAGCGCAATGTCTTTGGAAATTTCTCAAACAATATCACCTTATAATATCTAGCCTCTTTGTTTTGTGCCCTATATCTATCCATGCAAATCATGTTGCGAGGTGTAACATGTCCTAACCCCTATAGAGCTTCCTACAAATAAATGATTCCATCACCAAAATGTAGGCCTCAATCATGGGCCAAGAAGGGTCTCTCTCCTAAATATCTCGGTCCCTCTCCCGAGTGACCACATCCCGTGTTGTAGAGTTGATCTCACTCTACACATATCTGGTCCCTCTCCACCCTCATTTGATCTAGCTCAAGCACGTAGCCACACCATATCCGTAGGCTCTCTTCTCCACCATCTCCACCGCCTCAAGGATCTGCCTCAACCTCTACCTCCATCTCCTCTATCTCCTCCTCTCCCCTTCTCGCCTAACCAAGTTTCCTATGTAACATATTCCAATCGAGTATCCCACTCTAACTCTAACATCATCATCCTCATCCCATGGTACCGTCTCCTCCTCCACTAGATTAGTCATTATAGGACTTGATAAATCCCTATCTAACTCCTCCCTCATGTATAAAATGGGATCACGAGGCACTTTATGGACAACTCCAAAGTGTCATCTCACCTTATTTAACTTAACAACCTCAAACATTTGGTCATCTCCCCTGAATCCACCTCAACCTCCTCATCCCTACTAACTCCACATCTACACTATGCCATGCAAGGAACTTGTGGTACGTCCTCCATATAACCCGATGAATATCCAACTCGCAAGATTATCTACAAACCAATCTACCCTCCTCTTACTCTTGTCACTAAAGGCTTGATCGGCCCTCCATCTCAAAAAAAAATCCAACCGCACGCTCAATATGGTCTCTCGGGACCCATGGAATCCCTAGTGGCCTAACACAACAATATGCTCATATGCCTAGTAGTGAAGAAAGAAACCCATTCCCAATCCTAAATTCCACCTTGCTTTGTACATGGAAATATCATGGTAAACCCGAGGTAACAAAGCGATCCCGAATGAAAATAGGTCGGTGATCCACAATGTCTGCTACCACACTAGAAAATTCCCATGGAAATTGAGGCCCACAAGAGTCTAGAAAAGCATAACATGACACATACATCATCACCATGTAGATTAAACGGCTTCCCGGTACCCCAACCTCATATATTAACTCATATGTCAAATCCCCTGAAGAAAATATGATGTGGGGTGCATCGACTCCAAATAGCCACGTGAACACTACTAATCTCTCCTCATTGGTAATGGGAACTATATGCTCACCTTTTATTACTAATCTAAGAATCCGATACACATCCTTCACAGGTGACACTCGTCTCCCTTTCCTAAACCAAAATTTCCTTGTCTCTTAGATTTATCCCACCTCTCCACCAAATCAATCATAAGCCCCACATCCCATGGGATTCTTTGATAATACCTGAATTCACTCAACCCCACTACTGATAGATGATCCCACTCATCATCTATCACATCTCCTCTTATATGACCATATAAAGTAGGCACTCTATCCCTCAAGTATAAGGTCTCTAGGCTGCAGTAAAAATGAAACATGCATACATTAGATCCATGATCCAAAATCCATCAAAATGCATTAAAATTCATTAAGAATCCAATCTAGTCCAACAAAATCTTATCTAACCCTCACCAACGCAAAACCTAGTCGATTCGATTTGTTTTAGGGGTTAATCGACGTGCCTTAGGGATGTGTCGATGTTGACCTCTTACGTCACCACTAACCATCCTTGGTGTCATCCATTAAAAGAATGCAAAATAAATAAATAAAACATTAAATTTAATTAAAAACTAGTGTGGGTTTTGTTATTCACCATCCTCTGCACCCTCTGGCATTTCCTCACAGCTCATGTGGCCTTTATTTATCAATCCTCTATTTTATATCTCTCGCTCTTTCTCATCAACTTCGCACGTAAAAATCAACATTTTGTGGCTGACCCCCGGGCTTATATAGCCACCGATTTTAGGTCATCATTGACTCCCTTAGGTCACCGTCAATTGAACGTGATTGTCATCGAATCCCTTTGGTAGAAATTATTTTGGGATTTTCCCCTCTTTCTTGCATAATTTCCTCGAGCATCATATATATTTTGACCTTTAAGCCCACATTTGTGGTCATCTCTATTTTCCCTCTAGGAATTTTTAATCCAACATTCAAATTATTCCTCCTTCGGGTATACATACTATCTAAGTCCACATCCGTGGCCATATGGGCATTTTTCCCCGTAGTAATTTTAAAACCTATCACACTCCTAAAGTCCTCCTTTGAGGCCATATTTATTTTCCCCTTTGGGAATTGCATTCATCATATCAAGTCCACTCGTGGCCATATTCATGCCCTTCTCTAGGGCACCACATTCTCATTCAAACTCCACGTTTTTGTGGCCATAATTTCCCCACTTGGGGAAAATTTGTTTCCCATTTTGGGGCATATTGTTTCATCACTCATTTTTTCATTTTACCTTCTCAGCCTTTTTTTTGTGTCATGTGTTGGGGCACCATACATTTTCATCCTCATCCCTTGTGGACACATACCTTTTCACTTGATTCCTCATGTACGAAGGATTTCACATACCTTTCACATTTAGTTACGCATATTTTTATGACTTGCCTATGACCCATTGGTCATCGTGGCTTGCATCCATACTGTAGTAACATTCACATTCACCCACTCACTGGTCCATAGAACATTGTAGCCCATCTCCGTTGAGACCACAATTTTCCTCTACCGATGTGATATTGGAGTCACCGCCATATTTTTTCTCTATATTACGATAATTTTTACCTAGGGAATATTTCCTTGGTTATGCTTTCACCAATCTTTATTCACCCACCACCATTCATCAACTATCTTTTTCAAATGTGTCATTTGATTTCCTTGAATTCATCAATTCCCCATTTTAGGGGAGATCATCATCTACCTTTTCTTAATCCTCACCCAAATCTCATTGTTTTTGTCTCATGGTTTGCTAGTGTAGACCATTCAACAAAAAGGGACAAAATTTAGACACCTAAATTCTCGTATCTATACCCTTGATCGTCTCTGTGTGTGCAGGATTACTTTTAAACTATCCCATGCCCCTTAATTTAATTAAATGCCCATCCAAGTCCCATTAATTAATTAAGCCAAATTAATTAATTAATTAATCATTTAAATATCTTACATGCCCAATTATCCCATCCATATTAATCTTTATTCCTATTAATTAATTAATTCCTATTAATTAATTAATACCCATTATCTTGCCCAACCAACCTTCTATTTAGGATGCTTTTATCCTAAATCCATCCCATTGATTTTCTCCTATATATTTTTATGCTCTAACTACCCATATCTCATCCTCTTCCTACCTATATGCTTTAAAGCATTTGGCCAACTCTTAAACAAAACTAAAAAATTGTGCAAAAAGTAGAAAAATACTCCCATTTGGGAAACTTTCCTTGTAGTCAGTGGTGACCCAGCCCAATCACCATCAACCCTATAAATCAATTCTTCTCTTTCCAAAACTCATCAGATTCATGCAAACATCCGAACTCTCTTGCGACCGTGAGCCTTCCTCTCTTCTCCTGAGAATTCCAGCAACAACCACATATCTCCCATGCATCATCTCAACCTTCCTACATCACTTACGATCATCTTTCATGAGAATTATTGGTATCTTTGTGTTTATTTATTGAGATTTTATCAAATTATATTTGTATTGCTTTTTTCTAATATTTTACACGTACAGAGAAACTTCTCTTACATCCAGTGGAACACTCACCAACCTTCCCCTACAATCCCTTTGCTTACATGTTTCCATATTCATCATTTTATCCTCGCTTTATCCTTCTTTGATATAGTCTCCATCGATCCATCCTGGTCACCATCAATCGAGGCTCTATTCATCCACTAATATATCTAATCTATCCTTTTCTACCCTTTTCTCGCTTCTCTATTTCTTGTTCTCTTTTAAAGATTCTCTTACAACAATTACATACCTTTATCGCCTTCTAGATTGCATTCAGACCTTGTGGGTCTGCATATTTTATCTATAGGTTTAGATCCATCCTTCTAGGTCATCATCGACCTACCTACACACAATTTGGGTCACTGTCGACCCTGTGCTAGGTAAGCACTTAATTTACGCTTATTTCAATCTAATCGATTTATACCAATTTCTGTCATTTTCTATGATTCAATAAAACTTGCTTTCTAGATGCTTTTACCTGTCATATCCTTTATTTAAATTTATCTAAACAATGGGGTTTGACATCCACAAAAGGAAGCCAAAAGCTTCATTGATCTAGTATTATCCGAGCAAACCCCACATAAATCCATCTAATCAATATCGTTTATGGTCTTATTTGTAGGTTTATCATCTTGTAGCAATGATGATCAATCATTTTTACATCTATATCACATCACATATCCAAGTTAACATAAACCCTCTAGCATTTCTAAGTTTTCTTGTTTCTTCAGTAGCTAGTGCATTAAATTTATTAAGAATGAGAAAACTTGGTAAACGGATAAAAGAAAACGAGAAATTGATAGGATAATTTTGTGTGTGACTGAAACTACTATAGACCATCCAAAAATCATCTCCCCAATATTTTTCGATGAAGTTAGTCTCTTGGAACATTAGAGGTATTAATGGAGGTGGAAAGTAGAGAATTCTCAAAGAGTTAAGGAAAACTAGTAGACCTTCGATTATGGCCATCCAAAAAACTAAGATGAGTATCAAGCTATGACCAATTGTAAAAGGAGTATCTAGAAAAATTGGATATTGCTAGTGTAGACTTTAGAGATGCTTATGGAGGCATTTTTGTGGTGTGGGACCCTTTGTAGTCTCGGGTAAAGCAATCCTATCTTCTCCTAATCATCTTGTTGTTGTCTTTCATACTCTTGATGATCCATAGGGATCAAAAATGACTCTACTTTATCAAATCACCCAACACGAAGAAGAAAAAATATACATGACGGTTCTCGTCTCTGTTTAGTGACAGGATCTGCCGCCCCACTAGGATGGCAGTCCTGGGACAACCGGTCTACATTGGGTGGTGGTCTTGGCTCTTGTGGACAAAAAATAAAATATGATGCGAACTGTCCTAGAATTCCAAAGGGTGTCTCTTCTTCTACATGACTTTTCCCATTCTCCAGTGCAAGGGAGAACATGAGAAAGACTATAAATGCATGTTATGGAAGAGAAAAAAGGTATCAAAGCATGAAACAAGTGAGTAAGAATCTCTTAGTGTTGGAATTGTGATTTGTAGAAGCAAGGAGTAATTGAGTCAGAGAAAGAAAGTAACTAGGAGGAAGTGTGAGATATTATCTACTTCTCTTTCATACTTATTGTAATTTTTGTACTTATTATTGAATTGGCCAATAAAAGTGGGAAGAAAGAGCAATTTCCCTTCCCGACTAGTTTTTCCTCCTCTAGAGGTTTTCCAGGATAAAATTGTTGGTGTATGAGTCTATATTCTTTCCCTTTCTGCAAATTGTTGATTCTAAGCACAAGTATAATTCATTCACTAGCTATCTCTATTATTTTCTAATAGAAAGTAGAACAACAATGATTAATTGTGATTCTGTGGATAATTCCAAAGTTGAAGAGTTTACAGATCATTTTGGTATCAGAGCTAACAATTATCCAGGACTGTGGTATTCATTCTTGGATTTGTATGACAGTGACGAGATCTAAAGGTGAAGAGGCTTTACCTTGCAATCCAAAAATTTCTACAAAGAAGTGGAAACAGAGAATTCAGGGACAAATGGAGGAAGGGAACTTGGTTTGTAGAATCGAGATGCTGGAGACCACGATGGATAGGATGTTTAGAAGGAAAGAAGAGATTGCTGATTTATAGAAGATAGCTTCTGACAAACAAGACTCCATGGACTCATTGGTTTAGGGCTTAGCTGAAAATTTTGGCATAGGAAGGATCCACCATGAGGAAAGTTATGGGGAATAACATGAAGAAGAGACTTTTAACACAAGAGAAAAGGTAAAATCTGATCATACTCCTTTTAAAGTTGAAATGAAAGTTCAGATTAAAATATTTGAAGGACAAGTAGATGCAAAGTTGTTTGATAAATGATTAAAATAGTTAGAAGTCTACTTTACCATCCATAAGTCACCGAGACACAAAGGATCACCTTTGCACGTCTCAAGATGGAGGGACATGCTCTGGTTTGGTGGGAAACCCATCTAGCCACTTGTGAAAATAAAAATCATCCTATTGTGAAATCTTGGCAAGAATTTAAAGAACTACTTAGAGCTAACTTCTATCCTATTGGCCATAAGACTGGCCAAATGATTAAATGGAAGTATTTTAGACAAGGCAGTGGTTAAAGTGTGCATGACTATACTATGGAGTTTTGGAGGCAAGCCATGTTGCTTAACATGGACTTGGAGGATGAGGATATTCTAACCAAGTACTTGGGAGGACTTCACACTCACCTTCAAAGAAAATTCATCTCCACAAAACCCAAAGATCTCAATGAAGCATGCGTACAGTGTACTACATAGATGATGAAAAGAAGCAAGGAGAAGTAGATCCAAGGGTAAATTAGTCAACAAATCAGTAGAAGAAAGAATTTGGGAAAATAAGTAACAAGGGTAAGTGGAAAGGGATAGGTAAAAAAGCTGCCACTACTTTGAATACTTGTAAAGATCACAAGAATTTTTACAAGAATCTGTGATATCAATGGTCATACTGACACTACATGTTGGAAGTTGCATCCGGAGTTGCATCTCAAGAACCAAACCAAGGACTTAAATAATTCTATGAAAGCTATGAAAACATAAGTGGAGGTGGAAATAAAAGATGAATTTTATGTAGACGAGAGGCTTAGATGCACAAAACCACCAACATGGACAGCCAGAAGAGGAGATGAGTAGACTATTCTAGATCAAGATAACTAAGGTAAAAATTTTGATTAATACCAGTTCTTAGTCTAACTTGATTTTGAAGCAGCTTGTAAAGAAGCTTGGTCTTGAGACTTACGAGCATCCACACCCTTATCCTTTGGGTTGGGTGAAGAAGGGTGTTGAAATTTAGGTAACAAGAATATGTAAGGTTAATTTTGGGATAAATTCCCAATATATTAATGTTTTTGAAGTGGCGTTATTCCAGTTGATGCTTTTGATGTTGTATTCGTGAGTCCTTACTTGTATGTTAGGGATATTATATTTATGAGGAGGGAAAACCGTACAGATGGGTTAAGGATGGGATCAGCTACAACATCTGGGCACACCAGCGTAAGACACGGGTTACTATGGTAAGTGTTAACCAAGCAAAATGACTTATTCAGGAAAATCATAATCAGTTTTGTTTACTTTTATTGAAGGATAAACAAGATGGGGTATAAGTTGCAGAGATTTCTAACCATGGAAAGCATGATTTGGATAGTATTATTCATTCTTTTCAAGAAGTATTTTAGGCTCCTAGTGGGTTACCACCAAAACGGGAAGTAGAGCATGAGATTTAGCTATTTCCAGAATCCCCTCTACTCGAACATCGGGTTGTATAGGAAATCCTTTCTCAAGAGTACTAAAGTAAAGAAACAACTCTAGGAACTACTAGACCAAGGGGTGATACGTCCGAGCACCTCACCATGTGGTTCACCTATTGTGATGGTGCCGAAGAAGGATGGTTCTTGGAGAATGTGCATTGACTACCGTGCTTTGAACAAGATCACAATAAAGAAAAGATATCCACTTCCCTGCATAGATGATCTCTTGGACTAACTTCATCATGCCAAATTTTTCATGAAGTTGGATCTCAAGCAAGTTTATCACCAAGTAAAAATGAAGGAGGATATATGGAAGATTTCCTTCAAGACAAAACAGGGTTTGTATGAATGGTTAGTACTACCTTTTGGGTTATGCAATGCACCCACTACATTTATGAGATTGATGAATGATGTATTGTGGGATTTCATAGATTCATGTGTCATTGTATATCTAGATGATATCTTGATTTTTAGTGCTACATGGGAATAACATCTAACTCATTTGCAAAAAGTCTTGCAAGTTCTCAGGGAGAAATAACTACTTTGTAATATGAAGAAATGTGAATTTTCCAAACATTAACTTGTCTATCTTGGGAACGTGGTTAGAGGAGGAGAGCTACAAGTGGATCCAAAGAAGGTGGAAGCCATCACTAATTGGCCAACACCAACAGGAGCCACATAAACTAGGAGTTTTGTGGGAGCAGTACAATACATGTGGAAGTTCATTCGGGATTCTCCACAATCACAACACCTCTACACACAAAGTGGCCATAAAGAGTAATATTTTTGACTAGGATAAGGAACAAGACAAATCCTTTGAGTTATTGAAATACAAGATTATTCATGCTCTAGTACTTGCTCTTCCTAATTTGCGAAGCCTTTTGAAGTAGAGACAGATGTCAGTGATTATGCCATGGGTGTAGTGTTTCTTCAAGGAGGTAAACCCATATGTTATCATTCTAAAACTTTCACTTCAGTAGTTAAAGGATATTTAGTATATGATAAGGAAATGTATGCACTAGTTCAGGAAATTAAAAATGGAAGCATTATTTGTTGGGTAAAGAAACTATTGTGCACACTAACCACAAACCTCTCCAATATTTGTAAGCACAATCTAAATTATAGTAGGAAAGGCACTACAAATGGATGGGGTTCCTTCAGCAGTTCCATCTAGTGATTAAATACAAGAAGGGTAGTATAAAATTGGTGGTAGACATTTTGTCTAGGCCACCCACACAGAGAAGTTTTCCTGTTTGGCCACTATCTCTCAGATCGATCCCTTCACGAAGGAATCTTATGGAGAGGCATATTCCCATGACAAATACTTTGGGGTGATATTTCAGCAGTTTTCGTGTGCATGTATACTTTTCTTAATGCTAAATCAAATGAAACAAGAACTACCACCCAAAATAGTTCTACAATTTAGCTAAAACAAATCATAAACACCATCATTATAAGAATTAAACAAGGGTTAGATGCTAGCATTCATCAATACAAACTTTGAAACTAATAATGCTAAATATGTAAACTCCTCTATTCTCTAACAACAAATAAATGAATGGACCTAAGTAAGCTCCATGGCTATCAAAATAGTTGTCCTTAATGTTCCAAGAACCTAGGAATGGGGGCTAATCAAAGTTGGGCTACAAGACCCTTTTGACACCTCCCATATGACCCAAGCACTTTAAGAAAGAGGCTTAACTCTTCAAGATGATGAACTCTCAAAAGGGCAAGGTGCAAGCTCTTAGTCTCTTTGCTATATGCTTTGCATTTGCTCTCTTAGAAAGTTTAGGTGTAAGTAAAAAGGTAGGTGGAGGGCTCTTTATATAGCCCAAAGGATAAAGGATTCAACACATTCTCATGAATGTGGGATAAAGGTAAAACATGATTAGGAATGGATAAGGTTGCTTTATTAAAGGTAACCTTACTTTAGAAGGGTTTAATACATGTTTAGCAAGTCATGGGAGTTGGGGGGTATTTTAATTAATCAAAGGTGATTAATTAATAGGTAGATGTAAGCTTATAGAAGCTAATTAGAGGAATATTAGTACGATTTAGGCTATTATAAGGGGATTAAATCAATTAAATATTGATTTATTGGTTAAATGGAAGGGAAAGCTAATTAATTAATAATAATTAATTAGTCTAGGTAGAAGGGGTGATTTATTAACGGAAGGTCATTAATTAGGGTATTTGTTGGATAGGCAACTTAATTAATTAGCTTAGTGTAATTAATTAATGATGATATGAGGGAAAATGAGTTCTTTTGACGATATGTCATTGATTTGCGAAAGAGGATAATTAGCGCAATTTAAGTATTTAAATTGCTTGGGTGTAATTATAGGTGTCTACATTTTCCCCTCTTTGGGGTGGCGTAAGTGATGCCACTTCAAAGATAGTAGATAGAAGAGATTTTGAAGGGATAGAAGAAAAATTAGTAGGAGGGAGAGATGCCCCCTCGAGTGTCGATGGGGTGACGAAGGAAGCCGATCGATGATCAAAAATGAGAAGTAGGCGGAAGAATGGGGACAAGGCAGGATGCCCCGATGAGAGGGAGAATTAGGGGTGAAAGGGAAGTCATGTAGAAGAAATATGGATGAGGGGAGAGAAGAGCTTAACCTCTAGCCGCTTATTTGTTTGGAACAAATTTGATGTCATCATATTGCCATAGGAACTACATCATCGGTCCTTATGAAAAATATAAGCATACGAAAAAGGTAGAATGACATGAAAAACCATACTATGAACAATTTTCCATTGCTGAAAGTACCAACTCCATGCAACATAAAATAATGCAATGCAATATGAGAAGGAAACAAGCTCATATAACAGGGAAAACAAGTACGAACGCACATATCTAACCCAACAACGGTCAAGATAGTTGTACAAATGTTTTGTTATCAGTGCTGAAGAGATCCACAAGTTCGTGATTGATGACAAGGGTTAAAAATGATGCCCCAAGCAAGGATACATGCAAGGGGAAATGAAAATGGACACGGGGTCCATGAAAATCATTTGTGTGCAACGAAACAACACCAGGCAACCAAAAGTGCCCCAGAGTACAGACGAAGCAAACAACTAGCTTTTGTGAATGGTTGTGAATCCAGTGATCCGCGAGTTGTATTAATCAAGGAAGATGTGAGACAAACCAACAGGATATGGAGAAAATACCATGCGCAAGACACAAGTTTCAGCCATAAGAAGCAAGTTACCATTTTGTAGGGTGTTTTACTTTTTAGGATTTTTTTGAAAATTTTTGCCTTGTTTTTGGATATATATATATATATATATATATATATATATATATATTATTTTTTTTGTTTTCTCGAAACAATGTTCTATTGTTTTTGTGTTGTCTGAAACAATTTTCTATTGTTTTTGTGTTTTGTGAAACAATTTTCTATTGTTTTTGTGTTTTCTCAAAACAATGTTGTATTGTTTTTGTGTTTTCTCGAAAAAATTTCTATTGTTTTTGTGTTTTCTGAAACAATTTTCTATTGTTTTTGTGTTTTCTCAAAACAATATTCTATTGTTTTTGTGTTTTTCTGAAACAATTTTCTATTGTTTTTGTGTTTTCTGAAACAATTTTCTATTGTTTTTGTGTTTTCTGAAACAATTTTCTATTGTTTTTGTGTTTTTAACAGTTTTCCAAAGCTATGTGCAGGTAACCAAGAAAGCATGGATGCCCCTAGCGTTAGGTGGGGAATATACAAGGGTAGAAGCCACATGCTTATGAACAAGAAGGTGAATTCGTTGAGTTGCCCCCAGCATAAGATGGGAAATAACGAAAGACCGCGTACCTTATGCACGAATAGAAGAAGGAAAAGTGGATCAAGGCTAGACTAGATGGTGTGCACAAAGAAAATCAAAGGTAGAACTAGGTCCAGGATAAAGACAACTACCCTTCTAATACAGAATGCTTGTGAACAACGAATCCTCCCGAGGCGCCGGAAACCGGTTTTCACCCAAGGACTTGTCCAAAGTACCACAATTACGTGGTTTTCACTAGTGGACGACCTATTTTCTCTTTTTCTTTTTCTAATTTTTTTTTTGATGTTTTTGTATTTTTAATTTTTGCACCATGTTCAAGCATAGAACTTCTTAAGATGCATGGCATTCATTGGCTCTCGGAGCTCATCACCATTGGGGTGAGCCAGTTTGTATGCCCCGGTGCCATACTTGGCAACTATGACATAGGGTCCTAACCAGTGTGGTTCGAACTTCCCTTTCTTTTCTCACTCTACTCTAGTGTTGAACTGGTTCTCCTTCATAACTAAATCACCCACCTCAAACTGGCGAGGGATGATTCTCTTGTTGTAGTTGCGGGAGATTCTGTGGTGATATACCTTCAGGTGATTAAGAGCACGAATGCGCCTCTCATCCAGGAGCTCTAACTCAGCCAATCTTGCCACTCGATAATCTTCATCCTTATCCAAATAGTCCTGAAGAGAAATTCGTAGGGATGGGAGTTCAATCTCTAAAGGGATGATAGATTCTATCCCGAACACTAGGGAATATGGCGTGGCACCCGTAGGAGTGCGAATTGATGTTCGGTAGGCCCAGAGAGCTGGGTGGATTTGTAGGTGCTAGTTTCGACCGGTTTTGCTAACCATATTCTCCATTATCCTTACCAAAGTCTTGTTTGTTTCCTCAGCTTGTCCATTACCCTGAGGGTAATATGGCGTGGACCATTTTAATCTGATTTGGAACCGTTGGCAAAAACCTTTCACAGTTTTGTTCTTAAATGACTTCCCATTATCTGTGAAAATGGCTACAGGATACCATATCGGCAAATAATGTGATTCATGATGAATTTAGAAATCTTTGCTCCTGTGACATAGGTTAAAGGGACAGCCTCCACCCATTTTGTAAAGTATTCTATAGCTATGATGATATGTGTATGACCATCAGATGAGGTAGGAGTAAGCTTCCCTATTAGATCAAGTCCCCACTTGGAGAATGGCCACGGGGTAGTGATTGGTTGTAATGGTTTTGATGGAGCATGGATGACATTTCCATACTTTTGGAAAAGCACATATTTTCTAACATAATTACAACAATAATTTCATGGTAGGCCAATAGTAACCTACTCTCAAAGCAATTTCTTAGCCAAGACCATTCCATTTGTATGCACTCCGCATACTCCTTCGTGTACTTCTTTAATTTCCTGGATTGACTCCGTCACATCCAGATAACGTAACAGTTCCCATCGTAGCCATGATGATAAAGTGTACCTCCTAAAAGGGTGTAACGGGTTATCCGGTGAATCGGGCTTTGCTTTTTAATGTAAGATATTGGGAGGGAAAGTATTGTCCTTAAGATAGGTGAAAATGGGTTCGTACCACGAGGAATAGGGACCAACAACCTCACAAGCCAGGAAAGATTCCTGACGTCACACGCGGCTGGTGTAGATTTTCTATGAAAATGGCATATCATTGTTCCTCGGCGAATATGAAGCATAGATCCCACCATTTCCATAGCATCTGCCGATCTTTTCTACGCTCTTGGGATCTGCTCAAAGGTAATGCACACAAAATACTCCTTCAGAGTTTCCACCAACTTCTTGTAAGGTATGAGCTTGTCATCCTTAACTTTATACTTGTCATTAACCTATTTGATGATTAGCTGTGAATCACCTAAAACCTTAACATGTTGAATATTCCACTTGATGGCTAGCTTCATCCCTGCAATGAGTGCTTCATATTCCACAATGTTGTTCATGCAAGGGAAGGCCAGGCGGAAAGCCTATGGTATAGGATCACTCGAAGGAGTAATAAGGACCATTCCTGCACCTGAACCATGAAACGTAAAAGATCCATCAAAATGTATCTTCCATAATGGCATGATTCTTCAATTTAGAGAAAAGTTGCATCTGGCAGATCCAGACTCAAAAGTTCTATGCTCTGCGAAGGTGCTTCCGCTAGCTGGTCAGCAAGTACTTGTCCTTTAATTGATTTTTGATGGAAAAATTCTATATCAAACTCACTGAGTAGAATGATCCAATTAGCCATTCTACTTGTGAGGGCGGGTTTGGACGACAAATACTTGAGTGGGTCGACCTTGGATATGAGCTTGGTCTTAGTATTTAGCAGGTAATGGTGAAGTTTCTGAAAGGTAAAAACAATGGCCAAGCAAGCCTTTTCAACCGAGGATAATTACGTTCATAGGCGATGTGGGTGCGAATCGATAGTACATCGCTTTCTCTTTATGGCTAAGGTCATATTGGGTGAGAAGTGCACCAATAGCGTATTACGAGTGGAAATATAGAGCAAAAGTGGTTCTCCCAGTGGGAGGCATGAGGACAGTGGATTAGCTGTGCATCTTTGTTTAAGCAAAGCAAAGGCTTGTTGTTGCTTAGGTCCCCAAATGAAAGTGATGTCCTTCTTAAGAAAATGAGTGAATGAGTGACATTTATCTGCAAGCTAGGAGATAAAGCGATGAATGGCTTGAATTTTCCCTTGCAAGCTACGTAGTTGCTTGATATTCTCAGTGGAGGCATTTCGTGATGGGCATACACTTTAAAGCAGGTCTACCTCAATACCTCATCTTGACATGATGAAGCCTAATAGTTTCCCAGATAGCACACCGAAGACACACTTCTTTGGATTTAGCCTAACTTTGTATTCACGCAGGCATTCAAAGATACGCTGTAAAATGATAGGATGATCCTCTCTTGTTTTGGACTTTCCCAAGATGTCATCTACGTAGTCTTCCATGATGTCATGAATCATATCATGAAATATTACTGTCATGGCCCATTGATAAGTTGCTCCCACATTCTTAAGGCCAAATGGCATCACCTGATAATAGAAGGTGCCCCAAGGAGTTGTGAAAGCTGTTTTGTGTTGGTTTTCCTCTCGCTCTTAATTTGATTATAACTGAAAAGCCATCCCTAAGTGATAGCATTTCATACCTCCTGCGATTGAGTCAACAATCATGTCAATGTTGGGCAACAGAAAGTGATCTTTAGGGAATCTTTATTGATGTCCCTAAAATCTGTGCAAATTCGGATACCAATAGGTTTCTTCTGGACAAAAACAATGTTTGATATCCATTCAGAATAATCAATTGGCCTGATGAATCGTGCTGCAAGCAACCTTTCCAATTCTTCTTTAAATAACAAGGCCACTCTTGGGTGCATCTTTCAAAGCTTTTTGTTTGATAGGCTTAGCGTCTGCGTGCACAACCAAGTTATGTATGACCAAAGTTGGATCTAAGCTGGGCATGTCTTTGTAAGACCATGCGAACACATCAATAAACTCTCGCAGTAGCATAGTGAACGTCTTTTGTTCTCTGGCTGAGAGTGATGTTCCCAATTTTACTATCTTGGGATCTTCTTCGGTACCAATATCGAAATCAATGGTTTCTTCAACTAACAATTTTGATAAATCCTCCATACGCGTAGGATCGGGAGGTAGGTTGAGATCTTCATCCAAGGATGTCTCTATGAGATTTTCATCCTTGGCATGGTCACTTTGTTTGTCCTTTGATTTTCTTATTTGTTTGTCAGTCAATGCCTCAAAGAGGTTTTCACTGTGTGACTTGGACTTCGATTTTTGCCGAGGCTTTTCTTTAGAACTCTTGCCCTCGCTTTTCTTTAAATTTTGTTGACCACGAAGTTCAGCCTCCTCGCTGAAGTAGGCACAGGTGTCTAAGTTGATAAAGAAACCCTTCTTGTGATCTCTAATGGGAATTGTATCCCTTATGCCCATGAACTCTGCAATAGCCTCATCATTCTCGAATAAATCTAGTGGCACGTGACATTGTTGGTCCCATTCAACAAGGGAGGGGTATACAAGGTCAAGGGTTGGTTCAGTGGGGGTGATGGTTAGGACAGCGTTATTCATGAAAAGGTTCGTGGAGGCCAGATCCTCATATTGGCTACAACAGGAATCCGTATCACTGTCTAGATAATCGGAGCTATCCTCATGCTCAGAACAAGTCGCATCTTGATTGTTGGGGTGTGCTCCATAAGGGTGAATCCCAATGCCATATCTTTCTATTTTGAAATGTGGAAGAGGGACTGGTTCTCTTTGTCCTTGTTCATTCCTCCCACATCCTAGGCCTTTGTAGCCCATGGAGTACATCATTCTACTAGATTTTTCATATTCTAGGGTTTGATAACAAGATGGCTAAGTGTCCTCAGGGACCCAAGTAGTATGTGGATCAAGTAATTTTTCCTCGCCTAATAAGCCTCTGTAGGAACAACCCAATAGTGTGTTCCTCTCTAGGTCTCCTGAAGTGGTAGTTGGGTCGACCTCTAGTCTTGGGTGACAAGGAGAGGTCAGAAATGAAGAGCGCTTGTTGTATATTATACTCCCCACAGCCATATTCCATAATTTTCATCTCCCATGAATCAAATGGAGATGTGGAAGTGGACGCCCCATGAGTGCAAGACCTAAGAGAATCTGAATCCAGCCGGGATTCCATAGCCTCAGACTGAAAAGGAATGGCTATATCCGCAGAGGGACATGCGTATGTACCATTTCATGCAAATCTATTAAGAGCTCTACAATGAGCAAAGGGCTCTGAGTCTCCTGGTATTGTTACCGTATGTCCCTCATGCTTCAGCTTGATGCATTGATGAAATGTTGATGGCACGGCTTGCATGGCATGGATCCATGGTCAGCATAGAAGCATATTATATGGAAGTTCCAAGTCTAATACGTGAAACTTTGTTTGATGGCAAGTGGGGCCCACCTCCATGGGCAGTGTAATGGTGCCTGCTGATTCTCTTTCCGCATTGTCGTATGCGGTGATAGTGATGATATGGGACTCGAGATCTACCTTTGTATGTCCTAATTATTTGACCAACTTAAGCGTGCAGATATTCAATCCTGATCCATTGTCCACAAGCACCCGTTTGATTTTCCTGCGGGTGACAACTACCTCAATGTATAAGGGAAGATTATGTGTAGGATTCTCAGTAGGGACCTCCCTATGGTTGAAAGTGAGATGCTCATTGGGTGTAATATTTTCCACCGCGGCTTGAAGGTATGCAGGATCGACTTCTAAAGGCACTCCCGACCCCTGAAGAGTTTGATACAAAATTTCCTTATGCACATTGGATATCTTGAGAAGATCTAAGATCGAGATCTTAGCAGGTGTCTTCTCAAGTTGTTCTAAAAGGTTATATTTACCAGTTTGCGGGGTCAACAGAGAGGGTTCTGGAATCACGAGGCGGGCACGCCTTGTTACCGCAGCGCAGTCCTTTCCCTTGATCCGGATGGTATTGACACGGTCAGTAGGGGAGTGAATACATCCGATAAGTGAATCGTAATGATTGTTATCTCTCTTGGTATACAAGTAATTCGTGGCTTTATAGGTTTGGGATGACTCTCCCCGATCCGGTTTTTCCTTTTCCGACTTATCATGCTTGGGGAATGGTTCCTTATAAATCCCCATTTTCTTGTTAGGTGTTTGCATGTGGCTAGGGTTATCCACCTCTATCTCCCCGTTGTCAATGAGGTCTTGAATATAGTGGTGAAGTCGTAAACATTTGTCTGTTTTATGACCTTTAACGCGATGCATTTCACAGTATTCATGCTCCTTATACCATGAAGGTTTAAGAGCGCTTTCATCAAATGGTTATGTTGTAGGATAGGTCATCATGTGGGCCGCATCCAATCTGCTTTTTAGTATGACGATGAAACGGCTCATTGAGGGAGGTGAATGTTCGTCGCTTTGGTGGTGGTTGAATTGGGCCCTTGGTCAGTTTAAAAGGTTGACTGGTTTGGACTGTTTGAACACATTTGGAATCAGTGATTCCATCTCCCACCACATTTTTGTTTTTGTTATGAGATCTTCAACTTTTCAGCGCAGTTTAACACTTTGGTTGTCTTTAGATTGGGTTTTGAGGGTGCCTTTGGCAATGAGAGCCTTTTCTATTTGAATCCCTTTCTCGATAACCTCCTCAAAGGTGTGGACACAATGCATTTGGAGGTGGAAAGATATATCTGGGTTGAGATTAGGGATGAAAATAATGACCACCGCTTCTCGTGGAAAGCGAAGGAAGCGACTAGCTATCCCTCTCCATCATTGGAGGAAGCTAGAAAAGGTCTCATTTGGGCGTTGTTTTGTGCCGCACAAGTCTGCCATGGTGACATCACTCTCTATGTTATATGAGAAATGACGCATGAATCTTTTCGCCAATTCTGGCCGGTGAAAATTGATCCTCGTGGTAAGCACGTAAACCATTCCAATGCTTGACCTCCGAGACTCTTAGGAAAAAGTCTGATGAGGTAATTATCACTATAAGACACCTCTTGACATGCCATGTAGAAATATTTAACATGATCCCTTGGGTCTCCCTTTCCTTTGTATTTGTCGAACTTTGGCATATCAAATTTCTTTGGAAAGGGTTGAAGGGTCATTGTCTTGTCAAAAGGATAGGGGCATAGTTCTTCATATTGGTATTTCCTAATACTCCCTATATTACTTTCTTGTATGCTCGCAAGCGTTGCTTTCATTGATTGTACTTCTTGTGCGAGCAATTGTTCTTTAGTGGGAGAAGCGGGGATGTGTACACGATGATACCCTGTGTCTTCTTCTCCTTGGTTTTCTTGATGGAGTTCGTGGATCCTAAACTTAGGCTTTGAATTTTGAACATTCTTGTTTGTGTCTTTTTGTACTTGGAAAGTAAGCAAAGCTAGTTGTCGGCTTAGGTTACTGAGTTGTTGTTGGATTGTGACTTGGTTTGTGTCTTCTTCTTCTAAAGGTTCTTCCTCTTCGTATTGTGGAGGTTCTTCCATGTCTTATGTTCTATCTTGTTTCTTCGTGGCACTTTGATGAGGGGTATTCTATGCCCTACCACTTTATCATTTTCTACATAAGAAGTGGAAGCATGCCCACCTGTTAAAATATCTTCCATATTGATAAGGGGGCATTCTTCCTTAGTAGTGTCATTTGTAGGTAATATTGGTTCATTTTCGGTGGGCAATTTGGCCCCTAATTCCATGACCCGTGCCAAAACTCTATCTTTATTTCTAAGGAGAAACTCATCTAGTAGAGTGGGGTCAAAATCAAAGTCTGCGTGTGGTGATTCTAATTCATTTCCACTATGGTTGACCATTTCTTCTATTTCCTTTTCTACAGAAAATAGTGGTCCTAGATCGTGTTCGATAAATGGGTTTGACCATTGTTTGTTAGAGGTTTCCCAAGCTTGCGCCTGTTGTTCCTTATATGTTTGTTTCTTTAAACCTAGACGCGTCTTGGGAGCCATGTTTTTGTGATAAGTTTCACTAAGGTAAGTTGTAGATTTGTTCAAAATTCAATGACTACCCCTAAGTGAAACACAAGATGTACGTGTTAAGAGTAAATTAACAATGTGAGAATACCAATGTGAGAGAATGATAAAGTCACTAATGAACAATCATTTGGTATCAAAACTTAATCAAATGAAGTACTTCCTATACTACGTTTCAAAGTAATTTGCGATGTCAGATGATTAACAAGATGTCTCCACTTATGCCAAGTTCAAAGGAATGAACAAGACGTAAGTAAATACATGAAGTTAAATGTGATCTCCCAATCAAGATATATGATGAGCAAGCTCAAGTCTGATTAAGACCTATATCTCAAAAAGTGTCAATTACGATTTGTGAATGACACAACAATATCACCAAGATATGTTAACCCACTTTGCAAGAAAGTGAAGTATTGATATCGAGGTGTTATTGATATAACATGCACAAATGGTAGTGCCTAGCACCTTTTGAAATCGAGGTAATAATAAAACCGAACAAAAAAATGCTCAAAGTATAGCTAGGAATAGTTAAGAATGTGTGCAGCAGAAACCATACAATATAGGTATTTATGTCGAGTTTACAAGAAACAAGACGTAAATATCGAAATTGTAATGATACGAGACAAACAAGCTAACTCCTCTATGGAAGTCCACAGTGATGAACCACGCCTAACTACAATGACGATCTTGACGTGGGTATCAAGATCACAATGGCTACCAAATGACGTGAAAACACCTCCACTCACTTTAGACGTTTAACTAACCCAGCCGCAAACATGGATGGGCGTAAACGGACATAAAAGTGAGAGAAACAGTCGAATGGCAACACAAAGGTAATCACACCTCTTTTGATCAACAAAGTGTCAAAAGAATATGAAGGAAATAAATCAAGAAAAATGACAAAAAATGCTAGTCTCACTTCGGCAGAGTTTCACCTCACCCTAAGGCAAGTAAAAACTAGGTGAAAGTAATACGTCACACGTTTCTCAAAAAGAAGGTTCACAACTCAACACTGTTTTAAAATGGTCAAAGTGGGCTCCTGGCCAAAGTATATTCTCCTAGGTGGTTCTCTCGCCCTAGGTGTTACAAAGTTGCCATGAGCGAGCACGATTTACCCAAAAAGTCACACTGACTAGTTTGGGAGTATCTCAGCTTTACTTTACCCCCTTCAAGAATAGTAGGCAACTAGTGCATCTACGTGTACTATCACTGGGGTCACCACAATGGACAACCTGTAACTCTATCTCACAAAGGAATCACTAGTCAAGTAGGTAGTGCGGAGCACTTCCCGTTTCGTCCACAAGGTTCCCTCTTGCGTGGACTACTTTGGGGTTCCTGGAACCACCCCCATTGTTGTAGCTTAAGGCGTTATGCCAAAGGGGTTATGTTCTAATTGAGCAGAGAGGGACGTACCCTTTTCAAAACCTGCAATACAGTGTTTTGAATATGTTGTTCTTTTTATCTTGTTTAATTAGGTGTGGTTTGCTTGAACACCTTTTGGCAACCTGTATAACAACTGTATTAGTAGTTTTTATTTTTTTTGGTTCTTCCTTTCTTTGACAAGTATTTTTAGGTCATGCACTCAAGCGTTAGTAGTTCTCCAAGAAAATCACATTATTTAAAAGAGGATTAAGAGTTGCTTTTGATTCTCAAGATCATCCAAGGATGCAAGAGAAGAGCATATACAACAAATAATCCAACTAAAAAGTAAAGAAAATCTTTTCAATCAATGAACCATACAAAATTCTTGATAAATGTTCATTCCCTTAAACCAAAAGTGAAAGATGAAGTTTCCAATTTACCAAATGTTATAAAATGAAGACTAAAGTTGCTTTTTATTCTCAAGATCACCCTAAGGTGCAAGAGAAGAGCATACACAAACTTTATCCCAACTATATAGAAATGGAAAACTTCAAATCAAAGGATCATTGAAAAATTCTTTGTAAAGGTTCATTCCCTTAAGTAAAATGAATAATCAAGTTTCCAAGTTTAATCCCAATGTTAACAAGATAGAGATCAAAGTTGTTTTTGATTCTCAAGATCACCAAAAGGTGCAAGAGAAGAGCATACACATGATTTGATCTAAATCGAGCAAGCATGGAAATACAACATTCATCAAAACATTAAACATGTTAGAAAATGACTAGTTTTAAAATAACAGAAAAATATGCAACTTCTCAGTAACTATAAATCTTAAATTTATATTATCATTGCATAGTTAACTTCAATACCTTTCCAACGCAAAAAAATGGAGTCATTTCGAGTTTGGGAGAAAAAGTTATGGCCTTCGGAAGATGGGTTACGCATATGCTCTTATGCTCATGGGTGTGCACTTGACATGCACTCAAAAATGTCAAAAAAATGTCCCTTAATCTACAAAATGGGAAATTTTTTCCAACCAAGATTCAATTTTGACAACAACCCATCACATTAATATATGAATAGAAGACTCAACGCTATCAAACATTAACATACATGCTCAATAATTTAAGATTTTCAAGAAATTGACAAAACTAGCATGTAAAATGATGAAAAAGTAAGCTCTAAAAATGAAAACATGATAAAATCTTGAAATTTTCTCACCAAGATTAAATTTTGACAGCAACCCACCACATTAATATGTAAATAGAAGACTCAACACTGTCAAACACTAACCTACATGCTCAAGAATTGAAAATTTTCAAGAAATTGACAAAACTAGCATGTAAAATGTTTAAAAAGTAAGCTCTAAAAATGAAAACATGGAGAAATCTTGAAATTTTCCCCTCAATTCCAATTTTGATAGCACTTCACCTCCTTCATACCTATAAGGAAGACCCAACACATGCAAACTGAACAAAACATGTTAAGAAAAACAAGTTAGATCAACATGTGTAAAAGAGGGTTAGTAACCAAAAATAAAACTTAACTACAAAAACTTGAAATTAAGTGCAAAGGACAATGGAGTATGTCCCACCGGGCATGCCAAATGTATGCATGTATACTTTTCTTAATGCTAAATCAAATGAAACAAGAACTACCACCTAAAATAGTTCTACAATTTAGCTAAAATAAAGCATAAACACCATCATGATAAGAATTAAACAAGGGTTAGATGCTAGCATTCATCAATACAAAATTTGAAACTAACAATGCTAAATATGTAAACTCCTCTATTCTCTAACAACAAATAAATGAATGGACCTAAGTAAGCTCCATGGCTATCAAAATAGTTGTCCTTAATGTTCCAAGAATCTAGGAATGGGGGCTAATCAAAGTTGGGCTACAAGACCCTTTTGACACCTCCCATATGACCCAAGCACTTTAAGAAAGAGGCTTAACTCTTCAAGATGATGAACTCTCAAAAGGGCAAGGTGTAAGCTCTTAGTCTCTTTGTTATATGCTTTGCATTTTCTCTCTTAGAAAGTTTAGGTGTAAGTAAAAAGGTAGGTGGAGGGCTTTTATATAGCCCAAAGGATAAAGGATTCAACACATTCTCATGAATGTGGGATAAAGGTAAAACATGATTAGGAATGGATAAGGTTGCTTTATTAAAGGTAACCTTACTTTAGAAGGGTTTAATACATGTTTAGCAAGTCATGGGAGTTGGGGGGTATTTTAATTAATCAAAGGTGATTAATTAATAGGTAGGTGTAAGCTTATAGAAGCCAATTAGAAGAATATTAGTGCAATTTAGGCTATTATAAGGGGATTAAATCAATTAAATATTGATTTATTGGTTAAATGGAAGGGAAAGCTAATTAATTAATAATAATTAATTAGTCTAGGTAGAAGGGGTGATTTATTAACGAAAGGTCGTTAATTAGGGTATTTGTTGGATAGGCAAATTAATTAATTAGCTTAGTGTAATTAATTAATGATGATATGAGGGAAAATGAGTGCTTTTGACGATATATGTCGTTGATTTGCGAGAAAGGGGATAATTAGCGCAATTTAAGTATTTAAATTCCTTGGGTGTAATTATAGGTGTCTACGATTGCAGTCCCAATGGGTTGAAAGGACAAGGATTGAATATTTTTATCTCAAAGACAAGCTACTCTACCGATGGAGGAAGCTTTGTGTGCCAAAAGAAGAGTGAATTCTATTGATGAGGGAAGAACATACCTTGAAAGTAGCAGGACATTTCGGTGTTGGTAAGACCCTAACCCACTTGCAAAGGTACATGTATTGGCCCAATATGCAAGAAGAAGTATCAAAATTTATACGGGGATGTAAAATTTGTTGTACTAGCAAGCCTAAGACTAGGAAGGAAGGTTTGTATATGCCTTTGCCAATACCTACTCATCCATGGGAGGAAATTTCTATGGATTTTGTAGGAGGATTACCTATGTCTAAACATGGCCATGACTATCTCTATGTTGTTGTCGATAGATTTAGTAAGATGTGTATTCTTATGGCATGTAAAAAGATAGTAAAAGCACATGAGGTGGTAGATATTTTCTTTGCTAATGTATGGGTGCATTTTGGTTTTCCAAATTCTATTGTTTCTGACAGGGATTCCAGGTTCTTAGGGAAATTTTGGACTACTTTGTGGGACAAGATGGATACTAGGTTACAGAGGAGCACAAATTTCCATCCACAGACAGATGGAAAAACAGAGGTGGTAAACATGAATTTGGTATAGTTGATTAGAGGGTATAACAACAAATACCCAAGGACTTGGGATGAGTCCTTAGCCTACATTCAACATTCCTATAACTAGGAAGTACACACATCCACTATGAAGTCACCGTTTGAAGCATGATTGGGATATCTACCTATAGATCCGATGGACATAGAGTTGGACATAAGGATGAGAAGGATACAAGAGACACATAGACATGACTAGAAAAAAATTCATTGAGAGGATATGAAAAATCCATCTAAAAGTTAAGGAACAACTAGAGAAATCTTAGTCTAAGTACAAAGCTAGGCACGATCAACATAGAAGGGAACATAAGCTTCATGTTGGAGATAGATTTTGGCTTTACTTGAGCAAGGAGAGACTACAAGGAAAATCACGGAAGCTCAAGCCATTACGATATGTACCCTTCATCATATTGGAGCCGGTTGGAGAAAATTCCTTTTGACTTGATTTTTTGTCATTCATAAGGATGTACTCTGTAGTAAACTATGATAACTTGCACCTATATGAGCCATCCATGCTAGATGAAGATGAAGAACTACAGTTGCTACCTTCCATTGAGGATTGCATCTTGGACTCACAAGGTGAATTGGAGGAGGATGTAGTACTATAGTAAAAGGTCAGAGAGACTATGAGAGGTCCGTAGGAGTCTTGGTAGATTGGACTGAAAGGAAAGACACCAAGGTAGGCCCGGTGGTACCCAAAGGAGAAAGTGAGGGAATTATTTCCTCATCTACTCCCCCACTAAGATTTTATGGGACCAAAATCCTCCTAAGTAGGGGAGGTGTGATCCATAGGGATCCAAAATGACTCTACTTTATCAAATTCCCCAACACGAAGAAGAAAAAAAAATATACACGGAGGTTCTGCTCGCTTAGTGACAGGACCACCGCCCTATGTAGGGTGGCAGTTACAGAACCACTGCCCCATTAGGGCAGCAGTCCTGGATCTTGCGGAAAAAAAAAAAAAATATGATGCGAACAGTCCCAAAATTCCAAAAGGTGTGCATGTCTCTTCTTATGCAAGACTTTTCCCATTCTCTAGTGCATGAGAGAACATGAGAAAGACAATAAATGCATGTTATGGAAGAGAACAAAGGCATCGAGGCATGAAGCAAGTGAGTAAAATTCTCTTAGTGTTGGAATTGTGATTTGTAGAAGCAAGGAGTAATTGAGTAAGAGCAAGCAAGTAAATGGGAGGAAGTGTGAGATATTATCTAGTTCTCTTTCATACTTATTGTAATTTTTGTACTTATTATTGAATTGGCCAATAACAATGGGAAGAAAGAGCAATTTTCCTTCCCAAATGGTTTTTCCTCCTCTGGAGGTTTTCCAAGATAAAATTGTTGGTGTATGATTCTATATTCTTTCCCTTTCTGCAAATTTTTGATTCTAATCACAAGTATAATTCATTCACTAGCTATCTCTATTATTTTCTAATAGAAAGTAGAACAACAACGATTAATTGTGATTTTGTGGATAATTCCAAAGTTGAAGAGTTTACTGAGATAACTTGATGATTATTTGAATTGGATTATTTCAAATATCTATGTACCCAATGCTCTTCATGGAAGAAGATAACAAGTTGGAAAGATATGAAAAGCTTTGGTTTAAGCCGTGTGCAATTGCATTGGATGATCATTGGGGATTTCTACACCCCTCTTACTCTAACATAAAAAAGAGGTTCCTCTGATTTTAATGATGATATGGATGACTTTACTAACTTCATTTATTCCTATAATCTTATGGATTTATATATTCATGGAATTTATTTTACCTGGTCCAATAGAAGATTAGGATTTTATCACATTAAAATTAGAATTGAAAGAGAAATCATTTTTGCTAACTAGATCTTGTCTCAAATCTTTCATCTTTCTTCTCTTCCGAGAATAGGTTCAAACCATATTCCTATTGTGCTAATAATTCTTGATTCTCGATAAAATGACACGCTCCTCCTTTACTTTTGAAAAAATGTGGTTGGATCACCTTGAGCTTAGGGAAAAAGTTAATAAATGGTGGAGCAATGAGATGGTAGGTACAACCTAATTCAAACTCATTTAGAAGCTAAAGAATGTTAAAAAGAAATTCAAAATATGGAACAAGATGGTCTTTGGCAATGTGTTCAACAAGAAGAAATAGATTAGGGATGAGATAAATTCCTTAAAACAAATGGTTTCTTTAGTTGGTATGTCCCATGATGATTATATTCTTGAGAAAAATATCTTTACAAAGTTTTATAACATTTTTCTAGGAAGAAACATTTTAGAGACAAAAATCTAGAGCTCTTTGGTTAAAAGAAGGAGACCGAATTAATTTTTTTAACATGTATAATTTAAGTGTAAAGCTCATAATAAGATCTATGAAGTTATCTTCGTTGATGGTAATATCACTTATGATTCAAATGTAATCAAAGAAGAATCTATTTCCTTCTACAAAATCTTCTAAATGGCAATACTCGAGCTCTACAGGTTGTAACATATAACCTTCTTTAAGCTATTCACACTAATCTTTCTGTTTTGGAAGACTTTCTTAGCATTACTAAATCTGTGTCTATGGATGAGTTATAAAAATAGTGTTCTCTATTGAAGGAGATAAGTCCCTTGGACCTGATGGATTCTCATAAAACTTCTATAAAAATTCTAGGAAATCGATCTAGGATCTCCTTAAGGCGGTAAATGATTTTTAGAACTCGGGAATCTTCTCAAAGAGATTAATAATAATTTCATTATTTTGGTACCTAAGAAATTGGTTGTTAAGGATTTTAAGAATTTTAGGCCTATTAGTTTCACTAATGTTCTTTACAAGATCTTCACTAAGACTATGGCTTCCAAAATTTAGCCTCTTCTTCCAAACTTGATCTCTAAGCACTGTGGTGGATTTTTCAAGGAAGGCTCATCCATAATGGGGTGGTGATGGTCCACGAAACCATTCATTCTATGGAAAAAAATTTAAAATTAGGTATGGTCATTAAGTTATATATGAATAAATATTTTGATAGGGTCTCTTAGATGTTCCTTGACAAGGTCATGGAGAAGTTTGGGTTTACTACTCATTTTAGAAAGATAATCGATTATGCATATCCACCCCTAGATTATCTATCATTATAAATGATTCAAAAGTGGTTTTCTTAACAATAAACAAAGGAATTAGGTAGGGGTGACCCCATTTCTCCTCTTCTATTCATTATTATGGCTGATAGCCTCAGTCACACCATTACTAGAGCCATCTCTTTGGGTTATCTTAAAGGTTTCAAACCTACCTCCTTAGAGATCACTATTTCACATCAATAATTTTCTTATGATACTATCATCATACTACTTGCCTCTATCCTTGAATCCAAAATGATGAAACTCGGTCTTAAGATTTATGAGGATGCTTTGGGACAACAAATCAATTTTGAGAAAAATTCTCTTTATTTCTTCAATACTCTCCTCATCCGAAAGAGGAATATTTCTCAAATATTTGGTTGTGAGATTAACTCTCTCCCTACTACCTATCTTGGTCTCACCTTGGGTACTAATAAATTTTTTATGGATGTTTGGAATTCTCTTCTTGACAAATTTCAAAAAAAGCTTATAGGTTGGAAAGGTATTGTCCTCTCTAATCTTAGGAAATGTTTACTTATCAAAGGACGCTGCAAAATCTCCCAATATATATCGTGTCAATTTTTTTCATTCCAATTGTTGTGATAGAAATAATAGAGAGAATTTAGAAGAATTTCCTTTGGATAGGTATAGAGGAAAAAAATAGGTTTCATCTTGTGGATTGGGAAAAAGTATACACTAGTAAGAGTGTAAGAGGATTAAGTATAAATAATATTAGAACCATGAATGTAACCATCATATCCAAAATAAGTTGGAGGATTATAAAATAATAACATCCTTGGAGTAAAATCATAAGAGGCAAATATCTAGAAAAATACAAAGTGCTTAAATATTTTTGAATGAAGAAACTCTTCCTATAGGTTCTCTTTTCTGGAAAAGTCTTGTCAAAACAAGAAAATATCTTGTGAAGGGTTACAAATGGAAACTAGGAAATGGTGAATATATCCTATTCGGAAGGATAATTGGGCTGAATTTTATAACCTTAAGAACATCAACTCCTGGGATTAGTAAAAAGAAAACCACATAGTATAGTTTGGGCACAAGGTGAGTGACTACATCAACCGTGTTAATGATGTTTTCAATGGAATAATATTCATGTTGGAGCTCTAATTTTAAAACCCTTATTGAAGACATTCATAGAACCATTAACAACATTCAGATAAATAAAATTGAAGCTAGATATTTATTCATTTGGATTAAGTATTTTGATGACTCTACTCGGTCAAAATAGGATATCGACTTCTCTTAAGAGACACCCATTGTGACTTTGCTTGGAGTAGATTTTTGTATAAAGAACTAACCCAAAAATAAATCATTTTGTATGGATGGTTATTAACATGGGGATTCTAAACATTGAAAATGTGATCAAGATAGGTTCTACCATTCCTAACAAATGTTATCTTTGTAGGAAAGATGCTAAAACTATCCACCATCTCTTCCTCTATTGTTCCTATGCCTTGAGCCTATGGGAACTCATCCCGCCATATTTGGGGTATACTAGACCTTTCTAGTTGACATTATTCAATATTAAGAGCAATGGAATCCCCCTTCAAACACATATTACTCAAGAAATTATGGAGGCTTATTTTCCCCATGCCATTTGGAGAATCTGGAAGGCTAGAAACTCCATCATTTTCGAAATACCAAGTGTACCAGCAAGAGACATATGAAATAACTAAACATCAAATTCAAGGAAAATATTATGAAATTCAGCCCCCCTAAGAAATTAAAACTTACCTAAAAAAGAGGAGATATTTCTACTAAACTGGAATATTAATGTGGAGGACATTTAAGATAGGACTGTCACTATAGACCACTCCCTTGTTCAATGGATCCATCCTCCTAAAAATTAGTTCAAGCTTAATTTTGATGGTGCCTCTAAGGGTACCCTGGTGCTATGGGAAGTGGTGGAATTGTCAAAAATCACTTTGGTAACCTCATTATTTCCTATGTTGGTCCTATGGAAACATATTCCAACCACTACACCGAGGCACTTACAGCCTTATGGGGTATAAGATAAGTTAATGATCAAAACATCACCAATATCATTATTGAAGGTGAATCTCTCAACATCATTAATCATCTCACTGGTGCTAACACTCCTAGCTAGACAATTAAAGACTTTATTCATGAGGCCATAACTATTTGTAGTGCCTTTTCAAATGTTAAGTTCTATAACACATATAGGGAGGGCAATAAAGCTAGTATATATTTCACCAACATTGGTGTTTCTATCAATCAATTAAGGTATTGGATTAATAATTTTGAAACTCCCCAATTAGAAAATGATATAATTACCAAGAACTCATTGGCCAACTATCCAAGAGGCTAGTACTTCCTATCAGAGATGAAAAGTAAGATCTTGGCTCCATGATTGTCTCGTACGCTTGGTGCGTGCCTTTCCCTTGTGATCTATTCAAGGAAATCAATTATTTTTTCATTCCTTTTTTTTCTATGTTGTGGTGAAGCTCACCAATTTCCATTCTACATTTGTTGACTCACTATTTTATGGTGACGTGTCCCTTATCATAGATATGGGTGGCCCACCCCGAAGAGTAGAGCCAATTTGTGACATGGCCTGACAAGCTAATGAGGGACTATGGAAGGCATTAGACGTGGATGGATTCACCAATTTCATGAAGTGAATCAATGGTTTTGATAAGCACATTTTTGTGCTTTTTGCTAAGCATTGAAAGGATCATGTTGTTACCTACAAAGGTAAAGATTTCCCTATCATTAAAAAATATAATTTTTTTTGTAACAGTTCTTGGTCGGGATGGAATAAAATTATTTAGAAATAAGTTTGACAAGGAGGCAGAGGAAAGAAAAATTGTTGAGGGGTCCGAAACCTTTAAGTGCATCATAGCAGGCCTTATTTGTTCATCTATCCATGCCACCTTTTATGATGTATCCAAAATGGTATTCATGTATGTTACTCTCGAGGGTAGATTCTCTACCCTTCCTCTCCACACCTTATGATTTTGAATCATTTTAGGTCTCCCAGAGTCATTTTATCTTACTACATTCTTTAGTATTTGGAAAATTCTATACTGGAGGTGTACACACACCAAAGAGGCCTTTCACTCCATCAAGGTGTCATTCTAATTTTGTATCAGTATTATCAGGACATTTTTGCAAATATCCCCTCTAACCCCTCTCTACATATTAAACCCCTTATGTTCCAAAGTGAAAAACAAAAATTTTAGGCCACCCTCTCCACCATCGACAAAACAAGCTCTTCGAGCTCGGATATAGGTAATGATTTGGCTATATTTGAGAGCTTGTTGTCTATTATCCAAACTAATCTAAATCCCTTGTCTAACAAAGATGTGAAGACCCAAATATAAGAACATGCAGAAAAAATAAAGGTCATTGGGGAGGATGTGGCTCTTCTTCTCACAAATTGGGCCAAACGCAAGGACTCTAACACCAACTATGACATTGAAAGAAAGATAGAAGAAATCTATAGATAGAAAAAATTCATGGAAGATACTTTGAGAAGATCATTTGCAAAAAAATCAACCATTTCAATATGAAAAGTTCATTTCTCAACTTTCTCTAAGTACAGTAAAACAAATTTGTGAGGTCAACAAAATTTCCTCTACCATTTGGAAAGGGAAAAAGATACGAAATTGGTTATAGCCTCTAGCAGTAAGGATCCCACTCAACAAACGGTGCTCAATATTTTCAAATCTTTGGAGGATGTTAAATTTTTTTATAACAAATATCTTAAATGATGTTTCCTATTTTCCTCTATTTTTGGTCTTTTTGTAGGTTTATGTGGATATGCAATTGTTGTTTTGTTGATGTTTAACTATTTTTGGCTACATGTTGGTAGTTTGTCATCTTCCTTTACTTTAACTACTCTAGCTGGTTGTTTGGCCTTGTTTTTGGGGTGTGGTCCCCACTTTTCAATAAAATACTTTGATTATCTTGTATCATTTGGCCATTAGGATTTTTGTACTGGGGTAGAGTCCCCTTTAATACCATTTACCATTAATAAAAAATCATATACACGGAAATATTAAAAAAATGATTATTATATCTTCAAATGCTTGTAAAAATTGCATTCAACTATTCAAGCCTTGACCCAAAACTTTATTGTACATGACAATCCAAGATATAATCCATTTAAATTAGTAGCACCCATGTCATTTTAGATGGTGTAATTTACATGAACTACCCAAATTAATAATTTTACCGCCCCTCGTATGAAAACATTTTATCCACTTCTCTAAATTTTAATAGCTTGGCAATATGTGTGAATTTAAGTGTGTAGGGTTATGTATTTATTCCCTATGGAATAACATATAATAAAGTAATTACCGAATATGCATAGTTTCAAAAATAGCCCATTTTCTTATTACTAAATCAAAAGATGACCAAATATTTCTAGTTTATTTGACCACCCTAATAATGGTTAAGATATCCGAAGGTAACACCCTTGAGCCACCGAGAATAATATTGCATGGAAACAAGTATCAAATATAAATTCTCTTATTATTGAAATAAAAAATTGACCAATTTTTTCTAACTTAAAATTTTTAGTTCAATATAATATATGGTGGGAATAGAATACCCCAACTTTTACAATACAAATATTTAAACCCCATGTTACTTATCACTCGGGTGATTATGGTATTTAAAATACTATAATGCAATATAATATATAAATTGTAAAACAAGGGTGTGAGTGTTTAAAAGGGATGCATGGGGTGAGGTTTAAACCCTTAAAATCACATTAGGTGATGTGTTTTTTAAACATTATTTTCCATTCGAATCACAAGGTTACAATTTTTTAAAAAATGGGAGTGAGTTGGGTTTTGTAGAATAATGTGGCATGGTTTGAGTTAAAAATACAACAAAATTCATTATGCCAAGTCGAAACCATGATGTATTGAGCAGCGTAAAGATATATCATTGGTGGGTTACCTAGTCAAGCCACATTATTCATCATGTGTATGAAAAGTGTGGAATTTTATTTAAATCATTATAATCATGGGTATGTTAAATTATTAAAAATTAAAGTATATCAATTATTTATATTGGTTCCATCCCTAAGGCATTGCATTTTCCTATGGAATTTATAATAGTTTGTTGCCTCCTTACATGTCTTCAAAATTATGTAAAAGATTGATGATATGTTTTTAATGCCTCAATTATTAGATAAAACTTAAGGATGTATCTATATTTTACTACCTCTTTACGCCTACAAGAAATGATTGCAACCATTAAGAGGGGTGATCCCGATAGATTATAATCCTTGGCTTAGGAAGGAACTTGGTTAAGAAGGAGATTTGACATAGAAATG
Organism: Taxus wallichiana var. yunnanensis; assembly: GCA_018340775.1. Taxonomy (NCBI): domain Eukaryota; kingdom Viridiplantae; phylum Streptophyta; class Pinopsida; order Cupressales; family Taxaceae; genus Taxus; species Taxus wallichiana. The sequence goes on along the minus strand of CM031234.1, from coordinate 228,438,028 downwards.
AGACCAACTTGTAGTGGAGAGATCGAAAAGGTGACTAGGATGTGGGAATGAACCCTCCAAGGTCATCCTATAATGGAACTCTATGTTTTAACCTATAAAATCCTAATATTTCCAAGAAGAGATAATCAACTCACTCTATTTATAGATCAACGAACTCTCTTAACTTTGTAAAGTATCTAAATAGATCACCTAAGGTATATAATTAGGTAGATCTCATGATCACCTACCAACTCACCTTATAGAATTTTCCACTATTAAAAATCACCTGGAGTTCTCTACAAGATATCGGAGACCTAGGTGGGTCCCAAAAAATAGTAGAAAATTGCATTTTTAAAAACAAATTGTGAACATTTAGTACTCTCCTTCTTATAAAAGAAAAAAATTCATTTTTTCTACAATCAGGTACATGCACTGGGGAAGGGAAAACTTAGAGTGAAGGTTCTGAATGATCCTCATTCTTGTTCTCTATTGAAATAAACTTCCCTAAACCTATCTATATCTTCCTAAACATGCACCTAGCCAAATTTGGGTAGCATGAGCCTACTATGATACCATATGATCATTAACATAATTTACACAAGAAATTTGATAAAGCTACATGACAAATATAAATGTTACACTAGTCATAAATATGTCACAATATTTATATATATTGAATGATAAAGATACAAGTTGTTTTAACACTAAAACATCATTTCTACAAGTGTCAAAAATCACCTGAATACATTGATGAATTGCAAGTGCAGAGTCTTATTAAAACTAAAAAGGATAAAATAACATCCTTCTACAAGTAAAAATCCAACATTGAAACCTAATTATCACACTAAAAACATGTTCTTTATTTATACTAATGTTAAATTAAACTATAATAATAAGGTCATTTATTCTAACTCTGATTTTTTGATTGAAAATTTTGAGCCTTTCTCTCACAATAGAAATATATGTTTAAATTGTGATATATTTGGAATTTTAACTTTGATTTATATTCTATATGAGGCATCATGACCATAGTTCCATAATGAATCCAATTTTTTAGACGTTTTTCTAAAAAGTTCAAAAAACCTATATTTTAGCTCATTATCCTTGCCTACCCGGTTCATGTTCATTCCTTGAATCATAATTTTCCCTTATTTTCCCTATCTTTATGATTTTTAGACTTGATTTGTCCCATTAAAACTCATTATATAATTCTTATATATTATCTTATTCATATTATTCATACTTACAACCTAATTTAATATATACCTAGTCATTTGACATACTTTTATCATCCTTCAATGATCTCCCCTTAGCTTAGGGTTTATTGTTTATTTATGTAATCTATCTCCAACTAATTCTTTTCAGTTTTGCATTAATTTGGTTCACTTAACAATTATTTCTATTTTTTTAATTCACTATGTATACATGCTTATGAGAAGGAAAATATGAGGTAAGTATCTTTTATTTGAGTTTCTATTTTTATCATTTTATTCATTTTGATTTTCATGTTATATTTTATTTTCTCTAAGAAAATATATGTTACACTTTTTGTAACACATGGTGATATTCAATATGGGGCATATGTATACACCTTATTTTTAAATCTTGTTAACTTTTTATCTTCATAGGTACTATTGGCACATTAACATCCCGTGTCCTTGCGATATTACCAATAATGAAGGTAACTTGAAAATTTATATGGGTTGGTCAATGGTGATAATTTTGAGAGATTTTGTTGTGCATTTTATGTTATGAAACTTGATATATTTATACCCTTACAATCATACTTCTATAGTCTCCCCACAACATCACATTTTTATCCTCTTACAATCACCTCTTTATTTACTTACTGTACACTTATACCTCCGGCACATCACCTTTCACCAGATCTAAACTCTTCCAAAATATTATTATAATTTCTTCTATGATACCATAATGGAACATTACCTAGAGTCAATGATATTGACCTAGTCAATACCATTTGGATTTTATGTCTATGAACTGATTGCATTAATTATTATTGATGTTGTATACTAAAGGAAACTAAAATGGTTAATCATGATCCCTAAATATACATGGATTTTGAGTGATTTTATCATCACATCATCATCAATCATTCATTATACTTACACTCACAAATATTCTCTTATAGGTATTGAAGTTATTATTTCTTATCTTTTGGAGTCTATCCTTGGAGAAGTGCTTCCTTACTAATCTCAAACATAGGAGCTACACTTACTATAGTTCACCCAATATTTGGAGTCTTTGAAGTCACCAAAAATATATTTTCCTCGGTCTTCTTCTATTTTATTATCGTCCCCCACAACAACTCTTTCATAAGGTGTTGCTAACCTAAGGGGTAGTTATTTAATGAACCTATGGTGTCTTCACAAAGGTAAACACCTAATTTCATGTATTTTAATTAATATTTAATTAGTCACAAATAAGTTATATTAGAGTTGCATATTCTTATTCTATTGCATTATTATCTATAATATGTAATTACCTTATAATCTTTAATTTTATCTTTACAATGTATCGATCCTTACAACCAATGTTAACCATAAAATTAATATCTCTATATTTTTACAACATCATACTTCCGATCTTCAATTAGGATTCTAGTAATATGCTATCCCTATCCTAGAATTAATATTTGGATCCCTACATATTAGATAGAGTTAGGACTATCACCGTCTAGATCTATGACATTGGTACCTTACAACCATCTTTTATGGCCTTAGAATTCTCCACTAATTATGCTAGTCTATATTATCTAGAAGAGAAAGAGTTTTAGACCTTTCTTGTCTTGCATATGGTACCATTCACCTTGCATCAGTGCCTAAAATACATACACGATGTATATGAATATACATTACTTATATAGAATTATCCTCACAAATATTTTTAGGTGGCAGGACACATATAACCCCTTTATCCTTAACAAAAGTGTATTAATACCACCATTACAACCATTAATATGACCTATTTTGATTCAAAATATAAATACACCATAACCAAGAAGAACCTAATGTTAATAACATTCCCAAGTACCATATTATAGTACCACAATAATAACCATCCATTCACAAGAAGGAAAATGAGAATCACCAAAATGGTTACTTGACGATGAAGAATATATTCCAAATGATAGTTAGAAAACATGTTTTCTACACTCAAATTTAATCTATTAGGACGTAGTGAATACCATGATCGATCTCATTCATTAGATATATAAAAAATATGATTTGTCTCCAAAGAATAAGGTTCCTCATAAAATATCTATACACATTAACCACAATTTTGAGGAAAATCATGCCATGGTTATTACTATATCATAGGATGTTATTCAAAAAGAAAAGAAAATTACTCAAAAGATATGACACACGTATTTTCAAAACAAAATCCATTAAGGGACCTAGTAAATAATCTTCAATACATTTAAATACCATAAGATAGATCCTACAATGTACATTTATCCATTGAACACTAAATAACCCAAGCAACATAATGTGTCTACTATATGGCCCAATGAGTCACTTGATTATTTACTTCTCATATGATGGATGCTATCAATAATATACTTGTACGAGTGACACATTCATGACACAAAAATATGACATTGTTGTGTTACATCTTATGTTTTCCCCTCAACTTAAACCTACATTTTCCTTGCCTAATCTAAGTGCCATCTATACCACACTACTCAAAGATATTTCTCCAATTACAATACTCCCACTATTATTTCTAGATCACATCACACATTCACTACACCTTATGGACATAAAGCCTTTTATTGAGAAATATATGTTATAAATTTCATAATTTGTGTATCTCAATTTCTCTCTTTCAAACAAACATGCACACACATAAACTCTTAACACGATGAATGATCAATTAATTTATTTTCCCTAGTCTTAGACTAGGCTGCTACCCAATGACACAACACATTTCATGGGTCTGATGTGATTTTGAGGGACCAATTATTACCTAGGACCCCCTATTATATCTTATACTAATTATATCATATGACCTAGATCCATTTGTATCAATCCTACCTATAATTTCTATCATTTCTACCATTTATATTGAAAATAATAAAATAATACAATATAAAAAATAATAATCTATGACATACATGGGACATGTTTGGTCATTGCATAGATTTGATCCTTATGATAATTTATATTTTGTAATATAAATTGGAACTATCCTTTATCACTTTATCTTCATAATAATTATAAATCAACTACAACACATGGAAATCAAAGATATCAATCAATTATAACACATGGATATCAAAGACACCTTATAACTTATATATCCTATCACTTTAGGGGAATGTCTATGTCAAGGGAATGTTACACATTGAGATTAATTTCATCATATCTTTAACAAATGAATTATTCTTAAAAACATTTATTGCAGAGGATGCTTACCACATTCGGGTAATATTTATAATAGGGGAATCTATATAACTTAACTTACAACAATCATATCCTTATACACTAGTCCATTGCAAGAAATATGCTAATATTATTTATCTTACACTACATTATTTCTTACAACACACTATATCATCATATATCCAATTATAACATTTCTAATTGATAGAAATTTATTTTACTATGATATAATCTTTCTTGAATGTATCATTTATTGTTTACATTTCATATACTTCATATTGTTATACTAGTTGACAACTATTTTCCTTAGACTCTTGTTTTAGCTATCTCAATTTTTTTCTTATACCATTCATCTATATTTATTATATTTATTTTTTTATCACATGATTTGATTACTCCAGAACTTACATATTACATTTTTGTTTGATGTGTGACCATTTCTACTTTGGATGCTCTAGGAACTTGTGTGCTATATGATTTATTTTATGTGATCTTATCTACTTTTAATTTTTTTGTCCACTTGTGTGTTACATATACTTTGACTACTATGTAAATTTGTCTTATCTATATTCTCTATTATATGTATGCTTTATACTCTCTATGATATATGTTGTCATTTCTTTATGCACTTGTATTCTCTATACACTTGTATACTCTATGTCGTTTTTTCTCTATACACTTATATGATTTATTATTTGTCTACTCATATGATAGGGAGAATTTTAAGGGTACCTCCGAAAAAATCCTTAGAAAATATTTGGTGAATATGTGAAAATTATATTTCGCACGAATGAAGAATATCAAGACATAACGACATCACTATTAAATGCTAGCAGCTGGTAGCTTTCTTATATGCTACAAGTTGGTAGCATAGTTTATGTTACCACCGAAAAAATAGTATATGTTGTTGGCCGATAGCATAAAAAAATGCTACCGAATGACTATATTCAACCAAAATTTTCAAATTACTATTTAATGAAATGGAAAATTGACCCCTAAAACTGACTTGCACCCTCAAAATTTTAGAAAACCGGTCCTAATCGGTACCTAAAAATTCATCAATTTAAAATTTCAATATCCAAAATATTCGATGAGTATTCGCCACTAAAATTTTCCTTGTCATATGATTTTGTTTCACTATGCTTGATCAATTAGGCATTAAGTCATGTTTTGGTGGCATATTACTCTTCTAATCACTACTATGTTATTTTTTTCAATTACAAGAGAACTATCATGATATGTATCATGATTTTGATGATACATAATTCTTGTGATAAAATATTTATATCTTACAAAAACTTATCTTTACCATGTTATTTGATATAATTGGTATGGTTTACATCATTGATGATATTTCTTATGCAATTTATAAAAAAATAATCTCTTTTGAGCTAAGTGGTTCTTAATAACAAACCTCATCTAAAAATGGGGGCATATTATGGATTTTTCTAACAAGTTCAAGTAGATTACAAATATTTTTCTTTAATTGACATTATATGATTGCATTTACATAATGATTAAAAAAATATTATAAATATTTGACACATGCCAAATTATAACACATAAAATGTAGTATGTCTTATGTACAAAGATAAAAGACAAATATGATAAATGACATGCTCAATTTCACATAGGTTGTCTTAGTAGAAGGCTCAATTACACATGGGATGGTTTAGTGGCATGCTAAAATGGTACAATGGATCTTTTAGTAGGCTCAATCACTACATCAGCTCATGACAAGCTCAAATGCAAAATTTATTTGATTTGGAGGATATTCATGATTCAATTACTCCTTAAAATTCCCAAAATTGATTGCATACAAAAGAGATCATAAAGAGATTTTTGACGCCTTTTGAATGAAGGAAAAAGGATGTCATATGTGGAAGATACAGTCCACTAAAATTTCTCTCCACCTAGAAATAATTAAGCATAGGTTACACAATGTTGATATGACATGGTGAGAACATGTTCCAAGTGGCAAGAATGTGAAAGTGACAAGTTTGAGTTTTTCCAAGAAAAAAATATGGTTTGTAACATCTAGTCTTTGATGATCGAGGTGGGTCCCACATAATATTCCATATAGGGGCCCAAAAGCGGTGAGTTCCACTCTTTTTCATGAAGGGGACTCTCCTCCTTTTAACATCATATTGCGTGTTATTTTTCGTATTACCTCATTGAGGTTCATATTCCAGTGCACATTGGAAAATGTTACCATAGTTTTCAAAGTTATCAAACTAACTCGGTGAGATAGAACCAAGCTCAACTTTTATTTCCAAGTGCCAAATGCTAACTCATTATAACTATTTGGTGAGTCAAAGACCAAACCAGCTTGTGAATCCACCAAAAAGCGATTCATTGCTTTCTACTCACATATCAACATGAATCAACTCAACAAGAAAGGTGGCAGGCTAAGTGCCGAGCTACCTAGAGAGATCGAGAAATAAGTTAACCACAAACCAACCGAGATGCATGCCAAACCAAGGAGGTATTTCTAATCAACTAGGCTATATGTTGAGCCACGAGGTTTTTCTAAACCTCCAAGTAACTAATGAAGCTTGATTCCACATCAACTCACACCAACCAACTAGCAAAGTGAGTTGGGTAGTAGGTTGAGATAATGTAAAACAAAATAAGGAAAGTACATGGCCTAAGCCATGAATCACATGGACCTCCAAAAGTATTTTAAATCCTAATATTTCAACCAACCACCACATGTGGGATAATACATCCCAAAGGCCAAGATTTTTGGTTAAAGTAAAGGATGTGGTATTTGAACCTTTCCCTTTTGGGTAAAATGTAATCCTCTATAATTTTGATCCATTGGATTGTAAACACTTTTAAAGGCACAAACTTCATTTGTTGAAGAATCTTAAGATGATTATGTCATGTTTTAGGCCCTTGTGAGAGGAGAGAGAGCCCAAGAAAGGATATTATGGCATGTGATGTAATTAGTATGCAAGGATGATGTTGTAAGAACATAGAAGAGACCTTATAGCCATTTTTAGAGAATTTTTCCTTGTATAAGAGAGAGAAAATGTAGATGGAGATTGTTTTGTGTAGGAAAAAATATGTTAAATCCAAAAGATGGTTGTGGAGACTTTCTAGATGTGGCATGAGATACTTGTAGGTCCTATTTTCTCATTTTGGATATTTTATGTAAAATTTTATGTTTATTTTGCATCATTAATAGGATCATTTCTTTGTATTTACGAACATGGAGACATTCCCTCATGGAAGAACACCATTAACTATTTTGGAGTATTTTTCTCTAATTTGCTTCATTTTTTACTATTTTTAATTAGTTATAATGTGATTTGTTAGTATATATGTCAATTTTAATGTAATTATGCATTTTACAAGAAATTGAGAATTAAAGGGAATGAATGCGAAATTGGGTGAATGAGTTTAATTTTTTTATTACACTTTAATTTCAGAGTTTTTGCATGCCAAATGTAATGTAGTACATAAAATTGAGAGAAATAAATTACCCAAAAAGGGTAACTTGGTGATTTTGCATTTTTACAATTCTTGGATCAAGTTTGGTATCGAGCAGGATTTTGAAGTATTGCTAATAGTTTTCCACTTGTGATTATTTATTTGGTTAATTTTATAGTTGGATACATGTTGCCATAGGATAACCATGGGCAAGGATCTGAAAATTGAGGAGATAGAATCCATTAAACCCTAAATTTAGCAATATAATTACAAGATGAAAAGAAGTTGAAAATCCTGGGGAAGAAAATTAGGATTTCAATAGACACTAAAAAACCAAGGAGAAATATTCTTAGGTGTCATATAAACATTTCAATTTGAGTTGTAATCCAAAGATAGGATCTTGGAAAAATATCAAATTGGTGAGAAAGTTGAGGAGATAGAAAAATACATTAAGAGACAAAATTCTACAATAGAGGTATGCACTATGATTGATTTTCCATGTATTCCTTTCTCCCATCATGAATCAAATGTTGATTTTGGTAAATTTAAGAAACATACTAAAGGTATTGAAGCCAAATTACTAAATAGGATGGGTTTTGATGGAAAGGGCCTTGGAATAAATGGCCAAGGTATTACTAATCACATGTAGGTAGAGGAAAGACCTTGTTGTATAAGTTTGGGATATGGTAGTGGTAAGAGAGAAATTGGAGAATGATAAAAAATAATGGAAGCTAGACATTCTTCAAGAGATGAGCCTATACCAACAGAACTCCAAAAATAGCCTATTCAAGGTAAAGAAAATATTTTTTTTTAGTACTACTAATGAGAATGATAATTTTAATGATGAGAAGGCCTCATAAAGTGATTGTGTGAATGAATGAAAGTTAATGAACAAATGAACTTCTAAACAAGGTGAAAATTCCATAGGAGAGAAAATAGCTTCCCTTAACAATATGGCACAAGTAAAAGTCCTAAAAATGTTTGGGAAATGTAAATAATCTAACGTGCACTTTGATTATGTGAAGGTTGAACATGTAACAAAAAATTTGTGGTATTCATTTCCATGCACTTTTTGGATTAAGTAACCATTGTGTGGCCATGTGTTGGAAGAGGAAATCCTTAGAAAGAAGGATTAACAAAGACTACTCTCCAAAACAAGATACGAGGAATAGAAAAAATATTTTACCCATTATTAGATGAGTGGACATTGGATCTAGAAATATTTTAAAGTCCAACCTCAATTTTGTAAGAAGAAAGTGTAAAAAAATCAACAAGCCAATCATGTGCAGAAAACTAGTCTATCCAATGAAAACCCACAGAGGAGTATTCATCAAAATGGGTCGGTAAGGCATTGCTTGTCTTTTATGGATAGCATATTTTTCATAACTTAAATTTATTTAGCATGTATGTTTTTCACCTCTAATTTATATTTATTGATTTCTTAATTATGGAGAAAACTAACTCATTTGTTTAAGTAAAATGTGGAAGTAGAAATTGGGTCAAATATCCAATTGAGAAGAAACATTAAGAGATGAATCGTAATAGGTTATATCACTTTATTATCCTTCTCATATACATGTTGAATTTTTCCTATTTTATTACCTTGTAACAATGACAAGATGGGTAAAGAGGATTTTGTATTAAGAGGGAACTTAAAAACAAGATTCTCCAAAACCATTGTTAAGATTAACAACTGTAAGACATGCTAACATGTAACTTATAGCTATGAGATGAAGTGATATTCCAAGATGGAAGATGAGGTGGCACGATGCCATTAAAAAGGTAACAAGTAATATTGTTTCATGAATGTATAATGATATTAGTTTTTTTAAATTTGAATTTTTACTTGTAATAAATGTGTAATTCATTATATGCACTTTGTAATACTTGAGTTTGTGGGTAATGTTTGTATTTTAAAATCCACATATATTTTTAATTTATAATAAGACCCAATGAAGGGAAATTTATAGAATTGGATTTCAAAGTAAGATAGGGATGCTAACATACATCCATGAAACAATTGTTTGGTATTATAATGTATTATTTTTCCTTTGTTGTTAAGAAAAAGAGTTTAAAGCATCCTTTGTATCCTCTAACAAAGTGTAGTGGATAAGAGAAACCTCTACAAAAAAAAAACATCGTAAGTGAAAATCATCATATGGAAGAGATACGATGGACTTTGTGATACTTCATCATGACCTAGGTATAGGTTCCAGTTTGGGACAATCAGTCTATGAAAATTGAGAGACAAAATTCATGTCAATACACTCTAATATATAACTCTGTAGTGGAAGAGAAAACCCTATTGAGAGATACCGCTGCCGAAAATGGAAGAAATAGTCTCACATAGAGAGAGAGATAACATCGTACAAAGAGAGATAGCCACCGGTGATGATAAATCCAAGTGAGAAGTTAAATGTTCCTTTTGATGATGTTTTATTTTTAGATACTTGAAAAGTTACATGAAGAGATGATACTTCACAAAAGATATCAAAAATAAAAAAATGAAGTAATTATTCATTCAGGTGATTTTCTAAGAGTGAAAAAAATTGGTGGTACAATTGTTTGTAGTGGGGAGGTGTGATCCATAGGATATTCATAGCTCAATTATTTCATAAAATTACCAAAAATAGTTGCAAATGGAAGATATCACCAATATATTTCCAAATAATTTTGAGATGAGAAAAATTAACACCATATGTGGAAGATACAATTCACTGAAATTTATCTCAAAGTGTTAAAAATTAAGCGTAGGTTTCATAACACTAATGTGGCATGGTGAGATACCAAGTGGAAGAATGTGAGCATGAAAGTGTCTAAGTTTTTCTGAGTAAAAATATAGATTGTATCCTTTAGTATTTGATGGTCAAGGTGGGTCCCACATAATATGTTTGGTGGGGGATATTGTAGCTCAAAATTGCAATTGCACCGCCCCAAGTTGTCGAAAAATCAAGGTTTTGAGGCAACATGGGACTATCTCCAAATTTTTGGACTTACTACTTGAGACATACCTCCAGAGAAGGTTGATTCCTCTACCTATTTATAATGATAAAATAATCCTATAGCTAGAAAGGAAACTATATATTTCTAATCTAATCATCATAGGGACAAGGGAGAGGGAGAGAGAGATGCATGAAAGGGAAATCCTAAGCTAACAAAGGTGATATCACCAATAAAATGGTTGATCTCTCTCCACAAGCTGAAGAAAGGGATAAAACATGGGAGGAGAGAGAAGACAAACATGCCATAGATAATAACTGCGAGGATTCACATTTCCCACCATTGAAAACACATTAAGAAGGAAACTTGCAAGTAGGAAACATGCACATCATGCCAAAGGAAGAATAGAGAGGCAAAAACACATAAAAATGAGAATAGGTATGAGAATAACCACAAGAACCCAATTTTATTTCTTAAGCAAGGCATAGTTAGTTACATTCATGTAGAAGAAAAAAATACATTAAAAAGAGAAATTTAAAGGTCTCAAACTCATAGGAATTCGAACACCATTTTAACTTGGTGAAATTACAACAAATAGGGATCTTCATAATGCTGACACATGTCTTCACTCTTTCCATGGTGTTTTTAAAAGGTTAGTATCCCTATTTTAAATTTTGTGGGTTTACCAAGTGTTTAGCGGTCCTCCAAATGTTAAAATGGATAAGTCCGTTTTAAAAGGTAAGCTATCCAAATTTAGCCTTAGGGGTAAATTTTGGACAATAATTTGGAAACTCACAAGGTAATCTTCATGCTAGATTGAAATATCAGTGGCCTTAAGCATCCATTGAGCATGGATTTGAGCCCAAAAACAAGAATAATTGATCTAAAACTTGAAATTTTCTACCGCTGAGCCCATATAAATAACTATTGGACTTAGCTAATTTGGAGCTTCCTTGGAATGCTCTTGAAGTTGATCTCTTGGGTGTTTCTAAATGAACTTTATAACTATCCCAAAGAATAAATTTTTTACCAAGGGAGGAACATGGAGAACTTTTATCTGCAAATAATCTTTTGGGATGAACGATTGAACTTTGAAAACTACCCCATATCTGATTGTTCTTTGAAACTTGCTCTGACATGGACTGGATGAAGTTGATCTTGCGGGCTCTGAATAAAACTTGGGAATTTCCCAACTTATGTGATTATTCCATGAAAGTTGATCTGAGATGACTCTATATGATTGCAAGTGGCCCAAAACTTATGTATAAAAGATAAAATCATACATGTTCCAAGTGGAACATGCAGAGTGTGTAAAATGCACTTATTTTGAAATTAAAAAATGTACCTACCCTAATCTAAACAAAGGAAAGGGAAGCTAAACAAAACCCAATACAGGTAGGGAGAAATAACTCCCCTTCCTCATAAAATTCTACCATGTAATTGATTTCCCAATAAACATGGTCTTTAATGAGAGTGGAAATTTTTTTTGCAGCAGTTTTCCCTCTCCCTTTCTCAATTATCAGCTGAAAACAACATGCATACCTCCTCAAGTTGTTTTTCATTGGTCGATGTGTCAGTAGTTGACCTTTGGTTCTTTGATGATCATCCTCATTCTCGAAGTGAACATGACTGGTGGAAAATCCATTTTGTCTCTAAACTAGCCAAGTATATGATTGGGCATGGGCTGGTCCTTTGAGTTTTATCATTTCCTTAAATCTCAATCCTAAAAATGGGATCATCATGTAGACTTTCCTTATAAAGGAGATTGTTTGTAAGCTGGTTTGAACTCTATTCCGATTCTTCTACAAACAAATCCCTTTCATCCTTCTTGTCCATATTCTCCTCCTCAAACAAGAAGATTGATAATTTAAATATATCCTCCTTTAATTTATCAATTGCAATATCTAAAAATGTTCTTGGTGGATCTCTACAATATCCCAACATTGTAGCACTTTCTAAACATGTAGAACATAGAGTCACCGCATTTAGTCAAAACATCCTACTCACTGCAATTTCTTCTTCCTCCACATGAAGATAAAGTTGATCTTTATTTCTGATTTCTTCCTCCATTTTCTCCTTGGGAATTTCTTCCCTAGTAGATTTCTCCATGAAAACAAGAGGAATTTATTCAACTATGTTATCGTAATCAGTCCATTCATTAATGAGATATGTCATTGTTATCTATAGTGGAATGCACTTCTACTAATTTAGTGAAGTGGGGGAGAAGTTGATTTTTTTAGGGCTCAATTGGTGGATGAGGTATAACATTTTATTGTAGAGGGGTTGTTATTTTGGAAGGAAAGATGGTAGAGAAATGAAGGTGAGATAGAAGGGAAGAAGATGGAGAAGTGGAATCCTGGGGAGAGCAGGAAAAAAGCTAGGAACATGAAAACAAGCTAAGATGGTGAAGGTTTGGGAGGAGGAATGGGAAGGTTATAAGGTGAAAGTGTAGGATTACCCCATTATGAGGGTTCCCTATAACTAGATTGATAAGCCTCCATTAACTCAACCCACTCTACAATTTTAAGTGACATCTCAACCATAATGTCTAACTTTTGGTGAGGGCTGAAATAATTTGGCATAGGACCAACCTATGGATAAGGGACCCTAAAATCAATTTTACATGCCTTTATCTAACATTTAGGCTTGATTTTCACCATGCTTGCCTCCATTGCTTAAATCTTTCTCTAAAAATTAGCATCTTATGAGATATTTCCACCATCACCTGCATATCCATGTTCTTGCCAAACAGTTTGGTTAGAAGAATAAACCTATGGGTCAGTTGGGGTTGGTTCATATGCATATTACTCATGATAGGGATCATAAAACTGATTTGGATGAGGATTTTGACTGTATGGGGATGAAGGGAAATGGTGTTTCTATTGAAAATGGGGTTCTATTGAGGGAATGAATTCATGATCTGTAAAAATTTAGGAGAGAATGAAATGAAATGAAAATAATGAATGGAAAGATGGAAATGGTAGAGGAAATGGATGAAAGAATGAAGGGGATGGTTTACAACTCATAAAATGGGTTGTTGGATCAGTGGAGTTGTTATATGTGTTGAAAAATTCCTATAAAGGATGGATATCACCAAGAACACAACATGACTTGGTGAAATGAAGTTGTAAAGCAATTTAAACTCCTCCCATATGGCATGTCAAAAATTTTGGAGGTCAAAATTGCACCTTACCCTGATTTGTGGAAAACTTGGGATTTTGAGGCAATATGGCACTATATCAAAGTTTTGGGACTTCGTTCTTGATATAGACCTCTAGAGAGGGTTGGCTCATCTTCCTACTTTTAATGCTAAACTACTCCTATAACTATAAATGTAACTATCTAATTTTAATCTAATCATCCAAGGGACTAGGGAGAGAGATGCATGAAAGGAAAATCCTAAGATAAAAAGGTGATAACAAAAGAAAATGGTTGATCACTCTCAACAATGGGAAAGAAATGGAGAAAACACATGAGGAGAGATTAGACATATATGCCATATATCAGAACTATGAGGATTTACCTTTCCCACCATTGACAACACATGTAGAAGGAAACTACAAGTAGGAAACATACACCTCATGCCAAAGGAAGAACAGAGAGACAAGAACACAAAAACATGATAATAGGGCTGAGAATAGCCACAAGAACCCAATTTTATTTCTTAAACAATGTAGAATCAGTTAAATTTATGGAAGAAGGTGAAAATACATTGTAAAGACTAAGTTCAAGGTCTCAAACTCATGGGAAGTTGGCCACCATTTTGACATTGTGTCGTTATTACACGAGAGGATCCCCAAAATACCGACATGTGTCTTTGTTTTTTCCACTAGTGTTTTAAAAGGTTAATGTCCATCTTTAGAGTTTTTTGAGTCTTTTAAATATGGTGAGTTGACCAATTTTTTATCCAGATTCTTATAAAATATAAATTATTCAAATTTAGCATGGGGATAAATTTGGGATAACAGGGGCCCAACAGCCAGTGGGGTCTACTCTTTTTTGGGAAGGGGACCCCACTGCATTTCTTCACATCATATTGCATGTGATTTAACATATTTACCTCATTGAGGTTCACATTATGGTGCATGGGAAAAATTTCCCATAGTTTTCAAAGTTCTAAAACCAACTCGATGAGTTGGAATCGAGTTAATATTTTATTGCCAAGTTCTAAATTCCAACTCATTCGTAACTATCCGGTGGGTGAGGACCGAGTAAACTGAAAAGCCACTACACTAGCTAATATTTCTATCTTGCGGATCAACACAACTCATTTTGGAAAGTAAGGTGTAGATCTAACCATCAAGCTACTTGGTGAGATTGAGAAACAAGCTAACCAAAAACCAACCGAGATACATGTTGAGCTAGGAGGGCTCACCAATCAAGTGGGATATAGGCCAATTTAGGAAGGCTCACCAAACCTCTAAGTAACCAACATGATCTCGATGCCATAATAAATCACACCAACCAACTAGCACAATGAGTCGATAGTGGCCCGCTCCAATGGCCAAAAAAAAAAAGTAAGGAACTTAAAAATAATTTTAAAAGCCTAATATATCAACTAACCACCACATGTAAGATAAGACATCCCAAATGTCGAGATCATTGATAAAGGTAAAGGAGGTGGGATTCAAATGGTGCCCTTTTGGGTAAAATGTAATGCTCTCCACTATTGAGCCATGATCTCGTAAAAATTATCTAAGGGACAAAGTTCATTTTTTTGAAGACTCTTAAGAGGAATATGTCAAGTTTTAGGCTCCTTGCGAGAGGATAAAAATCCCAAGCAAGGATATTATGGCATAATATGTATTTTTATGTAGGGATGATATTGTAAGAACATAGAAGAGACATTATATTGATTTTGAGAATTTTTACCTTGTATTTAAGAGAGATAAAATGTATTTTTAGAGAGAAAAAATACATGTGGAGACTTTTTGTGTAGGAAGAAAGGAAGAAAACATTCTAAACCCAATGTATGGTTGGAGACTTTCTAGAGATGGTTTGAGATACTTGCAGTCCTATTTTCCCATTTTGAGATTTGAAGAATATTTTGTGTTTATTTTACATCATTAATAGGATTAATTCATTGTATTTATGAACCCAGAGAAGTAGTCCTCATGGATGAAATCTAGTAGAAATTTTGAAGTATTTTTATTTTATTTCCTTCATTAACTCGTTGTTTTTAATCATATCTAGTCTAATTTTTATGTATATATGCCAATTTTAATGTAATTTTACATTTAATGCTAAATTAGGTGAATGAGTTCAATTTTGTTATTACACTTCAATTTCATAGTTTTACATAACAAATTTAATGTAGTATGTAAATTTGTGAGAAAAAAATTATCCACAAAACAAGAACTAAGTCAGTTTACATTTTTTACCATTTTTGATTCATTCTCACTTGCAAAATTCACATCCCTTATATTAGACATGACATGCATAGAAGTGCATATATTTCACACTTTAATCTCAGTTTTAGTTATTTACTAATTTTATAATCAGATATTATCAAAAATTAATACACATGTGTCCTACATATTCACATGTATGAAACTACAAGAGAAGGGAACAAACACACATTTTAGTATTTTTTTATTGCATAACTCCCCCACCTTAGACAATGATTACATTTTCTAAGTAAGTGATGCATGAGCATCACTCTTGACCTACATTTAAGGTGGATATCATCAAATTTTTGTTTTCCTAGCATTTGGATAGGTGATATAGGTCATTAGGAGTCATTTAGTGGTGATAGAGTGTGTTAAGTCCATCACAGATTCAAATTATGTTATTTCCCTCCAAATGCAAATTTGAATTATTGTGGGCAATTTTGGCTTGTACTAGTTGTGTTGATCAGATCTTGGAGCAATGAATTATGTCATAAGGTTATGTGAAGTCTTCTTGGGCTCTAGGAGTCATACTTAGGTCATGTTGTGGACTAGTGCTTAGATCTTAAATTCTAGACTAAACCAACTCTTCTAATGTTGTATTAAAAAGACAAAATCATGTATAAGAATATTCTGAAGAGCGAGAATTCGGTTAGGAAAATTTGCAAAGGAATATTTAAGCCTCATTTATAACTATTTGAATCATCATTCGAATGATCTTGTAATGGGAAGAAGCTCCAAGAGGCGAGGAGAAGAGTTTTGTGAATGTACAGTTTTTCTAGTATTGAATCTGTGTTTTGATTCCGATTGCAATTAGGCTCGAAGGTGTGGATAGGAATTTAAATGAGTATGATCTTGGCATTTTTATATTGAAGTATTTTTTCATCTCGTGATTTTATCTTGTGGATTTGTTGAAAACCAACACAATTATATTTAAATATTTCTTGCACATTCGGACCTTAATAGGTTAGTGGAATTGATTTTGGAGATAAATTTTGAATTCTAATAGTTTGCATGTTGAGATAAGACAATCTATCTATTACAAAACTATTCTAGAAAGCTATACCATTAGAGAAGGTCATGGTTTTTGGTTAAAAGAACCCGACTATGTAGCCTTGGTTTTTTAGAGGCAGAGTAGAGGAATCTTAAAGTATGCAAGTGAGAAGGGGAAATAAGAACTTTGTTGGCAAGTCTTGAAGCTTAAGAATGATACTTTGGTCCTTAGGAAATAGTTCTAGGATGTGTCAAACAAGTTTTAGGAGTTTATTATGAAATTATATGTCTTCACGGGTTTACTCTTAAACCATCACTAGGGTTTGCATAAAAAATTGTTTTGAAGGAGAAAGAAGGTGGGATAATATCTAAAATTCTCATGGAAGTTGTGAGAAGAATTTAAAATACTGAATCCAATGGTTAAGACTTATAGAACCAGCTCAGGAAATAAGAAAATGTGATAATCTTAAGTGTCACATGTAGTTGCTTATTATATGAGTGAGTATAGTGTTGTCAAGAGACATAAAATAAATTTATGATATTTTAAGAAGGATTCCCACTGTTTAGATAGATTTGGAGTCTCAAACCATCATGTATTGAGAGATTCATAAGATAAGAACTTTATATATTCTAGTTTCCCTAGTAGACAATATAGAAGAACATTGTATTAGACAAAGGGCCAATGAGAGACTAGATCACTATAAAGAAGTGTGAAGGCTTGAATCTAGGGCTAATTTTGTGAAGATAAGATGGAGTCACCTTCCTATCTGATAATTTTAACGTTTTGAGGCTTATATCACCATACATTTCTGACAATCCATGATAGTCCTATGGTGTTAAAGTTACATAGTCTTATAGGCCTACTTTGGTAAAAGAAAGGTTGATTTTAAAGGAAAATTTTATTAAGGAACCTACCTAGTGAAGTTTCACACATGTTGAATAAAAATGGGTGATTGAAAAGTTGTTTTACTTGTAATTTTAGGGCTTGAAGAAAAATATAGACCTGAAACCAAAATTAGACAAGATTGATAATGCATAATATGACAAGAGTTTGGAAATTTATGATTGAGGGAAGTTAGTGAAGGAATAGGAAATTAAGTTTTTTGCACGTAGGGATCCTAAAAGGGTGTGGAAACAAGTCTTACTTTGTTGGGAAACAATATAGATGCCTCTAACTATGAAGCTACCTAGAAAGGTTTTTCAAGAAGCCTAACAAGGCAAGTCTATTGGAAGGTAAGTCATTTCATCTATTAAATTGATTGCATTAGTATAAGGGGTGGAGAACATGATGAAATAGTTGGATTTGAGTAATAAGGATGAAAATCAAGAATTTGCATAATTATGGGTGAATAAGAACTTGAGAAAGAACTAAATCCATAGACTTCAAGATGTATTATTGAGTTTTGTACAAGTTCTAACATTGGTAATTATGTAAGATTGAAAGTTATATGTTTCATTAAGGACCATTTATGGTTTACTAATTGGAAATTTGGGTTAATTATCAACTGGATTGAATTATTTGGAATTTTTAATGCTAGTATTTATGATTAGATTAACTAGACTAAGTCATTATTTAATTTTTCTAGTATTTGCACTTTTAGAAATTATAACACTCGCACTTTCTATCTGCATGGACTCACACTTAGTTATCCTTTACCTCACACTCACATTATTTAGTTTTGTTGCACTTGTACTTTGAAAATTTAAACTTTGATTGACTAAAGTTTTAACTCTTCCTCACATGTCAAAGAGTGATAACTTGCACTACCAAGTGTGAGGACCCAATGAGAGAGTATTCAAATTTATTTAAGTGTGAGTAATAAAGACTAAAGGCCTCGCAACTCACACTTCACAATAGGATGACTCACACTTCCAAGTGCGAGAAAATTCAAAGTAATTCAAGGAGAGAAAATTCAATATACATGTCACCATATCTAAACAAAAAACCAATTCTTGACATACACACGACATCCACGTGTCATAAGTGGCATTTTGCATGTCATTCCAACATGGTTTTTTATGTTATACATGTGGATTCTAATATCCTAAAAAAAAAGTAAAGTCAAGGTGGTGATTCATCCTAGTTTTCACAGGAGTAGGGCTCACATTCAAAAGGTTCACCGATTCAAAAAGAAACATTCTCTCAGAACTATAAAAACATAAAGTCACGCATTATGTGTCATTAATATGGAGCACATCTTTTTAAGAGATATATTTCCTATATTATAAAGGATACCATGCTACCCAAGAAAAACTTATTTTGAGCCTTCAATTTACATATTGTCGGTCAGTAATTAAAATCTTCCTTGAACCTATTTCAAGTAGATTATGAGAGGGATCCATTACAATGGTTTAAAGGTTAGTCTTCTATTACGAAGGAGAAGTAGGTAATTTGAACATGGACACATTCCTATAATCCTACTCAGACACAAGATTGATACAAGATATTGTATTTGATTTAACCTTTCTAGACTACTAATTTTAACACTATTTGGTAGTCTTCTTAACAATTCAATGAGAAAGGATGGACATTGATACTATAGACATAAATAATGTTACAGATCAAGCAAAAAGTTTAGAGACATTAGGTCCTCAAAGAGAGTTGACCTCCATTTAATTATGGCTAATCCCAAGGTATTTCCATGTCCTAAATAACTATCTTTTCTCCTTGTTTAATAAAAATTAAAGAATTGGGTGTTAATTTCATAGCCCAAATAAATTAGGTATATTTTTTTCTAGTCACACATTCAAGGCTTATTACAAGTTTCCTAAAACAAATGTCATCTACAAAAACTTTAATTGAGTCTTAGATGGCCATAGAATAGGTTAGTGTAATTTTATAGAATTAGGCCAAGGACCCAATAGATAACATGGATTACCATCATTTAAATTACATCTTGATCTAGAGATTCATACCAGGATTTTGTATAGGTATGGCCTAAATGAATCAGTTATATAAAAACCCTTCAATCGCCAAATTTGATATATCATGTCTTCCTCTCGATCGTAATGATCATATATGGGGAGAAGATCCCCTCTTTAGGGAAAGTGACCACCTATAATTTGGTCTCACAATGAGCCAATTTGGTAGACCATAAGAAATAATTATTCATATCCTCCTATTTGATAGATGTAGTTTTTGGTATTATTGAATGTCTATAATTTTTTTAACCTTGGTCCCCTTCGCACCCTTTAGAGGTAAATGAAATATATTCACACTGATATGGGCATAGATTCAGGGCTCATATAGAGGACATATGTACCTTATTTTATCTTAGTCTATAAGGAAATATATGAGATAATTATGCCTATAGTTTCTAATAATGTCCTAGATTCAATCGGACAAATGGGGGCCATTCTATTCTACCCAAATTATACTATGATCATGATATAAGGAATTATAACACCCCCTTTGCAACTACCATACCATGTGCCCAAAAAACTTGCAAAACAATAATTTCATATCATATTTGCAATGGTATAGAAAGAAAATACAAAGACAAGAAGCTTAGGACTCACACTCCCATGTCAGTTATTATCGATGCAAGGAATTTAATAGATAACCCAAATTGAAATTTGTAGCATCCCATAGTAATTCCTTCCATTTTACCCAGCACCCTTTAAGGAAATATGACTCAATAAAAAGAGTTTCCAAGCATTTAGAGTCACTTAAAGGAAAAAATAACACACCCTTTACACATGAGGTTGATGTTAATGAATGGGTATGGATTACCCAAACATATGACATCTTGATCTAGAAAAACATAAAGGAAACAAAGGAATTTCCTCTACCAAGAGGAACCATAGAAAATTATTTCACAAAGAGGATATCATCTAGTCATTCACATCCTTCAAGGAAATCCCAAAATCCCACAACTCCCCCTGGATTTCATACATCTACAAAGGATATCCTATAAATTCAAGAATTCATGCCCAAAAAAATTAGAGGTCCTAATTTGGTTTCTTATGATTTAAATTATTCATATGAGGAATATTAACATACCCAAGAATATCCTACACAATTGGAGGCCCAAAAACAAAAAGTGAAAACAGAGCCAGTTCATTCTCCCCCAAAATCTCCACCTCTACTGAGCCTCAACAAAATTAGGTGGAACATGCCATGATCTCCCACAAATAAAAACCACATTGGGTAGCCCAAGAGTAACCCTTCATTAACATTGAATCCAATCCCATAACAAGGACATTGAAGAGGGTGATTAAAATGAGGATGTCCATATAGCAGTCCATAATTTGGCATGAGACATCATAGGATATCTTCTCTCTAACAAAGAAGAAGAAAGATAAAGGTTCCAAAGTTTCCCAATATGAAGAGGGCCTGATGTCCTACATAAGGGCATCATTTGAATTATCAGTTGAATTGTAAGGGAGTACAAACCAAAAACACAGATCTTGAAACTCAAGCTAATGCCATTATTTTTGAAGGCATTGTTTCAGATGTTGAAGAAGATTTTTTGAGATTATATGATGTTATAAAGGAAAGTATAGAGGTTAAATATAAGTAACAAGATTAATCCAATAATACCAACACCATCATTGAAAATATGGGTGTTATGCAAAAGATGCTTAAAATAATGGTTAAGGCCATCAAAGAGGGAATTTCTAAAGATCCTACAATTGTAACCATGGATGATATTGACATATGCCAGACATATGCCAACTACACAAAGGGAATAGAAATATCAATTTGGAAAAATCACACCTCAAATAGATGATATAATATCAAGGGGAAATCAACTATTTTTAGATGTATCCATTACAAGGGGTCTTTAAGGAAAACCAAGAGTTAGTGTTTGCCAAGGAGTTTATTGTGTTGCTTAATCATTTTTGGAATGTTTCCAAAGAAACATAGTGGAGGAAAACAAAGAAGAGGTTTCCAAGTGATTTAAATTATATCTCAAACTAGAGAGAAGGCCAAAAAAATTAAGACATTGAAATAAATCATAGGGAAAGTAAATGGTACACAGAAGGCCTTACATGACACGGATTCCATATTCTTCAAAAAACCAATATTTGACCTAGTGAAGCTAGAAAAAGACTAATTTTTTTAAGGAATCCACCATTACCTCCAGGAACTTGGTCCAACTACAATAGATCCATGATAAGAAGACCTGTCCAAACCCAACCAACTCAAAAGGCATCTTCACAAAAAGTGGGCCTAGTCTAAAAAAGGCCCATAATTAAGTAGGAACCACAATGATTCCTTGAATGGTTGTATTTTTGTGTTTTTAGTGTGAGTCACTTTCCACACCACATGGTAGGGTATCTCACTTAGGTGAGGTCATAGTTCTAGGTGTCATTTAGCGTCATCATGAGATTCCTTACACGTCAAGACATCAAGTGTTTCATATGCGTCATATGGGAGTTACTTTCCATTTCAGGAATGTAACTCCCCTTCTCCACTTGTGAGGTAATGATTACAACACTAGGGGTTAGACAACACCCTCTATATGTACGCCTCCCCTTTCGGATCTATGATATAATAAAATTCTTCCCTTTTTTTGAATCCGTGCATGCACACTTATGGTGAAGCTCGATCCTCCATGAGACCTCATCATGCTTCCAAATTGCAATTGGGTCGATGTTCATGCCATCCCACATGATCCTTGTGATTCACAATTTCACATTCTCCCTTATGTTATTAGAGCGCACATTATGGGATTCATGTCACTTTTCGCTCACCGTTTCTCTCTAGCTCTCCATTCATGTTTTTTAGCTTTCATGAGTGTCCATCGTAATGGTTATTCTGTTCATGCATTTATTTCATTGATTTGAGATTTTTATCTTATTTAGGTTTATTTGAGGTGCTTCATTCATGGTTTTTAGGGATTACAAGATACGTATGTAATTTTATTGCAGGAAAAACTCTAGGTTTAAAAGTGTATTTTTTTGACGGTCTTGAGGGGTATATAAGTGTTGTCTTAGATCAACTCGAACCCAACTTAGCAAGTTAGAACTGAGCTAGATGACCCAACTCATCCCAATTTCCACTCGTGTTTCATTATTTTTATGTGGATGTGTTTTTTTTTGGATCAAATTGTATTTTACTATGTGTTTGGCTCTACCCACTCGCATATGAAAAACTCCTCTTCCACTCTAGCTCATTTGGTGAGAAACTCAATTCCTTCCGAACATCCTACCCACCAACTCATGCATTTTTGGTTACCTTCATGGTTTCCATCCACATGGCATGCCACTGGTTTAACTTGGCCCTTATCTGTGCCTCGAACTCTCAACCATGTTGTGTTCTCTATGTTTGAGCCACTACTCTTGGTTTTGTTGTGCCCCAGTTAGCTCCACTACGTTTGTGTTTGGATCTTCATGCTCATTTTTTTAGACCTACTTGGCCTTCTACACTAGTTCTCATTGTTTCCATGTGATTCTTTCCATCTCCATGTACTTCATTCCCAGCACTATCTATATTATGTGTGTCATGTGTTAGGACCTAACTTGACACGCTTTCCATGTTGGCCCTCTTGAGCCATCTTGACACATTCAAAAGGTTCACACCTAACAACCCGATTATACTGGCTCCCTAAGAGGCCTCCCTAATGCATGACTGTTCACCTACCTTGATGCTTCCACATCAGGCCTCCCATTAGGGAGCTAACTTGATGCATCCCCATGTGACACTCCATCCTACTCGGTGTACTCACCAACATCACCAATCTTATCTCTCTACCCACTCGGTCTCTCCTCCGGATCACCCTCTATGACACACAACTCAGTTGAGCCATCCTCAACTCAAGGATCATTCATCCCCCATCTCATTTGTAACTTACCAAGTTTCCACCTTTAGCTCACCAAACTCGATACACAACCCTAGCTCATTGATTCCTCCACCCACTTGCCAAGCTTCCAAAGAAACTTTCGGGCCTCGTACACTCCTTATGACCCCCTTTTGGATTTTTCCAATTTTTCTTATTTTTCTACATTGTATAAATAATTAAAGGGGAACAATAATTAAAAATTCATTGTAATAAGGGGGAGTGATATTTTTAGGGCTCCTTGTATAGGGTTATTGGGATTTCGGGCCACTTTTTTGGCTAACTACTTTGTAATTATCCTCTTCTCCTATGACTAGTGAGTGCGTCCACCATAGCCTTGTGGAGAAAGAGTCATATTTTTGTGTTGGTAGATGCCTTCTCTCACATGAGTAGTTTTTGTACCCTTTTTTATTCCACCTTTTTTATTGATTACGTGTCGCTCCTTATTTTCATGTAAATGTGTAATGAGAAAATTTTCAATTTTCAAGCATGATAACAATAGCCCTATGTCAAAACTTTCAATTTTTACCCTTCCAAAACACCCTGTATACCCATCCTTAACACCAAGCCTAATTCAATATGTGTAATGGTCCTCAATTAGATGTCTATCCAATTCCCCTAGGTGATTTAAGAAAGAAAATTCAGTCCCCCTAAGTTATTTTAGGAGTTTGTGAAGAATGCCAAGTTTTGAGCAGTTTTGGGAAGGGCTACCACTAGCCTTCCCAGGACTAGTGCACCCCCTGGAGTGGAAAGAAGGATAAAAATTCAACATGGAGATTAATTCAAGTTCCAAGAACATCCATGAAGATTTTTTGGGAGATTTTGGAAAGATCTGGAGGTTTTGGAGCTGATTCAGTGAAAGTGGGTTTTTGGGCCTAAAGGAGCATACACCGCAAAGGAGTGCCTGAAATTCAAGCAAATATTCTGGGAACTTCATGAAGATTCAAGAGCCCAAAAAAAGTACCTATGGAATTTATTTTACATTCCCTAAATGGTGGAAAAAATGAGACATCGTGAAACATCATGCATTTCCTAGGCAACTCATTCTTTTGGCACACAACTGGAGGTCCCGAGAAAAAAGGGGTCATATGGAGGATATTAAGTCTGAATTAAAGCTCCAAACCATAAAAATTCAAATAATTTTTTTTTTCTAATCAAATTCATATAAAGTTTCACCTTGAAACTCATCTGAAAGCTCGCATTGTCACCATCACAAGTTGGCTCAAGGTAAGAGTTTGATACTTAACCAATTTTCAAAGAGGACACGTGTCAACAACAAGAGCCTGGTGGGATTTCATGTCCCTTTAGAAAAGGGAAATGAAAATTCACCCATCCCTTTTTGGCTCCCAAGTCACCAACGTGACCCTTTGCATTATCATTTTAGCCCCTAGGAGGTAGTTGGAGCCTCTCCTCACTGCATGAATGATTGCCAAGTGTCACAACTCGACACGATGTGGAAAATGATGTCCCTTTCATCCCTTTAGATAAATGGACATCAAGGATAAAATAATGTTCCCAGTTGTAGCTATACCTTATTGTTCTCCATATGCCGAAACTTAGCCTCCAGTGTGCTTCCCTTAAGCTCTCTCACTCAAATGCTCGGCCTAGTCATATCCCGCCAGTGTGTCGTGATGAGGCGCGATGCGGAATTTTGAATCCCTTTCATTCCTTTAGAAAAAGAGAAATTATGGACACAAAATTTCACCCATCCCTTATGCTTTATTTTTTGAATGCATAAAGCCGTGGCTTAGCCATTTCTACATCTCGTTCATCTCCCCAAGCCTCCATACCCTACCAGGAACTCTAGCGAATTTTCTCCAGACATCCAAACTGCCATTTCTACATTAAACCAGCTCCATCAAGTCTTTCTCACATTTAAAATACATAAATTTCATAGGAAAATCAGATCAAATAAATGAATAATGGATTAAAAAATGAAGATTCTCATCTGGAAACCCTCGTATTTCCGGATGAAAAAATCGATGTAACTTGCAAAACAAGGCACAGATCAAGATAAGGTTTTTTCTATCTTCACCATTTTCAGAAGCCATAAAAACCTCAGAAATATATATCTCATCCACATCAATGATTGTTGCAATGAAGAAATCATTTTTTCATGCAACGAAAAACAAAAATCTCATTTCTTGATTAACCGGTAATCAGATTGCGAAGAAATTTTACCTATGTAACAAGTGCAAAAACCCATATCAGAAATTTAATTTCCATCAAGATCTGAGGAGGAGAAGTGAACCTAAAATTTTTGAGCTCCATTAATGGTTGTTGTGCCCGCGGTTTCTTTGGTAGGTGAAAATTTGCAAGTTTAAAAAAATCATAAACTAGTGATTGAGTAGGCCTGGAATTTTAGAGGGTTGATATTGGGAAAAAAATCATATCAAAAATCTCATCCCACCATGATCCAATAAGAAGAAGCATACTTGTTAAAAATAATAGGCCTTTCTACATGAAAGACTTCTATTTTGGGTAAGTCACCATCTGAAGAAGATGTGAAGAATGTGGTGAACACAAAGGAAGTATCATAGGTGAAAATCATTGGAAAGGTCACCTTGGTCCAAAATTGACACTTACTAAAAATAGTAAGTGGTCCCATAAACACCTGCTAAAAATAGAAAATTGGTCTAGAAGGTGAGAGGAACACAGTGAGAAGAAGGAATCCAAGTTTTCATATCCAATTGAGATTCGAAAGAGCTGAACTTTCACACTTACTAAAAATAGTAAGTTGTCTCATAGGCACTTACTAAAAATAGTAAGTCATTCTAGAGGGTGAATTTCACAAAAGGAGCATACTGGGAGTTGGAAATTCAAGTTGGCAGCTATATTTAGAGTTTGGAGAAGTATTTTCTAACACTTACTAAAAATAGTAAGTTGCCCTTCCTGACATAGTAAGTGTTGAGTAATCATGAAGTTCAAGTTTTCAGGAATGAAACCAACACAACCTTTCTCTTCTGAGTACGAGATAGATGACAGTGATGTCTCCTATATGGATTTTAATGATCTAAAAGATCAGAAAATGGAAAAGGAATGAGGGAATATCAAAGATCAAGAATTCTGAAGTGGGTTGTTTGCAGCTGTGGGACACCTTGTGTTTGTACAAATCACTAACTGGTCTTGGCTCGATCACATCAATATGAGCTGAAACATGAAAAATTTGAGTTGACAATGGTACGAAAATGGTAGGTATAGCCCCTAGAACCATCTCACTCACCTTGCAAATCCTCGACATCACCTAACATGGTGGTCATCACAAAGGAGAAGGTTATGCATGAGTGGGAAAAAATAAATGCATACCTACAAGGAGTTGCATTAGGGTCATGGATGAAGACAGGAAGAAATCCTTCAAGGATGTCAAAAACACTTACAAGATGTGATTTTTATGAACACTATTCATATGCAATCACTCTTCTCAGTAAGGTGATGGGAGAAACAAGTACGAGAGACTTTCAAGATTGGATGGCTCTTTTCCTCCTAACAAAGGATTGAATAAAATTAATAAATTGATTGGGGGTAGATAATTAGTGACAACTTACATCTGAAACTACTCCAAGTTCCCATGATAAAGAAGTTCCACATGAATTCTTATTTGGTCTATTTTCTTGCTAGCTCGAGGTCATTCAAGGAGTGGATCTCACCCAGAACATTGCTTCCAAAGTCCCAACATTTGAGAAACTTCCCTAGTTGGTAATGGAATAAAGTCATAGACACTTCACCTGCGTGAATGATGCATTCATGATGTTTGTGGTCCAAACTTAGGAGGGTGATTTGGAGACAAGGATGTCACTAAAAGTGGCATCCTTAATAAAAATATGGTTCCTATTTCATATAATTCTTGACTTTATCCTACTTACAAGTTTCTGGCTTTGACCAAGCTCCCCTAAGGTTTCCTAAGTACCTTAGTGACCAAATTATGAAATTTGAGATCTGTAGGCACTTCACGTAGGTGATCAATAAACTCGAAATAGAAAAAAATTTGATCTCATTTCCCATCTCTCTCGGGGTGTTCATGTGTAAGAATGCAAATGATGCATCTCATATGGAGGCTGCCTTCACACATTTGACTCTGTATTCCTACACTGCTGCGGACCTAACTTTGACATGTGAGCTGATTTGAATGCATTTTACATCCTAGAGTTGCATCTCGTTAGGAAATACATCTTAGTGCTCCATTTTTATGTACGGGTGAATAATAATTACATGTGTAATTATTATTATGGTAAATTAGTGAAATTACATTTACTATGTAAATGTAAATAGTAAATGTAAAATGTGGTTAGTATGTGGTAAGTTAGTAAGTTAGAATAATAAAACAATTAGTATTGTTTTATTATTATATTGGTGAGAGGTTGAAACCATACGGGTGTATGGTTGTATATGAAGATAAATGTTGTTGTGAGGATTGTTATTTTACATGTCCTATATAATGGAGTGTAATGAAATAGTGAATAATAATTAAAATATTATAGAGTTGTTGATTTCAATTATTTTTACGTGTAGCTATTTCATGGATTCTTTGTATTCGATTAGAGTAATTTCTACAACATCATGATTTGCAAATTGAGGATTATTGGGCCAATTGTGTTGATGAATTTGAAGTACGAGAGAAGGATCACATGAGGATGACAGAGTTAATGAGATAAGGAAATTCCAGTTCTTTTATTATGAGGATATTTTGTAAAATGACAAAATAGAAATGTATGATCTTGAATATGTGGCGATCAAGGCTTCCCCATTGCCTCAAGTCAATTAGCACATTCACGAGTCGGGGAGACATCAATGAATGAATTGAGAAATTACTCGGGATAACAAGGGATTGGTTCTAAAGGAAGAGAGCCATAGTCATTCAATCATGAGGTGTCCCCATGAGTCGAAAAATCTTCACATTAGTCATCATCGAAAGTGGTGAAAATTACTTCAAGTTCAAAGAAAAAATCTGCATGATTGGAGACTTCTTCTCACAAAAATTCACCAAAGAGAGCTAGGACAGAGGAAGACCCTGTTGCAAAAATGTAAGAGGAAGACCTAGTGGTAGAAACACAAGTAGAAGAAGAGCACATAGTTCAAGACCCAGTCATTAAACTTCCACTTTGGAGGCCTCATATATTTTCCATACTATTACCTTTCCCATCCAAAATATGTCTCCTCCACTTGAGTAGGGAACGGTCGATATGCTTTTCGTAGAGCTTGAGTTTAGTGAAATGTTTCGATGGATGTAGGAGACAATAACACGTGATACACACATTGTTCAATAGGTCATGGTCCCTGATTTATTAGCAATTACCTCATTGGCCAAGGGAAGGAAAATAAATTTCACACACACGACCTCACATTTATACATTAGAGAAAAAGGTAGCCGGTATATTGAGGTATCCTAACCTAAGTTGATCAATCTAGTGGATTAAATGACACCAACTAATTATGAAATGAGCACAATCCAACTAGGGCTGACTACTCATGAAGGGGATTTGCATATGTACCAAGTAGTATTCTGCTCACTTGGTGGTGAGGAACAAAGAATATAAGAAAAATATTGAAAAGCTAAAAGAGCATGTACAAACCCTTTTGTCCTATGTACAACACCTAGTGGATCAAAGTGCCTTGAAAATTCCTATCAAATAAGTTGCACCCATCAATAGCTTCAACCTAGATTCTATCAAGAGGGCACAAGAGATCATAGTGCAAGGATGAGCTAATAATGAATAGATCAGTATAATTTCTGAAAAGGGAAATTCGATGCTTTAATAGGCAATCAAAATCTTCACCTGCATGTGTGCAACTGTAAATAGGGCATGGGTGCTCAGAGAATATTTGGAGAAAGAAAGGGATCACTGGGGTCCTCTATGTCTAGTGGTGAGTGAAATGAGAAACACCCGTTCTTAGGAATTGATTAGAAAGAAGTTTTTTGGAAGCTCTTCTAAAGAATTTTCACACATATGGGAAATGGCATTAGAAATCAGATTTGAAGAAATCAACCAAGCCATTTTCGAGTTAGATGAAAAAGAGGAACATGCATACAAGTTTTAGGATAGTACTAATCTCCAAATTCAGAAACTTTGAGTGCTCGTAATTAGAGAAGACACAAAATCCAATGATTTGATTGGTCCATTTGAAGAATATGTTAAAAAAGAGGCATGCAATCAATTATTTTTAAATAAGGATGCCCTAGAATTCCTCTCGAGGGATTCATGTTGCGTCATGGTTAGGAAATTTCAAATATATCAACAATGTTTTTAATGGGTGGCCAAGACTCTAAGGTGTATGCATATTCCCACCCCGATAGATTGGAAACTGTAGCAACTCATTTTATCAAGGAATTTGGCGAAATGGAGATATTCTCAACAACGTAAGATGGAGACCGGTCAGGAAGTGAGATCAAGTCCGCAAGTCCACTATATTAGCTCATTATTCTACATTATTATTTCTAATTATTCTTCTTCCTTCTCTATCTCTCTTTTCTTCCCCCCCAACTTTATCTCTCTTCAACATTATAATTTTGCATTGGGGTTTGTACTTTTTAATATGTCTTTAAGTCAATTAAAAGTGACTTTAGAAACATGATGTAAAATTAAATTACCCTTTTTTATAAAAGGGACTTAATATTTGATAGGAATGTGAATAGTCTAAAGTCAAAAATAGGACATATGAAAGGTCACCAGGAAGATGAAGAGTTGCTCCTCTTCTATAAATTGTAATGAGCTCCTCATTTGAGATTCTTGAACTTTTGAAATTCTTATCTTTCTAGCTAGTTGTATTCTTGTAAATTCATGAGAGAGCTATTGCTTACTTGTGAGTGAAAAAGAGTTAGCCATTTTCTGCTATCTCCCCTCTTTAATTTCCTCAATTCCTCACTATGTAAAACTATGATTTTGCAAGCTAATAAAGGAATAAATTTGCATTTTCCAAGGCATATGAATGTGTACATATTTGTACATATGGTTTCCTCTAGCCAGTGGCCCCAAAATCATGTTGTTTTCTTATTTTAAAATGCATGTGTAATATTTTCTAATTGATGTATGTAAGAATATGATTTTATACTTGTAGAATTAGTTTCCCTACTTCATATTCTCACTCCTTTTCCTTCTCTCTTGACAAATTCCTCTATAGCAAGCAATTGCTCGCTTTTCTGCAGGGTCAGTGGAGTGCCCTTATTGGATCCTTAGGCACAAGGCCACCACAGGTAAAACTCACTTTACACACACATGAAAATACATAAGTTACACTATATAATTAGAGGGACTTCAACTCCTAGAGTGTTGGCAAGAAATCCATATTTTTGTCTACCCGAAATTTTTTCTAGCCAACAGTTTTTAGCACCCACCATGGGTAGATTTAGTAACATCTACACCCAAAAAATGACCTAGAAAAATACAAAAAGATTCATAAATCTTTAAATCAAAAATTAGAATTTGAAAATTCACCGAGCCTTATGTCTTCAAACCATGGCTATTCTGGGAAATCCTCTTGTTGAAATACCTGAGTTACTTTTCCACATTCAAGAGGATATTGCTTTAGATTTGTGAGAGGCTATTTAGCATAACAGAAAAAGTTTCACCCAATACTTCATTTCCATGAGAGTACTTGACCTCAAAGAAGAATGCACTCGTTGAATTAGAAAGGCAAAGACAGATTCAGGCACCACAAAGAAGAGTATAGATTTTCAAGTTGGCGGATAGAAGGTACACCCGACAACAAAGACAATGAGGAAAAAATAATCCTATCTTCAAATAACTTCAAAGAAGGTGGGAGCTGCTCAAAAATATGAGGTCTCCCTTCATCAAGCAATTGGTCCCATTGGGATTCCAAGTGTTTTCAATCCATTGGACGTCAAGTTTCCATATATCAACAATAATCTTGAATATTTCACTGATGTAGAGACCAAATAAGAAGCTAGAGAAAGAGAAGCAAGAGATAAATTAGAAATAAGAGATCAAATTAAAGAGATTGAAAGAGTTCAAGCTGAAGGCAGACAAAAGAGAATGGTGAAGCCACATCCTTAGAAAGGTTGGAAGCTAGAATCAGGAATGGAATGATAGATCGTGGCCATGAAAAATGTAGACCAAATATACCATGGGGTGGAAACACCAGCCTACTTTCCCTTCCTCAACCCATTAGACACCAAAAATATCGAGAGAAAAAATTCCCAAAATTTAAAGGGGACGGTTCTCAACTTCCCAGGGAGCATGTAGTAGTGTTCATCACTGATTTTGGTGTGTTGGGTATTAAACATGAAGATGTGTCGGTCGACTCTTTGTGTATTCACTTCAAGAAAAAAATTTCCAAATGGTTCTACATGTTGTCCCCCGAGGTCTATCACTTGTTGGGAAGATATAAGGAGCATATTTGAACATAGGTTCAAATCCATGGAATACTTTCAGGATCTTTTGGTATAGTTGGTGAAAATGAAGAAATATACTTCGAAAAAATGAGAGACTTCATTTCAAAATACAACCATATAATAATAAGAATCCTTGAAGATGTCGTGCCTCTTGAAAATAATTTGAAAATATTCTTCATTAATTCCTTGCCATTGGAAGTTGGTTTCTTCCTTAGAAGATCCCAACCGGGGATTTGAAGGAACCACAGGACTTTGTGATCAAGACTGAAGATGATTTGATATTTTTTGGCAAAGTGAAAGGTCCTAATGGAAAAAAGGGTCAAAGTTCGAGATCAGTTACCACTGATCC
This sequence comes from Taxus wallichiana var. yunnanensis, assembly GCA_018340775.1. Lineage (NCBI taxonomy): Eukaryota > Viridiplantae > Streptophyta > Pinopsida > Cupressales > Taxaceae > Taxus > Taxus wallichiana. The sequence continues at coordinate 228,405,407 of CM031234.1, read as the reverse complement.
AATGTTCTATAAAATGGCCAATGACTTGGTTTACATGAAGAAACAACTGTCTCAGATCATAATGCGGAATGCTCCAAGGAAGCCAAATCCTTTAAATAGACCAAGTATTACACCACATCCTTTTTGGATCACTTTCAAATCACTACCATCAATGCCACTTATGACACTAATGAACCAAAAGAAGAAGCGGAGATAGAAGAACCTAAGGAGGAATATGTAGGTGGTGATGATTATTATCTCGAAGTCAAGGAATTTGATGGTGATACACACAATGGCCTAATTGATTATGTTGATGGAGAAGAAGATGAAAATCATGAAGAAACCCATATTAATGTGTACATTTTTGTACATATGGTTTACTCTAGCCAAATGGCCCCAAAGTCATGTTGTTTACTTATTTTAAAATGCATGTGTAATATTTTCTAATTGATGTATGTAATAATATGATTTTATACTTATAGAATTAGTTTCCCTACTTCATATTCTCACTCCCTTTCCCACTCTCTTGACAAATTCCTCTATAGCAAGCAATTGCTAGCTTTTTTGGCAGGTCGGTGGAGTACCCTTATTGGATCCTTAGGCACAAGGCCACCACAGGTAAAACTCACTTTACACACACATGCAAATACGAAGTTACACTGCTTTGTTTAGTTAGAGGGAATTCAACTCCTAGAGTGTTGGCAAGAAATCCATATTTTTGTCTACCCGAAATTTTTTCTAGCCAATGATTTTAGCACCCACCATGGGTAGATTTAGTAGCATCTGCACCCAAAAAATGACCTAGAAAAATACAAAAAGATTCATAAATCTTTAAATCAAAAATTAGAATTTGAAAATTCACCGACCCTTATGTCTTCAAACCATGGCTATTATGGGAAATGCTCTAGTTGAAATACCTGAATTACTTTTCCACATTAAAGAGGATATTGCTTCAGATTTGTGAGAGGCTATTTGGCATAACAAGAAAAGTTTCACCCAATACTTCATTGCCATGAGAGTACTTGACCTCAAAGAAGAACGAATTACTGAATTAGAAAGGCAAAGACAAATTCAGGCACCGCAAAGAAGAGTATATATTTTCAAGTTGGCAGATAGAAGGTACACCTAACAACAAAGACAACGAGGAAAAAATAATCCTATCTTCAAATAACTTCAAAGAAGGCGAGAGCTGCTCAAAATATGAGGTCTCCCCTTCATCAAGAAATTGGTCCCATTGGGATTCCAAGTGTTTTCAATCCATTGGATGTCAAGTTTCCATATATCAACAATAATCTTGAAGATTTCACTGATGTAGAGACCAAATAAGAAGCTAGAGAAAGAGAAGCAAGAGATAAATTAGAAATAAGAGATCAAATTAAAGAGATTAAAAGAGTTCAAGATGAAGCAAACAAAAGAGAATCATTTGAAGCCACATCCTTAGAAAGGTTGGAAGCTAGAATCAGGAATGGAATGATAGATCGTGGCCATGAAAAATGCAAACCAAATATACCATGGGGTGGAAACACCATCCCACTTTCCCTTCCTCAACCCATTAGACACCAAAAATATCGAGAGAAAAAATTCCCAAAATTTAAAGGGGACAGTTCTCAACTTCCCAAGGAGCATGTAGTAGTGTTCATCACTGATTTTGGTGTGTTGGGTATTAAACATGAAGATGTGTCGGTCTGACTCTTTGTGTATTCACTTCAAGAAATTTTTCTAAATGGTTCTACATGTTGTCCCTGAGGTCTATCACTTGTTTGGAAGATATAAGAAGCATATTTGAACATAGGTTCAAATCTATGGAATACTGTCAGGATCTCTTGGTACAGTTGGTGCAAATGAAGAAAGATACTTCTAAATCAATGAGAGACTTCATTTCAAAATACAACCATATAATAATAAGAATTCCTGAAGATGTCATGCCTCTTGAAAATAATTTTAAAATATTATTCATTAATTCCTTGCCATTGGAAGTTGGTTTCTTCCTTAGAAGAGCCCAACCCAGGGATTTGAAGGAAGCACAGGACTTTGTGATCAAGACCGAAGATGATTTGATATTTTTGGCAAAGTGAAAGGTCCTAATGGAAAAAAAGGGTCAAAGTTCGAGATCGCTACCACTTGATCCAATGTTCTATAAAATGGCCAATGACTTGGTTTACATGAAGAAACAAGCTGTCTCGAGATCATAATGCGAGAATGCTCCAAGGAAGCCAAATCCTTTGAATAGACCAAGTATTACACCACATCCTTTTTGGATCACTTTCAAAGCACTACCATTCAATGCCACTTATGACACTAATGAACCAAGAAGAAGCGGAGATAGAAGAACCTAAAGAGGAATATGTAGGTGATGATGATTATTATCTCGAAGTCAAGGAATTTGATGGTGATACACACAATGGCCTAATTGATTATGTTGATGGAGAAGAAGATGAAAATAATGAAGAAGCCCCAAACTTCTTGTGTGTAGTTTTCACTCATGCACAATCCAAGAAAGGAGCCTCATCCTCAATGACCACAGTGAAGGAAAAGAAAAATAAGGAAGATCTCCCTGTATAAGTTCCATAAAATAAAATTATCAGCAGAGGATCACTACTACCACCTTCAATGGAATCTTCAAAATAAAAAGAGTACCCACTAGTTAGCAAGAATCACCCTGCCACACCAAGTAAGTCTTCTAGTCTTTCCCTAGTTGTAAATTTTATAAAAAAAACTCTTATTAAAATGCTACTCCTACAAAATCATCTAAAGTACCACCAAAACCCACACCTCATCTTCTTCCAAGCCAAGTACCACACCTATGAAATAAAATCCAACTCCCAAAGTAGTGAAACCTTTTCCATGTAAATCTTTCATCATCCTTGGAACCTCAACCTCACCCACCATGACCCCATTTGATTATGTGGAACATGCGAGTAAAACCAAAGTCCAGATCATAGAGCTAGAATATTTACAAACACACCCTACCCAATTTGATAGGTTTGTTGATGTAGTTCGTGGTGGTAGTTCTATAGTATCAAACTCAAATTCTAAAGGCCTACTTCCCACACCATCCACACCACCTTCACAAAACATGCTAGCCCTCAGTGCCTCCAAAACCAAAAAATTTGAACTTTTTACCTATCACTTCTCATTAAAGGCTTCCAACTCAATAATTGCATCATAGATTTCAGAGCCTCTGATAATGTGATTCCAGTCAAAGTTGTAAATTCTCTAGGCCTCACCTTGACCCAAAAAAGTGGCTCATGTTATTCAATGGAATCCAAACAAGTGTCATTGGTGGGAAGAATCAAGGATACACAGGTGGCACTAGCTGATTTTCCAAAGAAGAAGGTGTTCCTTACTATCTTGGTAGAAGACATTCTAACATCTTTTGGGATGCTACTGAGTCAAATATTTTACAGATATTTGGGTGGAGAAATAAAAATGGATTGGTCATCTACAACCATTCCAGAAAGGGCGAGATGAAGAAATTGCTTCCAGTAAGGAAGATGAAGTACACATTATGAAAATATGATGATCAAGGGTGAACATCCTATTCTAGGATAATGGGCTAGGAAACTACTTCCTCACATCAAAGAAGGATGATAATTTTCCACTTCTTATGGAAGAGGAAGAAGATCAAATATAGATAATGGAATTCAATGGTAGTCATTCCGGTGCGGGTTCGGGGAGCAAGCATGGTGTTATGTTATCCTTCCAAAGTGAATTGTACCAGCTTTTCCTACAAACTACAGTTTGATAACACAAATAACATGACAGAGTATGAATCCATCCTCTTGGGTATGGGTGTAGCAGAATATATGGGGATCAAGAAGCTGAAATGGTAGGGTGACACTAACGTAATAGTAAGGCATGTTCGGAAGTAATAAAGTGCAAATAAATAATCCAAGGCTTTGACATTATAGAAACAGAGTGTGGGACTGCATTGAATATTTTGATGCATTCTCCATTGAATCCATTCCTCAAGAATAGAAAAAATATTCGAATCTCTTACAAAGTGTTAGCTTCCCAGTGATACCACACTCATTGTTCGGTAAGGATAAGGTAACTATGGAGATGGTGTTTAGACCTAGTTTTCCGATAATGTAAACCATTGGCAAGTCTTCAACGATGACAATCAGCTCTTGGATTTCCTGGAACAAAGAGATAATTTCAATAATCTCTTCTTCAAAGGAGGTGAGAATCCACATAGGAAGTAGTATCAAAGAGGAGAAAGAAGGAATTGATGAAGGAGTGATCAAACTAAAAGGAAACAAGATCCCTAAAGGCCTAGTCTCTCTAGAAGACATTTTTGATAAGCATGATATATTCATTCAAGAGAAGGTGAAGCAATATTCTCGGTGCCCAAATGATTTTGAGAAAGAAAACATCGGCACCCTAGAGAACCCAAGAATGGTCAATAATGGAAACTTTTTTTTCCTAAAGAAAAAGAGGTTTGTGTCATTGCTTAAGAAATATTCATTTGTTTTGTCCTATTCTTACGGTGAGATTAAATCCTTCCAACCAAAGAAAATGCACTACTTTATTCCCTTGAAGCGATGCCAATCCATTCAGGAAAAATTAGAGGCCATACAACCTGAAGATAGTAGACACCATCAAAGAGGAAGTGATGAAAATGCTCAATGCAAGGATCATATTTCCCATTCATCATTCACATGGGTGGAAAACATTGTGCTAGTGCAGAAGAAGAATGGTGAAATAAGAATATGCATGGATTTTCTCAATCTAAACCAATATTTTTAAAATACAATCACCCCCTCCCCATCATGGATCACATTTTGTAGGAGGTCACCGGATTTGAAAATGCTCTCTTTTCTCGATGGATTCTCAAGGTACAATCAAATTAAGGTGGTGGAGGAGGATCACACCAAGACAAATTTCATGACACCTTGGGGCACTTTTACATACAACATAATTCCTTTTGTCCTAATCAATGTAGGGGCTACATTTCAAAGGGTGATGGATCTAGCATTCAAATATTTGAAGTATTGCATTTTCATATACTTGGATGATCTCACAGTCTTCTCAAAAATGAGGGAGACCATATTCATCATTTGGAACAGGTACTCGCGAGGTGTAGAAAGCATGACATATCCTTAAACCCAAAAAAGTGCATTTTTGGAGTTACAGAAGGTAAGCTACTGGGGAACATTATGAACAAGCATGGAGTGCACATTGATCCTAAAAGAGTGAAATCCATTCAAGCACTATCTTTTCCCACAAGCAAGAAAGGAGTTCACTCCTTCTTTGGCAAGGTAAAATTTCTTCATCTCTTCATTCTTGAGTTCAAAAAATTGAAAAAACAAATAACCACTGTTGTTGCAGAATCACAGCACCCCTGGATGCAGATCAGGCTTCTAGGTTGATCACTCTAGCATCCAGTGTGATTGCACAACATGGAAACCTCTCTCCAAGTGTGGGGACTTGTGAAACTGAGAGAGAAATCTCCAAATTAGAGGCTGGCTCCTCAAACTCCTCTGATTTAGATCTATATTTTACAAAACTACAGAGGTTCAGATCCTAATCCTACTCTAAACTGCAAGGAGACAGGGATAGAAATGCAAAAATATGAAACTAACTAAAGGTGGTGATGCACCAAAAGGAGTGGTGAAACATTTCTATCAAGCAAATAGACACAGACCAAAGTTTACAACATAAAACATACACAGACTGATAAGATATAATTTAGGATTTGAAATGAAGCAAATAATACAAACAGAGGACTGAAAACCATTCACAGAGCTTGCATTATCATTTCCAGTGTCAAAATCACTGCATTACAACCTCAGAGAGGTAAAAACTGTTACAATCCTTGGAGAGGTCTGATCCTTGCATCAATCACTTGCTGGAGGTGAAAGAAGAAGTCTGCTATGCCCAAAAAATGTTCCCCCTTAGAAATGAGCCAAATCTGGCTTTTACATTGCATGGGTCGAGCCAGGGGATAGAAAACGTACAAAAACATGAGAGCCCATCGCTTCTTGATCTGATTAAAATGGCATGGGGGACCTTACAAACCCATACCCTATCATTTTGACTGGAATACAGTAGAATGCGACCCATTCTGCATTAAATGGTCATTTGAAATGTCGCTTCTAGCCAGCCATGAACACGCGTCGAGCTGTTTCTTGATTTTTATCTCTCCGACTACACCAAAACTCAAGATTAACCTTACAATCATGTGGAGAATTTTACAAGCTTTCTTTTGATATAAAGAACGTGCAAATATGAGCTCTGGATCGAAAGATATGTCGATCTGAAGATTTAGGGCACAAAACAGGTGAAAATGCATTTTTGAAATTTTTCCCACGCTCTGCCACCTGGATGACACGTGGCACGCGCTGATTGGATATGTAATTCTCTCTCTCTCTGTCCCATGGGTTTTCTTGCCTCATTGGACACGTGTCCTCTTTTGATTGGCACGGGTCAGTGCTTGAAACCTCGCCCTTTGACTTTTGGACTCTTTTTCCCCTGTGACACGTGTCATGATTTGATTGGTCTACAGGTCTGCCAGCTTTTCGTGCCCTTCGTGTATTTTTGTCCTGGATGTCCCAGTGTTGATTGGGACAGAATCCTTCGATCCACCCAAAATGGGCTTCCTTGTCCCTTATCTACCGATGACACGTGGCGCAATCTGATTGGCTCTCAGCTTTTCCGGCTATTCGCGTCCCACGCGTCCCTTTGTCCCAACTGTCCCAATACGAAATTTCTCTGTTTCGAGAAAACCGGTCAGTTCGCGTCCTCCACGCACTCACGGCCCAGATGTCCCAGTGTGAAAGTTCTCTATTTCGGCTAATCCGGGTGGTTCGCGTCCTCACGGCCCGAATGTCCCAAATCGTGTTGCTCGGCCAGATTAGTCAATTTTGCTTCCTCCTTGGCCGAAACGGCTTTTCGTGTCTTCCGCGTACTTCTGTCCCCAGATGTCCCTTTGCTTCGCGGGCCACCTGGAGGCTTTTCGGCTGATCCGCGTCTCAATGTCCCTCACGTCCCTACTGTTGCGAGGACTAGGACTTAGCCAATTTTCACTATTTTTCCTATCCCAAGCTTGTTTTTACCGCTTTTTCACCTTTCCTCGAACTTGCTCTTTTCCTCCCGGGAAAGTTAGAAAAAATCGAGGGGACCCTGGAAACATGATTTTTTGCCCTGGATCAATCAATTTGCCTGGGACTTGAGAATTCTGATGTATGTTATCGAATTAACCCTGGGGGTGAATTTGGATAACAACCACCATGATGAAACCTCAAGCAAGATTCAAGTGGAATAATGAGGGAAAGGAAATTTTTAAGAAATCAAGAAAGCCATTGCTAAATCTCCAACTCTTGTATCTCTAGATTTCAGTAAAGAGTTCATCATGTATTGTTATGCATCAAAACATACTCTCTCTATTTTTCTTGTCTAGAAGAATGATGAAGGTTTGGAAGCACCTATTGCTTTCATGAGCTACCCATTGAATAAGCATGAGCTAAACTATAGCCAATTAGAGAAACATGCCTATGCGGTGGTCAAGGCCATAATTTTTACAGGTTTTACATACTCAACTCTCATACGGTGGTGATGGTCCCTGGAAGTGCAATCAAGTCCATCTTGACATAAGCAAGACCCCGAGAGATAAAAGAGGAAATTGGGTCACAAAGACTCAAGAGTATGACTTGGATATTCGACCCTCTAATTTAGTGCGAGGAAATGGTCTATGTAGATTGATCACCAAAGATGAGGCTCTCAAGGCTCAACATGGTGAAGATAACTATCCTTGCTCCAATTATTTTGAAGATAGTCCACAAGTTCTCTTCATAACTACTACCGATGAGTGGTACACACACATTTCCTATTATCTAACATATGGATAATTCCCCCTCATATTGACTACAAGAAAAGGAGAACACTTTGAAGATGAAGGAATTTGTTTTTGATCTAGAACCATGCACTCTAAAAAATAGGTCTTGATGGATGTTTTCTCAAGTGCATAGACAAAGAACAACAAGAAACATTTCTTAAATAATATCACGACCAAGCTTTTGGTGGGAATTTTTCAGCAATGGTTACTACACATAATATTCTCTGAGGAATATATTATTGGCCTACCCTTTTTGCAGACGGTCAAGAATGGTTTTCCAAGTGTAAATCATGTCAACAGGTTTGTCAGGAGACCATAGCTTGTAACACTACCACTCTGTCTAGTTATCATTGAAGAACCATTTCAGCATTGGGAACTAGAATTCATTGGTGTTCTAAATCTTAGCTCAAGCACAGGGCACACCTATGTGCTCATGTAGTGATAACTTATCTTACGAAGTGGGTGGATGTCATCCTAGTCAAGGAGGCTAACACTGAGACATTGTGCGAATTCATAAAAGAGAATATCATCGTCTATTTTAGAGTCCCACAAAAGATCATAGAAAATAATGCTACCTATTTTTCTTCAAGGGAGTTGACGGAATTTTTCTTTGGCTATGGAATTTCCCTATCCCACTCATCAGATTACTACCCATAGGGAAATGGTCAGATTGATTCAAGTAACAAGAACATTATGACCATTTTCCGTAATCTCGTGGATGAAAACCAAAGGAATTATCACAAGAAGTTGTAAGATGCATTATGGGTGGATAGGATCACTCTAAAGAAAGTAATCACAATGTCTCCATTCCAACTACTATATGGATTTGAAGAAAAAATTCCCATTATAGTTGAAATGCCAGCTCTCAAATTGCTCCAAGGAATAGAAGATGAATAGTACAAGGATTCGATGGATAAAAGGATCCTATTTCTTGAGAAGATGGAAGAGAATAGACTTTGAGTGGTTGATTGTATTAAAGAGAATCAACTAAAAGTGAAGAATATCTTTGACAAAAAGGCTAAGGCCGGGAATTCAAAGTTAGAGACTTTTTCCTACTATGGGAAAAAGGAGAAAACAAAAAGGAGTAATGAGAAGTTCGATTCATTTTGGATCGGACAATTCAAGGTTCATGAGACTTGTAGTAAAAATGTATTTCTACTCTCATATCTAGATGGGACACCATTGGAATTACCTCATAGTGGGCAATACCTGAAGTAGTATCATCAATGAAAGTGGGTTGTCCCCCGCCTTATACCATAGGTGATTGTTTGGTGTGTTTTCTTTTCTATTGTGTGTGTCTTTCCCTTTCCGTGTGTGTTGTGTGTTTCCTTTTGTCATTTTTTGTGTGTGTGTGGGTTCTTCCTTACTATCTCTCTCTTGTAAGTTTTACATGACTCCGTAAGGCCCAATGGATAACGCACTAGTCAGTGTGTTAAATGTCGAGATTCGGGGATTCCTTATATCATGTCTTTGCTATGCTTAGTCCATAACATCTCCCCAAGCTAGAGCCAATTGTTTTCATGAAAATGTGTAATAAGAAAATTTCCAATTTGCAAGCATGAAAATGATACCCCTATGTCAAAACTTTCAAGTTTTACCCTACCAAGACATCCTAGGTCTACCCTTCCTTAACACCAAGCCTAACTCAATCCATGTAATGGTAGTCAATTAGATGTCCATCCAATTCCCCTAGGTGATTTAGGAAATAAAATTTAGTCCCCCTAGGTGATTTTTGGAGTTTGTGAAGAATGCTAAGTTTTGAGTAGTTTTGGGAAGGGCTACCACTGGCCTTCCTGAGACTACTGCACCCCCTGGAGTGGAAAAAAGGAACAAATTTAAACATGTAGATGAATTAAAGATCCAAGAACATCCAAAAATATTTTTGGGAGATTTTGGAAATATTTGGAGGTTTTGGAGTTGATTCAGCGAAAGTGGGTTTTCGAGCCTAAAGGAGCATACACCGTGAAGGAGTGCCTAAACTTCAAGAAAATATTATAGGAGATTCATGAAGATTCAAGAGCCAAAAAAATTACCTATGGAATTTATTTTCCATGCCCTAAATTGTTGAAAAATGAGACATCATGAAACATCATGCACTTCCCTAGGCAACTCATTCTTCTCACGTGCAACTGGTGTTCCCAAGAAAAAAATAGTAATTTTGAGGTTATCCATTCATATTTGAAGCTTAAAACCATCACCATTAAACTCATTTCATGTTTTCCAATCAAATTCATATAAATAATTCATTCGGAAGCTCGAGTTATCATCATCGCAAGTTAGCTCAAGGTAAGAGTTTGATACTTAGCCAATTTTTAAGAGGACATGTGTCAGCACTAGGATCCTAGTGAGATTTCATGTCCCTTTCATCCCTTTAGCAAAGAGACATAAGGGACATAAAAATTATCCCATCCCTTTATGGCTCCCAAGTCATCAACGTGACCCTCTGCATTGCCAGTTCAGTCCCAAGGAGGTAGTTAGAGCCTTTCCTCTCACTGCACAGATGATCGCCAAGTGTCGCAACCTATCACGATGTGGAAATTGATGTCCCTTTCATCCCTTTAGCTAAAGGGACATCAGATACAAAAAAATGTGCCCATCCCTAGCTATGCCTTTTGGTTCTCCATACGCTTGAAACTCATCCCCCAAGTGCTTCCCTCAAGCTCTCTCACTCAAATGCTCAGCTAGTCAAATCCCACCATGTGTCGCAATGAGGTGTGATGGATAATTTTGTGTCCCTTTAGATAAAGGTACATTAGAGACAAAAAAATTCTCCCTACCCTCATGCTTGCTTTTTGAATGCATAAAGCTAGGATTTAGCCATTTCTGCATCTTAGTTCGTCTCCCCACACCTCCATACCCTACTAGAACTCTAGAGAATTTTATCCAAACATCCAAACCGCCATTTTGCACTCAAACAACTCCATCAAGTCCTTCCCAAATTGAAAATATATAAATCTTATAGGAAAAGTGGATCAAAGAAACAAAGAATGGAGGAAAAAATGAAGAATCTCAATGAAGAAATTGATGTAACTTGCAAACCAGGGCACAGATCGAGATAAGGTTTTTTTCTTTTTTCACCATTTTCAAAGGCCGTAAATTCCTAAAAAATAGATCTCTCATCTGCAGAAATGATTTTTTTTAGCGAAGAAATAATTTTTCATGTAACAAAAACAAAAATTTCATTTCTGATTAATCGCGATCAGATTACCAAGAAATTTCACATGTGTAACAAGTGGAAAAAACCCATATTAGAAATATAATTTCTTTCAAGATCTTAGGAGGAGAAATAAACTGGAAATTTTCACTCCATTAATGGTTGCCATGCTTGTGGCCTGTCGGTGAAAAATTTCAAGTTTTAAAATCTCATAAACCAGTTATCGGTGTAGGCCTGAAATTTTAGAGGGTTGATATTGGGCAAAAACCCATATAAAAATCTTCGTCCCACCGTGATCTGATCACCAGAAGCATACTTACTAAAAATAGTAGGACTTTCTACATGGGATACTACTATTTCAGGTAAGTCACCATTTGAAGAAGTTGTGAAGGAGGCGGTGAACACAGAGGAAGTATCGTAGGTGAAAATCATCGGAAAGGTCACCTCGGCGAAATTGACACTTACTTAAAATAGTAAGTGATCCCGTAAGAAACTACTAAAAATAGCAAACCTGGTCTAGAGGGAGAGAGGAACATAGTGAGAATAAGGAATCCAAGGTGTCATATCCAATTGAGGTCCGAAGGAGCTAAATTTTTAAACTTACTAAATATAGTAAGTTGTCTCATAAGCACTTACTAAAAATAATAAGTCATTCCAGAAGGTGGATTTCATAAAGAGTGTCTTGGGAGTTGGACATTCAAGTTGGAAGCTACAGTTAGAGTTTGGAGAAGTATTTTCTATCAATTACTAAAAATAGTAAGTTTCCCTTCCCGAAATAGTAAGTGTTGAGTAATCATGAAGTTCAAGTTTTCAAGAACAAAACCAAGCACAACCTTTCTCTTCTGAGTACGAGATAGATGAAAAGATGTCTCCTATATGGATTTTAATGATCTAAAATCTCACATGATGGAAAAGGAAAGAGGGAAGATCGAAGATCAAGTATTCACAAGTGGGTTGTTTGTAGTGTGGGACACCCTGTGTCCAAAATAAGCACTGAGCTAGTCTTGGTCTACTCACATCACTATGAGTTCGACACAAAAACAACTCAAGCTGACAAAGTGGTACAAAAATAGCATTCATATTCCCCATAACCATCTCACTTGCCTTGAAAATCCCAACATCACCTAACATGGTGGTCATCACAAAGGAGAAGGTTGTGCACGAGTGGGAAAAAATGGATGCATACCTACAAGGAGTTGCATTAGGGTCATGGATGAAGATAGGAAGAAATCCTTCAAGGATGCCAAAAACACTTTTGAGATGTGAGTTTCATGAAGGATATTTGGATGCAATCACTCTTCTCAATAAGGTGATGGGAGAAGTAAGTATGAGATACTTTCAGGATTGGATGGATCTTTTCCTCCTAACAATGATTGAAGGAAAACAATGGATTGATTGGGGTAGATAATCAGTGAAAAATTACATCTGCAATTGCTCTAGGTGCCCATGATGAAGAAGTTCCACAAGACTTCTTATTTGGTATATTTTATTCCTAGCTTGAGGTCATTCGAGGGACCTGGATCTCACACACAACATTTCTGCCAAAGTCAGCAAAGATTCGAGAAACTTTCCCGAGTTGGTAATTAAAGAAATTCATAAACACTTCACCCACATGAATGATGCATTCATGATGTACATGGTACAACTTTTGGATGGTGATTTTGAGGCAAGGATGTCACCACAAGTGGCATCCTTAATCAAAAATATGGTTTCTATTTCATACAATTCTAAAATTTCTCCTACTTGCAAATTTTGTGGATTTGTGAAGCTCCCCTATGCTTTCCCAAGTACCTTAGTGATTAAATTATGCTATTTGATCTCTGTAGGCAGTTCACATAGGTTAACAAAAAACTCAAAAATATAAAAAATAAGCTGATCTCATTTCCCATCTCTCTTGAGGTGTTAACGTATAAGAATGAAAATGATATATCTCATCTAGAGGCTACCTTCGCACATTTGACTTTGCATTCCTACACCTTTATGCGGACCCAAATTTGACATGCGAGATGATCTAGATGCATTTTATATCCCAGAGTTATGTCATGATCCATAAATTGAGGACTATTGGGCCAATTGTGTTAACAAATTTGAAGTATAGGAGAAGGATCACATGAGGATGACAGTTGATGAGATGAGGAAATTCCAGTTCTCTTGGTATGAGGATATTTTGCAAGATGATGGAACAAAAATGTATGATCCTAAATATGTGGCGATCAAGGCTTCCCCATTGCCTCAAGTTAATTGGCACATTCATGAGTTAGGAGACATCAAGGAACAAACTGAGAAAGTGGTTAGGAGAATGAGGGATTGGTTCCAAAGGAAGAGAGCCATAGTCATTCAATCACAAGGTGTCCCCACAAGTCAAAAACAAGCTTCGTAATAGTCATCATTGAAAGTGGTGGAAATTACTTCAAGTTTAAGACACTTTAGAGAAAGTTCAAAGTGAAAATCCATATAATTGGAGACTTCTTCTCATGAAAATTCACCAAAGAGAGCCAAGACAGAGGAAGAACCAGTTGCAGAAATACAAGAGGAAGACCCAGTTGTATAAATGAAAGAGGAAGACCTAGTGGTAGAAACATAAGTAGTAAAAGAGAAAATAGTTCAAGACCCAATCTTTAAACTTCCACAGGAGACCTTACCTCTTTTACAAACTAATACCTCTCCTATCCAAGATATTTCTCCTCCACTCGAGCGAGGAACGATCGATATGCTTGCCGTAGATCCCGAGTTTGAGGAAATGTTCTCATGGATACATGAGACAATAGAACTGTTGATGCAGAATCACAACACCCCTGGATGCAGATCAGGCTTCTAGGTTGATCACTCAGGCATCCAGTGTGATTTCACAACATGGAAACCTCTCTCCAAGCGTGGGACTTGTGAAACCGAGAGAGGAATATCTAGAGAAGGTGGTTCTGCTCCTAAACTACTCGCCACAAGCTATTCCAGTGCAGGAAAGCTAATCTAATCCTAATCTAACCATGCCAAGGAGACAGAGAGAGAGAGAGAGAATGGAAAAACAGCAAAATCCTACACTAAAATGGTGATACACCAGAGAAGGAGAATGTTGGACATCTATCAAAACTGCCATGGGACAAAGAGAGGTGAGCAATGGGAAGGATGGACAGATGCATCACAAGCCCAAGGATAGATTTCACACAAAAAAAGTCCCAAAACTCCATGAACACAGCTCCAAACCTGCAATGAACATTCAAACATGCACAAATACCTACAATGAAGAGAGGCAAGAAGAGAACAAACAAAAACGAGAAAGGATGGACAGATGCATCACAAAACACATTTTTTTGCTCCAGAAGTTTGCACAGAACATCATTTCAATAGTAAAAGGAAAAAAATGCCATTACAGAGCAAGGGAGGAGGTTCGAACTCCATTTTCAACCCTAGAGAAGAAAAGAAGGGAGGGCAGAGCAGAAAAGATGAACAACTTGTAATAAAATGAGCCAAATCTGGCTTTTTACATTGCATGGGTCGAGCCCAGGGGACAGAAACATGGGAAAACGTGTAAGCCTATTCCTCATTGACTGCAGATGCATTAAAATGGCATGGGATACCTTACCAACCCATACCCTGCCATCTCTGACCGATTTGGAGGAGAATGCGACCCATGTGCATTAAACCTGGTTGTTGAAATGTCACTTTTGGCCATGAACATGCGTCGAGCCGTTTCTCAATTTTCTCGCTCCGGACTACACCAAAACTCGAGATTAACACTAGAATCATGTAGAGAATTTCACAAGATTTCTGTTGATATAAATAACGTGCAAATCCGAAGTTACGGATCGAAAGATATGATGATCTGAAGATTTAGGGCACGAAACAGACCAAAACGGATTTTGAAATCTTTCCCGCACTCTGCCACATGGATGACATGTGTCAAGCGCTGATTCACTGAATAATTCTCTCTCCTCCACCTTTCCGTGGGATTTCCTTTGAAATTTCCTTGTGGGCCCTAGTTGGGACACATGGCATTATCCCATTGGTTCGAGCTGACCCTTCAAAACTCGCCCTTTGACCTTTGGACTCTTTCCCCTGCGACACGTGTCGTGATCTGGTTGGTTCTCGGCCCTTTCGGCTCCTTCGTGCCCTTCGCGTCTTTATGTCCCAGATGTCCCAAACTGCTTGGGCCAAAAACTTCCGATCCGCCCGAAATGGGCTTCCTCGTCCCTCATTTGGCCGATGACACGTGGCGTTGTTTGATTGGCTTTTGACTCCTTCGGCGATCCGCGTCCCGCGCGTCCCTTTGTCCCGAATGTCCCACTACGAAATTTCTCTTTCAAGTGCGGCGATTCGTGTCATCACGGCCCAAATGTCCCAATTTCTTCCGGACTGTTTGTTCTCATTTCGGCTGATCCGGCCGGTTCACGATTTGCCAGACTCCGGCCCGATTGTCCCAAATGCTTCATGGGCCGCTGGAGGATTTTCGGCCGATCCGCGCCTAGATGTCCCAAATGTCCCGACTACCCCTAGGACTAGGACTTAGTCATTTTTTATGATTTTTCCTGGATCAATCTACATGCTTGGAACTACAAAACTCTGATGCATGTTATCAAAATTTACCCTGGGGGGGTGAAATTTGGATAACAATTTGGCGACTCAGCGGGGTCATCTGCCTGCTAGATGAAAAGACCAGTTCCTGAAGCAATCCATTGGGCATGGAGTCATAAGCAAGCCTGAAAACTGATCTGAACTTTGAAAACTTCCCTCTGAGCCACTTGAAACCCACCGGACATGGAGTTGTTCTCACCAAAATGCCACTGAAACGAACTGTGCAAGAGCAAAACCAGCACAACAAAAACTATGTACAGAACTGAAAATCATACATGCTCCAAAATGAAACATGCAGAGTGTGCACAAGCACTTCTTCTACTGAAAGCAAACCTACCTACTCTACTCTAACTGGAAGCAAAAGCAAGCTAAACAAACCCTGCAATTGGTTGTGAGAAATAGCTTCCCTTTCTCAAAAGTGGCAGCCATGCAATTGATTTGGAGCTGATCATGGCTGTTAGGATGAGTGGAAAATCAACAAGAAGCTGGTATTCCACCCAAATCATCAAGGTATCAGCTGAAGGCAAATTCAATACCTCTTTTAGTTGCTCTGCATTTGGATTGAAGAGGTATGACAGCTGATCCTTGGTACTTTGTAGCTCATCCTCATGCTTAGAAGCAAGCATGACTGGTTGTGACTTCTCCTTTGGCTCCAATGAAGCCAAATACCTGATTGGGCAAGGTTTGATCCATTTGATATGCCCATAGCTCTGATTTTATACTCCAACAATGGAGTTCTCTTCAGGACCCTCTTGAATGGATGATATGGAAGAAATGGTGGAATTCTTCTGTCCTTTCTCTTCCTCTAATGAAGAACATAAAAGATTAAAATCTTCCAGTCTTGATTCAAGAGTGTTATAAGATGCAGGCTGCTGCAAATGAATGTTCTCCTTCGTGACAATAGACTCTTGTGTTTGGAATGTGGATGATGAAAGAGAGAATGGTGGAAACTCAACCGGCTCTTCTCCATCAAAACAGTCCTCCAAATCTGACAGATAAACTACCTCATGACTGTCCTGCTGCAAATGTTCAACTTCCTCCATGGTGTCTTCTTGATCTGTAACTTGACCACCATGGTTTCCTTCATCCTCCAACATTGAGTTTGAGAGATCAAACTCCTCTTCGACATTGGAGCTAGAGAGAGATGAAGTAGAAAGAAGAACTGAAGGTTCTCCTGTAGCCTGCTTTGTGCTCAAAGCCCTTGGATCCGCAATTTTCTCTTCCACAGCTAGATTGTGCTCCTCTTCTTTTGGATTTGGAGCAACTTCTCCTTCCTCCAATGTTTGAAGACAATCTTGCTCTTGATTGAACTCTTCCTCCAGCATGAAGTTTGTCAAGTCAAACTCTTCAATCTGCTGCTCTAGAGGACAAGTTGGGACTGCAAGATCTTCTTCTTCTGCTGCAACAAAATCAGTCCTAACCACCATTTGTTCAACCTTAGCCTCTTCTGTAGGCTTAACCATCAAGGGGATCTTTGTTATCCCAAATTTGGCAGCCAAACTTACTAAGCTTTTAATCATTTCTTCTTTTCTTGGCTCTTCCTCTTGCTGTCCTTGATGACTGAATTTTGCAATTTCTTCTTCCCACATGGAATTGGGAATGCAAGAGGAGGGATGGGTTGTAACTCAACCTGATTTAACATTTTTGTGGTGGTGGAGGAGTTGAAACCTCTTGTTTCTTTGGAGGAGGGGGTATTTCATTTAGCTCTTGTGGAGGGGGTTTGGATTTGGAAGAGAAGAGGGCGGAAAAACTGAGATGGGATGGAAGACTGAGAGATGGAGACATGGGATCAACATTTGGGACAGCAGATGGAGAGTTTAAAGCTTGACACTGCTGAGATGAAATAGATTGGGAAAGAGGAAAAGAAAAGGCATGAGAAGGTGTGCTTACTCATTGGCAAGGTTGCTGAATACTCCTCTCATACACCTCTATTTCTTCAATCCACTTTGCAAGCAAAGGCAGCATTGCAATCATGAAGTCAAGCTTCTCCTGAGGGCTGTAATGCCTTGGAAAAGGTCCCACCCATGGACAAGGTGCTCTGCAACCGATTCCAAATGCTTTCATCTGTGCCTGAGCCCTGGACTGCACTATGTTTACCTCCATCTTTTGGATTTTCTCCAACAGACCAGCATCTTGCATCTGATGGTCTTCATTGTATGCATACTCTTGCTCTTGGAAGGCTCCATAGCCAAACTGACTTTGGCACTGCTGCTCATATGGGTATGCATACTGATCTTGAATCTGCTCAAAATGTTGATTTGGAGGATTTGTAAAACATGTTGGAGGTGGAATATACTGCTGTTGTTGATGTGAATTCCATGATGGAAATGAAGTCATGATTGCACAACTTCATAGAATGAAAGAATGATGGAAGAGATGGAAGGAAGAATGGATAGAAAAAGAATGAAAATGAATGGAAAGGAAGGTCTGCAACTTCAGAGATGGGTTGTTGACCAGATGGAGTCACCAGATGTGTTTGCAAGTGCCTCCAAAGGCTGAAATCTTCACAGGAACACACCAACCTACAAAAGATGAAGTGGAAGACCTCTAAGGTCCCACGGGCATGCCAAAATTGTTGATGGTCACACGGTGGCTTAATATTTTCTATTTGATAATGAGACACCTCTGAAAGATGAAACTCTAACTTCTGTGATGTCCCACCGGGCGTGCCAAAACTGTTGATGCAGAATCACAGCACCCCTGGATGCAGATCAGGCTTCTAGGTTGATCACTCAAGCATCCAGTGTGATTGCACAACATGGAAACCTCTCTCCAAGCATGGGACTTGTGAAACTAAGAGAGGAATCTCCAGAGAAGGCTGGTTCCTGCTCCTAAACTACCTGCCACAAGCTATTCCAGTGCAGGCAAGCTAATCTAATCCTAATCTAACCATGCCAAGGAGAGAGAGAGAGAGAGAAGGGAAAAACACAAAAATCCTACACTAAAACGGTGATACACCAGAGAAGGAGAATGTTGGACATCTATCAAAACTGCCATGGGACAAAGAGAGGTGAGCAATGGGAAGGATGGACAGATGCATCACAAACCCAAGGATAGATTTCACACAGAAAAAGTCCCAAAACTCCATGAACACAGCTCCAAACCTACAATGAACATTCAAACATGCACAAATACCTGCAATGAAGAGAGGCAAGAAGAGAACAAACAAAAACGAGAAAGGATGGACAGATGCATTACAAAACACACTTTTTGTTGCTCCAGAAGTTTACACAACATCATTTCAATAGTAAAAGGCAAAAAACACCATTACAGAGCAAGGGAGGAGGTTTAAACTCCATTTCCAACCCTAGAGAAGAAAAGAAGGGAGGCAAGAGCAGGAAAAGATGAACAACTTGTAATAAAATGAGCCAAATCTAGATTTTTACATTGCATGTCGAGCCGAGACAAAAACGTGGGAAAATGTGTAAGCCTATTCCTCATTGACTGCAGATGCATTAAAATGGAATGGGATACCTTACTAACCCATACCCTGCCATCTCTGACTGATTTGGAGGAGAATGCGACCCATGTGCATTAAACTGGTTGTTGAAACGTCGCTTTTGGCCATGAACACGCGTCAGAGCTGTTTCTCAATTTTCTCCCTCCAGACTACACCAAAACTCGAGATTAACCCCAAAATCATGTAGAGAATTTCACAAGCTTTCCGTTGATATAAAGAACGTGCAAATCTGAGTTCTGGATCGAAAGATATGATGATCTGAAGATTTAGGGCACGGAACAGACCAAAACAGATTTTGAAATCTTTCCCGCGCTCTGCCACATGGATGACACGTGTCAAGCGCTGATTCGCTGAATAATTCTCTCTCCTCCACCTTTCCGCGGGCTTTCCTTTGAAATTTCCTTGTGGGCCCTAGCTGGGACACGTGGCATTATCCCATTGGTTTGGGCTGACCCTTCAAAACTCGCCCTTTGACTTTTTGACTCTTTCCCCTGCGACACGTGTCGTGATCTGGTTGGTTCTCAGCCCTTTCGGCTCCTTCGCGCCCTTCGCATCTTTATGTCCCGGATGTCCCAAACTGCTTGGGCCAAAAAATTCCGATCCGCCCGAAATGGGCTTCCTCGTCCCTCATTTGGCTGATGACACGTGGCGTTGTTTGATTGGCTTTCGGCTCCTTTGGCGATCCGCGTCCCGCGCGTCCCTTCGTCCCGGATGTCCCGATCTGAAATTTTTCTGTTTCGGTGAACGGCTGGCCAGTTCACGTCATCACGGCCCAAATGTCCTAATTGCTTCAGATGTTTGTTCTCATTTCGGCCGATCCGGCCGGTTCATGTACTTCGCGTACTTCAGCCCGATTGTCCCAAATGCTTCACGGGCCGCCTGGAGGCTTTTCGGCCGATCCACGCCTAGATGTCCCAAATGTCCCGACTGCCCCTAGGACTAGGACTTAGTCATTTTTTATGATTTTTCCTGGCTCAATCTACATGCTTGGAACTGTCAAAACTCTTATGCATGTTATCGAAATTTACCTGGGGGGGTGAAATTTGGATAACAAGAACCCGATACAAGCAATCGTTCAACATCTCAAGGTCCTTGATTTATCAAAATTGCCTCATTAGCCAAGGCAAGAAAAAGAATTCTTGTGCACACGGCCTCATGGTTTTATAGCAGAGAGAGAAACATGTAACCAATATATTGAGGTAGCCCAACCTAAGGTGATCTCGATAGTGGATGAAATGACACCCGCAAATTATGAAATGAGCACAATTCAACTATGCTCGACTACTCATGAAGGGGATTTACATATGTACCAGCAGTATTCTGCTCATTTGGTGGCAAGGAACAAAGAATAGAAGGAAAATATTGAAAAGCTAAAAGAGTAGGTGCATACCCTTTCATCCTATGTAAAAAACTTGGTGGATCCGAGTGCCTAAGAAATTCCTATCGAAGAAGTTACACCTATTAGTAGATTCATCCTAGAATCTATCAAGAGAGCACAAGATCTCATGGTGCAAGGACGAGATAATAACAAATGGATTGGTACAATTTTTAAAAAGGAAAATTCGGTGCTCTAAGAGGTAGTCAAAATATTTTCCTACATGTGTGCAATTGTAAATAGAACACGTGTGCTTAGAGAAGATTTTGAGAAAGAAAGGGATCACTGGGGTCCTCTATGTCCATTGGTGAGTGAAATGAGAAACACTCACTCTCAAGAGTTGATTAGCAAGAAGGTTTTTGGCACCCCTTCTAAAGACTTGTCATGCATATGGGCAAGGGCCTTAGAAATCATATTTGAAGAAATCAATCGAGTCATCATCGAGTTGGATGAAAAAGAGGAACATGCGTACAAGTTGTAGGATAGTATTAATTACCAAATTCAAAATTTGGAGTTCTGCAATGGGATAAAACACAATATTTGATGATTTTATTGGGCCATTCAAAGAATATGTTAAAAAATAGGCATGTAATCCATTATCCTTCAATAAGGATACCCTATAATTCCTCTTAGGGATTCATGGCATCATTACAGAAAAGCATCCATCATGGTTTAGAAAGTGCAAATATATCAATGACATTTTTGATGGGTGGATAGAGACTCTAAGCTATGTGCATATTCCCCACGCCGATAGAGACGAACCTATAGTGACTCATTTCAGCAAGGAATTTGGAGAAATAGAGATCTTCTCAACAATGCAAGATGGAGACCGGCCAAAAAGTGAGATCAAGTCTGCTAGAGCAACTCATTCTTTTGCATTATTCTTTCTTCTTCTTCTTCTTCCTTCTCTCTCTCTCTTTCCTCCCCCCAAATTTCTCTCTCTTCAACATTCTAATTTTCGTCAAAATTTGTAATTTTTAATATGTCTTTAAGTCAATTAAAAGTGACTTTAGAAACATGATGTAAAAATTAAGTTTCCTTGTTTTTATAAAAGGGACTTAATATTTGATAGGAATGTGAATAGTCTAAAGTAAAAAATAGGACATATGAAAGGTCACTAGGAAGATGAAGAGTTGTTCCTCTTCTATAAATTGTAATGAGCTCCTCATTTGAGCTTCTTCTAAACTTCTGAAATTATTATCTTTCTAGTTGGTTGTATTATTGTAAATTCATGAGAGAGTTATTGCTTACTTGTGAGTGAAAAAGAGTTAGCCATTTTCTACTATCTCCCTCTTTAATTTCCTCAATTCCTCACTATGTACAACTGTGATTTTGTAAGCTAATAAAGGAAGAAATTTGTGTTTTCCAAGGCATATGAATGTGTACGTCTTTATACGTATGGTTTCCTCTAGCCAGTGGCCCCAAAATCATGTTGTTTTCTTCTTTTAAAATGCATGTGTAAGATTTCTAACTGATATGTAAGAATCTGATTTTCTACTTGCAACATTAGTTTCCCTACTTCATATTCTCACTCCCTTTCCCACTCTCTTGAAAAATTCCTCTCTAGTAAGAAATTTCTAGCTTTTCCATAGGGTCAATGGAGTTCCCCTATTAGATCCCTGGCCGCAAGGCCACCATGGATAAAACTCACTTTACTCACGCATACAAATATGGAAGATGCGCCTTTTAATTATAAAGACTTCAACTCCTAGAGCGTTGGAAAGAAATCCATAGATTTTTCTACCCGACAAGTTTTCTCACCAACATTCCTCTACTTTTGACTAGGACTTCTTGTGGCCTCCAATATCACGTGAATTGTCACCTCGTGAGATGAGTGGTGACCTCATATGAACACACATTATTGTAATCATTTACTACTTATAAAGTTTCACAAATAAGGGGTTATCACTATTTATCTCGGGTGTTGTATTACACTCGGATGCATTCTTGGGTGAGTTTGATGTCTTTCCACCTTGTTTTTATTCACACACCCTTCTTCTTGTGTAACTTTCACTTATTTCTTATACATCATGGAGGACACTCTTTCTAGACATGAGCTTTAGAGGATCACTTTACAACCTCTGCCACTTATTCTTGAGAGAGAGCACTACACATAATGGCATGCTTCAATGGAATACTACTATGCCTATAAGGGTATTAAACACTTCTTGGTTGGGCTAGTTCCTACACATATTGATCATCATCATCATGAGTACTTTCTTGACGATTGTGACCATGTTATTAATCACTTGATGTTGCATGTCACCAAACCTCTCTCGAACTCACGTGGTAGACTCGAGATCCTCCCATCACATCTAGAGAATCTTTCAATCCTTATTTGGAGACCCTTCACATATTATTATAGTTGTTACTTATAATATAGTTATCTCCTCTTCTTATTCATGTGATGATAGTTCCGTTAACAAAAACTTTCTTTCCTCCACTTTTGAGGATGAGGATTGAACTTCTAGTTTGATCTTTGAGAGTACTATAGATGGATCCTCTCCTCCTTCTCTCACTAATCCAAAGTATGTCACCACTTCCCACTTCTCATTAGATATCAAGCAGTCACACTTCTAGCCTCATACGGTCATTGCACCGGTCTCTTTTCCACTTCTAGTGTTTGATCCCCTTTCCACACCTCTTCCTTCATGCATGGATTACTTATACATGTCGACATCACTCTTTTTTGTCGAGCCCCCTTATTATGATGAGTATTTTCCGAGCTTTGTCATATTTTCATAATATCAAATTGTGATGTAGTATAGGTTCATCATCCTTCAACGAGATGTTTCGGATGAGTCCGTCATCTCCTTTGTTGTAAGTTCCCCTTTTGGGTCTCTTAGCACTACCACTTTTAAGATATATTTGTTGATCCACCCTTTCTTATAGATCCTCTTTCTATTTTAGGGGTTTTTTCATTGCCTTCACATCACTCGAGAATCCTTTTGATGGATTATCCTCTTTCTGATATGAAAATTCTACACACATGGCATTACCTTTGGTTCCTTAGCACTATTTTTCTATACATATGTCACATTTACATGGACCAAAATCAAATTTATTCATGTTTCTACCTTCGGTTTCCTTTACGGAGTGGATGGAATTCCAACACCCCATTTCTCTCCTTCCCAAGGAAACGCACATATTTTGGTGTAGATGGTTGTTCTTTAGTTCAAAGGAAGATGATCTCTTCATCGACACTCTTCTTGGAGACTTCCTAGAGTTACATATCTTAGATTCATTAATGGAATCTTCTGCATTCCTCTTGTCTACCTCTTATTCTCTTTTCTTTTTCCAAGAGATTTACTTTTAGTACATTGGTACGTTATAAGGATCCTCAGTTTCCAGTACCCATTGTTGGCATATTTCTTAGATTAGAAAATACATTCATCTCTTGTGGTGGATTTTTTTCCCACTAGGTTTTCCTTCACTACTTGATATCATTGTTGTTCATGGGTACCTCATTAGAATGTAGTGTCAGGACCCATTTCTCATTTCTGACTTACTTCCTCATCCTAAGTTACGATGAAGGGGGTGTTGGTGTGAGTCATTTTCCACACCACTAGGTAGGTCATCTCACTTAGGTGAGGTCATAGGTCTAGGTGTCATTTAGGGTCATCATGAGATTCCCTTACGTGTCAAGTGCATCATATGTGTCATATGGGAGTTACTTTTCATTCTAGGAATGTAACTCCCTTCTCTAATTACGAGGTCATGAATACAGCACTAGGGGTTACACATCACCCTCTATATGTACACCTCCCCTCTTTTAGATATATGAGATGGCTCGAGATTCTTCCCCTTTTTGAATCCTTTCATGCATGATGTATGGTTGATGATCTCTCCTTCATGGTACCTTGACATGCTATTGGATTACAACTCAATCGATGTTCACACCACCCCACATGATCCTCGTACTTTACATTTTTCATTCTCCTTATTTTTTAACTCTAGTGCATTGGTGTCGTCATTGATGTCAGGTTTCATTGATGAAAAAGTGTAAATGGTGCTTGGTGTTCACTGAGTGGTTTCAGGATGATTTAAGGGTACTAAGAGCTTGTTCAGCGAGGTAGGCGCCCATTGGAGGTATAGAGAAGCTTAGTTTAATTTTATAAGGTTCTCTATAGGTCTAAAATGGTATCTTAAGGATGTACAAGATCTTCTAGGGTGATCATTAGGTCAGATGTTGCAAGTCACAGTTGGAACTAGTCCATTTAGGCTTAAATCTATATCCTAATAAGGTGTAAGAGCTCAAAGAAGGCCATGAAAATACTAGGTAAGCATGGTAGAATCCTAGAAACACTTTCTAAAGAATTTATGAGCATCTACAAGGCATACTTTAACTCTTGGAGGAAAATTTGTAGATTTCACTAAAACTGCCCTTGAGAACTAGTAGTGGAAGCTTAGGAAAATGAGATTGGTATTTATTGTACAAGATTATTTATGATTAATCAATCCATAGAGTGTGTAAAGGAGGTTTTTATTTTCTTGGGTCAATTTTCATGAATTTTTAATAATATTGTTGAAGATATTCAAGTTTTACCAAAATCAGGTAAAGTGAGAAGGGATAAAATAATGACCTGTATTCTTAGCACTACAAAAATTTCTAGGAATCCTTTAAATAGATAATAAGAGTAATTTTTGAAGATAACTCCAATACTGAACTTTTGCAAAATTTTTGATGTCAAATGGTTAAGGAATAAAAAAGTTATATTCATTTTTCTATCAGTGATCTTACACTCCAAAAATATCCTTCTTATAGAATGATAGGCATAAAATGACTTATTTGACCTCCAAATCAATTGGGAATGTCATGAAAACCACTCAGAGTCATAGATAGGTCCTCCTAGTCTAGGTTTATGACTTTGGTTCTTCTCAAACATGATTGTTATGTACGTATTCTTCCCTATTTTGAAGAGTATTAGTTATACAGTGTTATTTTGATCAATACAAGATGAATCTCCTGATGTGGAAGAAGGTATGTGAGGTGATCTTAGGTTTGATGAAGATTATTGAGAAATTTCATTGTATTTTTAGTGTGAATTCAATCAAAATTCCACCTCTACCTCCAAAAAGACCTTTAAACTAGCCTTTCATGACACTTCAAGAAAGAGTTTATGTATACGCATGCTTTTGTGTTAAGAAATAGATATGAACACCCTCTACAAGTCTAGGATGAGTTTTGGAGCTCACATTTTCTTTGGTGAAGTGATATGTGGTCCTTGTTTTCATGACTTTACAACTATCCTATAAGGTTATAGTCAAGTAGACTAAAGTCTGAGCTACAATTGTGCATTTCACCTCATAACCATTGTTTTCAAGTCTTTAGAGATGGTGTACAAGATCTCCTTGAAGCACTCTGTCATGAATGATCATCAAAGTGAAGTTTTGTTAGAAGGAAACCTCCAAATTAAGACTGCCTTGTGTTGCCTTAAGAAACAATGCACACAGTCTCTGATTTGCATGCCTTTCATGTCAATACTTACTTTGATTGTTGATTTCTCCTACTATTGTAAGTTGTAATATGTAAGATGTTATGGTATTCTCATATAATTACTAAGATTATT
The DNA here is from genome assembly GCA_018340775.1 of Taxus wallichiana var. yunnanensis. Classification (NCBI taxonomy): domain Eukaryota; kingdom Viridiplantae; phylum Streptophyta; class Pinopsida; order Cupressales; family Taxaceae; genus Taxus; species Taxus wallichiana. The sequence goes on along the minus strand of CM031234.1, from coordinate 228,379,463 downwards.
TAGACAAAGGATCAACCAAGTAGAACATATCATTTTTACACTTTGGTTCTCTTAATTATCGTGACAATCAAGACTATGATTTTTCCTTAAGTCATGAAGTTCTCCATTCATCAAATGCAAGAGAAGTCTTTAAGATTAAAGTAAGAATCTTAAATGAATTATTTATACACTTTTTAAGCATAAAAGTGAAGAATTGAGTATTTAAAGTCTTCATACATATGTCTAGGGTTTGATCCTTAAAACCCTCACTGAGAAATGCCTTGAAGATCAAGTTAGTCTAATTGTGGTGGCATGTTATTTGACAAACATGGAAATGGAAAGTTGTCAAATTCATTATCCTCCATGAAATAAGTTTCTAAAGGTACGTGTTTTTGAGAAAGTGTGTGGATCTTTTGAATCCTTGAAGATCATCTATGTATTAACAAAACTACGCATGTCCCTATTTGAGTGTATGACCCATGAAAAAGAGTTATGTTGTCATGTCCTTTTGGGTAAATTTTGTTGTTCTAAATTATTTCAGATCAAGAATCTCAAGATGTGAAAATTGTTGAAAACCTTCTATCTGCTATATGCCAATATCATGCAAGTTTGTGTTTGAGATCCACTGGGAGTGTGTTAGTGATAACAAAGAAGAAGGTAGAAAATGATTCTTTTGTTGTTTTTGGAATATCTTCAAGTTGATTCGTTGATAAAAACCTCTTTAAAACCTTGTGTTTCTTATTACCCATCTTGGTGTGTGTCCTTAAGGTTTCTTCTCCTCTTTATTGAAAAGCTGTGTTTACTAGTTCATGCACCTAATGCAGTCTTATGAGCTCTTATGACATTTGAAGAATAAATAGCGAAAAATGATGAAGTTTCAAGTTTTGTAAAGGAGTTTAGAAGTTTTTGTAACATTCTATCAGATTGATAACACTTGGATAAGTCTTTGTGTAATAACCCTTTTGAGGTTTTTTTATTGAATATTCTATTTGCAAATTTGAAAATGCAAATTACAACAGATGTAGACAAAACCAATGACTTATACTAGTTTAAAAAGATGCAAAAGACACAATAAAACACATCCACACAACTCGCCACTATTTTATATATGATATTTGATATTTTTAGAAGCCAATATAACCAACAAACACTGAAAACACACTGCTGGAAATGAAATACACACTAGAAATTGCAGCCAATTATGAAATATAGATATAGAAGTCTCCAAAAATAATGCAACTCAAGATTCTGGCCTTTAAGCTTATGAAAAATCTGATTACAAAACCCATTTGCAACAATAATTTTCTTATGTCCTCAAACCCTACCCTAGGTAGGTCGCTCCACCCTAGAAAAATAGTATAACTGTTGGAAATGCCAAAAAGATCTTCAAATCAGCTTCCTTCTTCAATGCCAAATGGTGATGAAGGGTTTTTCATCCTTCACCCAAGTCTAATGAAGGGTTTTTGTCCTTCAAGAAGACCTCACATGAGGGTTTTCATCCCCAAGTGGATGACTAAGGAGCAACAAGCTCTCTTTGCCAAGTATAGAGAAAATACGCCAAGCTAGTGTATAAATGATCTCTCTCTTCTCCTTTTATAACTTTCCTTTGGCGCCAAAACTCATTTAGGCAAGGCCGACCTGTATAGAACAAAAGAACACTAAAGAAAACATTATAATATTAGATAAAATATATTATAAAGTGCTCAAGGGTCTTCTCCTTCATTTCTTCTTCTTTTCCATGGAGAAGGGATGGCAAGAAGACCAATTTCCAACTCTTAGGTGGGAAAAAGGGACATTACAGTCCTCCCTCCCCAAAATTGATTTCCCTCAAGCAATTGCAAACTCCTTACATCCGCTGTAACAATGTTTTTCTTCTTGACATTTTGATGTCAAAACCCAAAAGCTTGTACATTGTTGACCCATCAACAAGATATGGCCTAAATTTGACCAAGACATGCATAATGGCCATCATCTTCTCATCATAGTTGTGAAGATTCAACTCATGTTTCTTGAGTTCTTTATTTTCCAATGCAACAAGATGCTGATTTTGCATTAGAACAACCCCTATTCCTTCATTGTATGCATTGAATTCCACCATAAATGTAGAAGAATCAGGTACAATAAACATTTGGCATGAATACATTACTTCCTTGAGTTGTGAAATGGAGATGGGAGGAGGCCAACCAAGTATGGAGTGTATCCTTTGTTGCTCCACATGTACCCCTCGAGGCTCTATGATATACCCTTGGTCCAACATTTTTCTCCAACCAAACCCACATTTAAATTTCTTTGCAAGTAAAGATTGTTGTCCTAAAGCACTCATTATTATGTTAAGGTGTTGTAGATGTTTTACCCATGCTTTGCTACATCTCAAGACAACATCAAAAGAAACAAGCACCAATTCCTTCAAGTACTTACCAAATATGAGGTCCACATATGATTGGTAAGTGGTAGAAACTGAAAATGGCTCTAGAAGGACTGAGAATATGCAATCAGCTGTTATATTCATTCTAAAATATGTGAGAAGTGTACCTTCTTTCTTCACACATGTATGGGTGTGACTGCTCCAATGACTATGTTTCATTTTCCCTTCATTCTTTATCTTCCTCATGATGTTGTTTGCAACATTCCTCTGTGTATTCTCAGCTAAAATCAGTCCCTTCTCTACTACTGGAAATGAAACAAAATCAGATTTTCCTTGCTTCCTTCCTTCTTGGCTGTTAGCTTCTTGAAAAGGCTTCATAGGCTGCCCCAACTTTGGTACTTTGGGATGAGATAAAAAACCCTTTGGCTGCCCTCCCATTGCTGTTCTGATCTGCCCTTCTTCCCTCATGGTTTTTGATGACAAATCTGTCCTAGGAGTTGCACTTTCTAGATCCCATGACTTCTTGATTGTTTCTTGCAAGGAAGATGAGTCTAAAGCCCTCACTAAACTCTTTAAGGGTTCAGTCAGCTCTTCTACCAACCCTATCATGAGTCTCCATTCTGATTTGTGCAACTTATCACAATAGTAAATCTGATTTCCTCTAACCAGATTTAAGGGTGAAAATTAAAATCTGCCTAGCATTATTTCCTTCTTTCCATTCAAAATTCAACTCTTTATACAAGCAATGCATGCCCACACCCCTATTTACTTCTTTAGAATTGTTTCTCAATGAAAACATATACAACCCATCCTTAGGAATTGGAAAGAGAATTACATCACAGCTGTAATAATACCTTCCCTTCCTTAGCTCTAAAATGACAAGGGCAAAAAACCACAATGCAACAACTGAAATTACCTTGTTCGTGGCCCAAGATGGAAGAGGCATTCTTCTCATGTCCCGACCTGTCTTTGTCACTTCGAAAGGCACGTAGTAGGGACCAAGGTTGTTGAGGATTGTAATCCAACAATGTATAACAACTCTTTTATCACAATATTTGTGCAACAATTTCTCTATTTCCCATGCATCCATTTTGAAGGTGACTTCTTCACTATCCAAGCCCCTTTGATTCCATACTTTCCCTTTAAAAACATGTGCATCAGCTAGCTCATAGACCATATGAAAAAAGAAAGTTGTTACCTTCCCAAATAAACCGTAGGCCTTGCCAAGAAGACAATTCCTATTCCACCTTTGTACCCAAACATTCAAGGATGAGGTCACCAACAACATTGATTTTAAAATGAGACCTTTTTCCAGAATTTACAACAACACCTATGCAGAAACAATATTGGGGTTGAACCCAACCATCCATACATTCGTTATCACAAGAGATACTTCCTATCTCCTATTTCTTGGAACATGCTGATCATAAGAACATACACATGGCAGCGACATGGGAAAGAGCAATGAGACTAAAACATAGTTACCCTTCTCAACCAGTTGTGTATGGATGCAACATACCTGAACTGACATACTGATAGGAAATGAATTTGGGATTCTTTTGTGCCATGGGCTGCTCGTGACCTTCGTAGGACTCAGAAATTCTGAGTTAGAACCAACACTTAGAAAATATGCTAAAGGTACCTTATTTCCATGGATTTGCTTCTTCATAATGTTGTCCTCATAGGCCCTTTGCGATTCTCGTTGGACTGTAACCTTGATATCAGAAGGCTGCTTGTTTGTTTCTTGTAATTTTGGAGGATCAATTTCCATTGATAACCCTCTCAAATATCTCACCATTTTGATGATTTGAAAAGGGTAAGTGCACCAATCTTGGGGGGCCAAAAAGAAGACAAGAAATATAAAATGAGCAAAACACAATTGCATTTTTCAATAATGTGATCACATTACATTTTTTTGGTTCAGTAATTCACAAACCTAAAAATGTACGCATTTTAATAAAATATAAATAAAAAAGGCTCAAGCCCTATTCATTTTATTTTCTCCCAAAAGTGAGTTTGACAGAAAAATCCTGTACTCATGTTTTATATTCAATTGCATCTAGCTCCCATGATCATCTGAGAATCACCGCGAAGATCAGAATTGACAATGGCGCCATGGAGAAGAGGTAGGAAAACTTATTTTCTCTAGATTGAATTCAAATTTGGTAATTACATAGTAGAGTTTGAATGGAATATATTTTATTTAGTTTTACAGTTCCACCTCAACCAAAACCAAACCCTACAATTATTGTGAACCCTCCTAGCCCTCATATAGTTGTTGAACATCCCCCGGGTAGTCAGGAGGATTTAGAAACCCATATAGTGGAAAACAATATTGAAATTGAGGAATTAATAAAAATGATGGATTCCCATTCGCCTCTCTTGCAAACACATTGGAGGTATTAGTGGCTCAAGTTGACATGGAAACGAGTCAAATTGATTGTTGGACATCTTATAGAGAGCATTGTAGGGAATATTACACCAAAAAATTATCATATGTGGATGTAAAGAAAAAGAAATTACAAAAGACCTCATATGTTCCTTATTCACTAGACCCCCGAACCAATTTTCATGTTCCATTTTCATGCAAATGGTTTCCAATCCACTGGTGCAATAGTGATTTGATTAAAAATAATTTTTGGGACTGATGGTGGATGGTGTTTGATTTTCCACCTTGCAATAAAAACAAGGTTCCACTATCCTTTTGAGGATACTCTATTGTGATTTTATCCTCAACAAGATCCTCAACTATTTTGATTTCTAGGATTTAGAGGGTGAGGAAAAGGGCTCGCATAGGATCGACCAGGTGCACAATGTGCACCTATTCAATAGGGTAGATTCCCCACACGAAATCCCCCTCACTCTGAGACTATCCCTCTAGTAGTGAAGGAGACAATAGAGATTTATACACTCCATGCGCTTCAAGGGATATCTAATACCCTTGTCTCGACATATGTGAGACATTTCGATCCATATGTTCATGGAGGTACACAGAGTATTCCCTTAGGCATTACTAACATGAGGCCACATATTTTCTCGTCTTGTGGTAACATATGCTTTGAGCCCGAGGAGGATGATACTTTCATGCATACTAGTGTTGGTGGAGTTTTTTCTTGTGGTACACATGATAATGTTGTTATTTCAGACATATTTTTAGTGATACATTTGGATTCCCAACATCAATGACACGTTCACTCACGGTATTTGTTATTTTTTTATTATGTATGTTACAAAAATATCGAGAACATGTTGGTCAGTCGAGAATATGGAACTTAATGAAGGAAATACAGAAGGTTCACACAAGAGAGAAGATCACATTCAAAGGCATGGACGTATTGGAAAGGATCACGTATGAAATGTAAAATGAGTTCGAGACTTAGCCATTTTCATGATGAGGATCTATTTTTGGAGATAGCGTGTGGAGCACACAAACTAGTCAAAGACTTGTGTGACACACATTAGATATTTTTGGAGGATCAACTATGAAGTTCTTTACATGGACACAGGCCGGGAATAGATCTACTACTATCAGTTAACTAAAAGTAGTCTATTGTCGGTGTACTTTCATGTGTTATTATTTTATAACGACGTGTCACTAATAATAACATGTGAACTATTTTGGGATTAGATAAATTGTGAAGGGCAAGTCCCCACCCTTATAAATATGTATTGAACTGTGTAAGCATAAAGATATTATGATAACTATGTTATAGGGAGATTATGTTGCCAAATATGATACGTGCATGAGCGTATGCTATTGTTATTATAAAGAAGCTTCTATGTATTAATTAATTTAATAATGGATATTATGGACTGAATCAAGGTGTTATCATGGTTATAGTTTAGTATTTCATGCTTGATTTCATCATGATTATCTTTTAAGTTTGTTATTCTATAGATCTAGATTTGAACATGCACTATAGAATGATATATTAGTCACGAATCTGAATGCCTTAAGTCTTCATCATGCTAAAATCTTGCAATAACAACCCTAAAGAGGGGCCCAGTACCTTTGCGCACTTTGGGTGAGTGCTCAGTCTAGGCTGAGTGATGTGCCAATGTACCTAGGCTTGTATTGGTGAATTCTAGGCTGCATCATTGGTTCCATTGTTGGGACCTCTTTTTTAGTTATTTTCAAGATGGTTCGTGATGAAGACATATTGGTTGACCTTAAAAAGTGTTGACGAGTGGATATGCGATTTGGAAGAAGAATACACATGGAAATTCAACATTAGAGCTAAGTTTAATGCATGTGTGTGGGTGGAACAGAACATGTGTGACAATTTATATGAAATCTTTTTCACTATCTTTCTAGTAGAATTGTATGAGTGGCTGATTACTTATGCATCTAAGAAAAATTGGAGGTATCGCACACTTGTCTAGACGTAGGAATAATTTTAGGCCCTTTATGATGTTGATCTGATTTGGACTCACGTTGTGGATACGTGGTTCTGTGGTGTTTTGAATAGTTATATCTTGGAGTACTCAATTTCCACTTATTCATGCCCAGAGGTAGCTGAATTCAGTTTTACGATATCCAAGGGGAGCTTACTTACAAGGCATTCCACTGGTAATCAAGATCCTGATGGTAACTTTGAATTTGGAGAGTAAACCAATGGCTAACTAAACCCCACCATGCACGGGGAAGGAATAGGTTTGGTGAAGGATGGAAGACCTAGCAGCAAAAAGGGCAGAGAGAGGAAAGGTGGCTTAAGTATACTAAGGCACGTGAGAGGGAGGTAGAGAAATAATAGGAGGTTACGAGAGAAAATGGTGTTGTTGAGAAATATAGTTCGGGAAGGAGTGGAAGTTCATACATAAGACGTGAAACCTAAACCTCGGAACTCCCCCATTTAGGAAAACATGATAGGGAACCCTCCTCGGCATCATGTAGAAGCAACCAACAGAGACAACCTAGGCCATGAGCATGCATCTGAATCCACTTGGCAACCTTGCCCTTGCACTTGGTTTTCTAGCATCTAGTACAAAAAACAATCAATAAGCTAATTCAAGAAGTGGGAGAGTAGGAGCGAGTCTTATAAGAGGCTCAACATTGGTAGTGCAAATGGATTCATTGTTACATGGGAGTACCTTTTTGGGTATGTCATCGCGCAGAATTTAGGCATGCAAATTTTTGGACTATCTTTTGGGAGTAGTAACACTTCATAGACTATCGGGGTATAGTTCAGTTCTACTATTGGGACATAGAGAAGTACATCTTCTAGTCTAACCCTAGCTACAGTTTTAGATCAGGAGGTATAGGTGGCTCTAGCTCCGGTGGATCTGGTGGCTCTAGAGGTAGAGGAAACATAGGAGGCTTTGGATCGGGTGGGCAAGGTCCTCACCACCCTATATAGTATTTACATGGATATTTTTCTTCATCTTTTAGAGTATATAGGCATAAAAGACGCTGCTAAACATGTGCATATGTGTGAAATACTGTGGCACACAAAAGAAATCATGGATTTTTAGTGTAGGGAAAGCTAATTTTCTACTATGTTACAAGGACATGCACACAATTGGTACAGACATTTTGACCCTGACCAGACTTGCATAGACTATACATCTTTAAAATATGCATTCCTTAAAGAGTTTCACATCCCTAAGTTTGAGCAAAAGAGTATAAGTGCACTCAAGGATATTAAGAAAGGCACTATTGAAAGTGTCAGAGAGTATGATGCCCATTTTAAAACATTGTTATCTAAGCTTTCTTATGATATACATGCAAGCCAACATGCACAATGGTTTTTGGGGGTTGATTACCCCTTTTAGGAGGGAATTATCACATAAGACATACATTAATCCACGTAAAGCACTTGAAGTAGCCTTACGCATTGAGGAATTTGGAAGCATAGACACTAGGGTGAGCCCATTTTTAGAAGCATAGATCATAGCTATGACAAAGAAGTTGGAGAAACTATCGGAAAATTCAACACATGAGACGCACATATGGATTTGGTGCACAGATTATGAAGTAGAAGGTCACACAAATGATAGTTGTCCCCATAGATCGGTGTACTCATTGTTGTTGGATTGTGAGATATGCCATTTAAACCATGATGCTAGTTGTTGTCCCTTACTACAACGCGTGATAAGGAAGAATGTTTCAAGCTACTTGTAAAATCTGCAGGTCCACGACTCATGACACAAAATATTGTCGATTTATTGGTCAGATCCATGATGCTAGAGATATTGGTGTATGACGAGACAGAGTCTCGAGATAACTCTAAAGGAAATAATGAGCATTAGGACCAGGATCACAATCAGGTGTGCTATGATCAGAATAAAGGGTGTTTTGAAGGCATTCATGGCTAAAGTTGAGAATAATGTGGTGGATTTTGAGGACAAGGCCATGATGGTGGCAGAAGCGAGTTCCCTTGTGGAACATGTTATACTTTTAGATCTCTTGACCACTACAAGCGCGAATGCCTCTAGAATATTACATGTTTTTACGTGGAAAGAGGCATAGCTATAAGGAGTGCCCAAACTTGTATGAGCATCTTAGAAAGTAGCATAAACAAGAAAAAAAAAGGTGAAGGGATGGTTAGGATACAACACACTATGGAAAATCGGTGGGTGCCTAAGTTATAAGTAGAGTCCGAGGTGTTGCATGTAAAGATCACAACCGTGCTTTGAGGCGGCACTCGCTAGAGAATCATTGCAATAGAATCCTACCAACACTAAGGAGGAGGTTCTTCATGTACAATACCATGACCTACGCATCGAGAAAGAGGTTTATCAAGAAACCATGGAGATAATCGGGAATCTTTAGGGTGAAATATAGTATTTAAAGGAGAAATCATGGAAGATGGAGTAAAAGAAAGCATTAGAGACAGTCCAAACTGATATGGATGACTTGAGAGAAGTGTGAAAATTATTACACTAGGATAATATCATTCCCCTTTGTTGGGGAATGGGTTAAAAGGAAACACTCCGTGCGTAAGTGTTGAGATTGAACAAAAGATCCTGCATGAAAATATTCCTCCTCATATCCTAGATTATGATAAGGAAATAACTCTGAATGTTGTTGTGGATGAGTGGCTATTGAGTAATATATTGATTGATACTGAGACATGGAAGTCAATGTTCTTACTTTATATGCACGGGTACAAATGGGAAGACCCCCATTATATTCATCCTTTAATGTATTGTTAATGGCTAATCAGACTAAGGCCACTCCCATTGGAGTTTTGAAAGATGCATCCATTACCATACAAGGAGCCAAATTCACTAGAGATTTTGAGGTTTTAGCACTGGTAGCTTTGTATAGCTTCCTAGATCTATTAGGGCATCCTTGGTGATATGAAAATAATGTTGATCTTCAGTTCAACAAGGGTTATATCATTCTTGAAAACATGGAGGAAAGAGTTATTATCCCTTTAACATATGGAAAAATTTTGCCCTATGTTGAGCCCTTAAGTGAAGAAGATCTTAAAAGGATTTATGTATGCGCCATCCAAGATCCAGAGATGCTTGATCCAACTAAAGAAGGAATAATTCAATGGGAGGATGCATAATCTATTAGTGATAATACAAGTGTTTCTTGTGATAATTGGGCTCATAGCACTTATGACTTAGTAGGGTGTGAAGTCAAGAGCATATTTCCTAAGGGTAGAAAATTGCGTTATATCGGGAGGATAGGTAAGCAACTCGGTACCTTGTTACACCGAGAGATCAAAATCCTATGGTATTCCTAAAAGTCTTAGAGGAACAATGGATAGACCCATTGGAAATAAGAAATATGCTAGCATATACACTACGTGGGACAATAGCACACTGGTGGGTGGACCACAAGGATAATCTTGTAAGATGGAATGAAATTAGGATTGCTCTTGCTACTAGGTTCTTCGGGGAGAAATGTACCTATTGAAATCTACACTTATCATGGCAATCAACCTGTTCAACACCACGTTCGAAGTGTGAGAGACTCTAGAAAGCGGGTCGGGAAGATTTACCACCTTTCTATGGGTGCATAAGTTTTATTCCACTTTATAAGGCTACACACGTGTTTGGTATGTATATGCAAAACTCCATAGAGAGACTAGAAATTGGCAGGATTTAATTGCAAGAATGGCCTAGACGTTTGACTTCTTCTCTACTAAACCTCCGGTGAAAGAAGCATTAAGAGTCATAAAGTGCTTAACTATGGGAGATAGTGCCAAGGTAAAAGAACTCCTTCAGGAGTTATTGGATGAAGGAAACTCAGGAGTACATCTTGTTGAAGAGACAGAGGCCGATGCCACACTACTTCAATGCACTTTCCTTGAGAAAGAAAAAATAAAAATGGTCTACTTAGTGGATGATGAAGAAGTAGAAAATATGGATGTAAACCATTCATTAGGTAGGCGTGAGGTGTCGGACAATGCAGATAAGACCATGCACTTCTATCATAAACCAATGAAGACAAAGAAGGTGAATATTGGGTCAGATACTAAGCCTAAAGAATCCATAATTGGATACTATTCATCGAGGCTCGAAGTGGTAAAAACCATAGAGTTACTAAGGGATTATCAAGACTTACTCCCTAGGGGGTACCATGAACTTAAAGGTGTGCATGAATCATTAGGGGAGATGAAGATAAGGCTTAAAGATGGTTCGCACCCAATTAGAAAGATACCCTACAGGATGAACCCCAAATTTCATGAAAATGTCAAAGAAGATATTGACAAAATGTTAAATTCTAGGATTATCAAGCCCCTTGATGAGTGAGAATGCATTAGTCCAATGGTGATTAGTATCAAGAAGAATAAATAGATTAGGATCTGTGTGGACTACAAGGAGCTGAATGATGCATGTGTGACTGATCCCTTTCCTACGCCATTCACTGAGGAAATACTAGAAGGTGTTGTAGGGCATGAAATATATTCATTTACAGATGGGTTCTCTGGGTATCATCAAGTTAGGATTTCCTAGGAGGATCAAGAAAAGACTACTTTTACTATTGAATGGGGTAGCTTCACCTATATTGTAATGCCTTTTGGTCTAAAAAATACGCTTGTTGTATTTTCATGCATATTTGTTCAAGCGTTCAAGGAATTTATTCACAACTTCTTACAGGTTTATTTAAATGATTAGATGGTGTATGGATTAGTTAAGGATCATTGTGAAAATTTGTGCTTAATTTTGAAATATGTAGACAGATTGATTATCTCTTTGAACATAAAGAAGTGTATATTTTCTACACTATTTGGAATACTATTAGGATACATAATCTATAAGGAAGGTTTATTGGTTAATCCAGCCAAGGTTACTGATTATTATAGGCCTAAGAGAGCCTACCAGTTAGAGTTAAGTGCATGATTTTTGGGTCATACATGATATTACAGAAAATTTATCAAAGGATATGCCAAAGTTTCCGCACCATTGGAAGAGTTACTAAAAGGGAAAGGTACGTTCTACTAGGGATAACTGCAACAACGCACATTCGGGACATTAAAGGAGAAACTTACTACCACACCTATTCTACATTTTCCTTCATGGGGCAAACCATTTCATGTACATGTGGATGCCTATGGCACAACCATTGGCGTGGTGTTAGCTCAAATTGTAGAAGGTATTATAGATCATCCTATTTTTTTCTAGTACAAACCTAAATCCTCCATAATAGAATTACACAACTACAGAGCGTGAAGCTTTGTCAATGATCTATGTGCTACATAAATTCTAACAAGTACCTACTAGCTACACCATTCATCTTTTATACAGATCACATGGCATTGAAGTATTTGGTAAACAAGCCCATTCTATAAGGGCGCATATGCAGGTGGGTACTCTTATTTCAATAATTTAATTTCACAATTGTGGTAAAACCAGGGAAAAGTAATTTTGGACCAGACCATTTATCTAGAATACAATCAGGAGAAGAAGCATAGGAAATTAAAGATACCATGCCAAATGCATAGTTATATAGGTTACAATGAGTGCCATTAGAACTAGAGGACATTGATGTCTTTCTACAAATAGGTATGGCACCAGAAGGAATGAAATCCTTGGAGAAGAAACAACTTGCTATATGCGTAACCCCTACATGTTGATTAGCGGTGACCTATACAAGTTAGGTCGGGATGAAGTATTGTGTCATTGTGTACTGGAATATGAGCGCAAAAATATTATGGAAGAAGCTCATGGTGGTATTGCAAGTGATGCCACTATGCACAAGATTCTACTCATTGGATTATGGTGGGAGACCCTGTATAAAGATTGCAAGGAATTTTGTAAGGATTGTGATCATTTTCAACGTCTTGGGAAACTAGATAAATGAGATGAAATGCCTCTAAGACCCATTACTAGTGCATAACTATTTGAGAAATGGGCTATAGATTTTGTGGGTCCTATTTCACCAACTATGCGTAGAACTGGATCACGCTACATCATAACTTGCATGATTATCTGACAAGGTGAGTAGAAGCATCACCTACAAAGGATTGTACAATGGCTACAACAGCCTAGGTTTCTATGGGAAAATATTATTACAAGGTATGGATGTCCATTAAGTTTGACTATTGATAGGGGTACACATTTTCTTAATGAGACAATCAGAATTTTATTGGATTAATTCATGATTGCACACCATAATACTACACCCAATCATCCTCGGAAAATGGAACTACCGAGGCGTTCAACAAAATTTTGAGCCAGATATTGAAAAAACTCTGTGATGTTAGAAGAAAGGATTGGTATGATAAAGTATCTGTAGTACTTTGGGCATATCAAACAACATATAAAAGGTTGAACAAAGCCACACCATTTTAGTTAGTGTTTGGTATAGAAGCAGTTCTTCTTATGGAATTTATGTTACCTTCTTTGTGTATTATGTGCCTTTGGAGGTCTTGTTGTTAAGAAAGCATAAGAAGAGAGGATTGAAAATTTAATCAAGTGGGATGAGCTATGAGCCATAACACGTTGGATTAAAAACAAGAGAATTCAGGTAAAAAGCATGACATGACAGGCACATCAAGGATAAAAAGCTTGAGATAGGACAGATGGTGCTCCTTTATGATTCTAATTTTTGTGCCATCTAGGAAAACTCAAGGTACATTAGTTGGGGCTATATGTTATCACTCACATACTCAAATTAGGCGCTTGTCAATTAGAGGCACTTGATGGAATACGGTTATCCGAGTTACTTCAATGGGAGTAGGATGAAGCCCTACTATAAATAAGTCTTCTTGGTGTTTGTAATAAGGAAGTGTTTCCATTTAGGTTAGGTTTCTAATTTTACATTCCCTTAATGTGTTTCCTTCTTTATCGCTATGCTTTGTCAATTTAGTTGGTGTGTTTTTGTAATAAGCGCGTTTATGCACCAGAAGCTAATTACTATTTGAAGAATTTTTATGCACAGAGGACTGCACATACCCTTAGTGTGGGGTAGGTTGTTGATATCCAGTACAAGACTGATGGAAATAAGTACACATGAAAGGAACTATCTACGGGTGTTATTCAAGGTTAGAGAATTTGAAAAAAAAGATATTTCTTCTAGACACAAGGACCATAGATAAAGAGGAATGAAGAAACAAGTATAACATGAGGTAAGTAGAGGCCGGGAAGACTACCAGTGGAAGGCAAATGATGAGGTACTCGAGGCACATGGAATTTCTCTAGAGAGAATTTTGTATCCAAAAGGTAGAAGGACATGCTAGAAGGTTATATATTAGGCGGAAAGATGTACCATGCGGAAATAATGAAAATCGTCAATTAATGAGAGGATTTTTGGTATGTGGAGCAGCAATAAATGTAGTAAATTTTAAAAATTATATATAAGGATAGGATACGAGTTCATTTTTTTGTTATAATTGAGAGAATTTTAAAAGGGCTAAGTGTGAATGAGTTGGGCAATCGTGTTGAGGTGTAAAGAGTGTGAAACCATACGTGGAGAGAAGGGTTGTGTGTAGGAGAAGCTTGTGTTCCCATAGGTGAAGGGTTTGAGCAAAGTAGATGCATTAAAAATGAGCTAGGACATGAGATTTCACTAGGGCATGGAGATTTAAACTAGGGTTTAGACTTGCTCGAATACAGAGGGAAGAAAAGAGATATTTTTTAGATGGCACCGAAGAAAGCACCCGCAGCAGGAGAAAATGGGAAGAAGAAGGTTGAAGTGGAAGAAGAAATTTCTCCCAAGTGTAATTTATAATAAATGTAGTATCCAGAGGGTGTTATTGTGGGACAAGAATGGGATTCCCATATCCACCAATGTAAAATAAATGATTATAACCATCTAACATTAGATAATAATAAGGAGCTCGATGTAATGATGAGCACAAAAGGAACAAGCGCACTGAGAAGATATGTCGGTGTACGATGACATTGGTGAGAAATTATTGAAGCAAAATGGAGTATACTAGTTATATGATCTGCCATACTTTGGAAAGTATGAACTATTATATCTGTGAATGATGAGAAGAGTCCATGAGGACTTCTTCTACTTTGCAAGATAGAGGGTTAGACTCACAATTGCTTTGATTTCAATTGTGATAGGACTAAGGGCCTCAGGAGTGGATCTGGATAGTGACTTAACTGATAAGGTTGCAATCCTAGAGACAAGAAATGATATGGGGTATACCAAATGTCCACGCAGCATGGACATTAAATAATTGAAAAAGTACCTAGTAGTGCAAGAAGCTACACATCTTGTAACAAAGTTGAATGACCAAGGAAGATGGTCGCAGGTGAACACAATGTGGCCGCATGTCACAAAAAATATGTCTTAAAGGGTGGTCTATAATATTGCAGATCACATAACAAAGATAATCATTGAAGAAACACAGACAAGTGACATAATAAGTTTTGGAATTGTGTTATTATCCTTAGTGTTTATGGAGATTGGGGTGCCTGATGGGCCAAAGGAGAATATTTGGGAGTACCCCATGGAACAAAATTCACCTGCAGAAATATTTGGAAAATAATTGTGTGACAGATCAATGAGTGGACCATTCAAGTAGAGGGCAGAGATGTGGTCTGATCAACTTTGCATGGTGTTTAAAGAAGAATGGCACATCTTGAAGGATTTTCCTTCAATGATGGGTAAGGCGGTTTAGTTTTCAGTCTACCAAGCATTTTTTCATCATGTAATTTTCAATGAAGGACAGGGCTTGGAGCCCATGGTGAAAATTTTTGTATGCCTTCATAGTAAGGTATTTCCAAGCATCAGTTCATCAATTTTCAGATGTGCGTCACCTAACCTTCAATTCAGAAAAGGTAGATTGTGACTACCACACTTTGAGAAAGAAATATGTATATCTAGGGTGGAATTCCTACATTGAGAGGCTTATCTCAGATATTATAAGTATGAAGCCTATAAGATTAGCAGTTGGGGACACTGGAGCAACACTTGTGTACCTGTAACTCAAACCCAAGCTAGAGAACACTAAGTATGTGGAGAATGAGTTCACGCTCCCAGGGCCGCCAAAAGGTAGGCATATAATGGAAAATGTTCCAATGCCTAAGCCCACAGAAATAATTCAAGTAGATGATGAAGAAGAGGAGCATGAAGATAGTGGTGGTTTGGAGCACAAAGGCAGAAGACAACCTCCAAATAAGGAAGAAGCTGAGTGTACAACTACACCACCTCAACCACAAGAAGGAGATGATGAGGACTTGGATGCAGTCCAAGGAGAGTGCCATTTCAAAAGAGTATTTAGGAGAACAAGGACCCTAGGTGCTACTCCACAAACAATGCGTAGATCACCTCGACTCTCTCCATAGAAGGAGACAACTAAGAAAAGAAGAAGGAAATTGAAGCTGAATGAGGAAGTGAAAGAGTCTGAGGAAAGCACGCCCAATTCCCCTACACCTCCAGAGAACAAGGATGAACCAAGAGATGAAGATATGAAGGATGGAGAGGAAGGAGGAAAGGAGGAAGATGAGACAACAATCAAGACTGCTTAGGACATAGTAACACAAGTTCCAAATCTTGAATCCCAAGTTCCTAAGCAGCCTAGATCAAAAATAACAAGTGGAGAATATCTTCCACTAGTCATGGGCTATGCCAAGGACACAGGTAAAATTGTTCATGCCTATTTCCAAAGCACAATGATATAAAATGATTTATATGGCTAGATGTTTATGGATGAAGATATGGAAACCATGTGCATAAGGAAGCAACTGTCATGGTCGATGTACACACACATGGATGAACCAAATTTTGATGTATGTGAAGAGTCGTGTATTTCAAGGAGGTTGAAGAAGACGGCTCGGGTCGGGCACATAACAATAAATCCTAATATTATGTCGATGAAAAAGTAAGCAATGCTTTGGTGAAAGTATCCTGTAGTAGCACAATGGAATATGGATAAAGTTGCAATAATTAGAGGCGAGGGAGGAGATCAAGATGAAGTATGAGAAAATAACACGCCTAAAGTAGGAAAAATACTTGGCAGCAGAAGAAGAATGTTTTTTTATCATAATGGCAAAGAAGATTAGGGACAATGTCATGAAGGCTAGGCCACACTTAGAGCCAAAGGTACGTAAGACATTTCATTCAGCAATACATTATGTAATTACATTGGTGGACCTAGTGCTTGAAGATGAACCTCTATGTATGCAGTGCTAAATGATCCTACATAGGAATTAGATTGAGAAAAGGCTTGATGATGCGAAGATTGCATCATATGAGGGGTTTCTTTAGAGCTTGCAGGAGGAAATAAAGAAGGCATATCAAGTGCTGAATATTTATACAGTGTTAGAAGCCGTTATAAGGAACAAGACCATTTTTAAGATAGTGAGGTCCTGAAGGCCATGAAAGATGAAACATTGGGCCATGCGGAAAAATTAGCACTTGTCAAATCGAAGCATGAGGCCCTTACAACAGCTCAATAACCACACAAGGAAAGGTTGGATGAGCTTGGGAAACTCATCGTGTAAAAGATGGACTTACTAGAAGGGAGAATGACTGCCATGTCCAACATTGTGTTGGTCTTGTAGAATGAGAAAGGAGATATTGCAAAGGATGAGTTAGAATCAATTGCAATGGATATTCCAGAGAAGGCAAGAGGCCATGCTAAATGATTGGTAGACTCTAGAGGTGGAAATAAAAGAAGAATATATAGAATTAATTATTTAGGTTGAAGCAGAAGATGCTGCAGGGTAAAGACATTATTTTATTTATCAAAATTATTTATATACATCTACTCATTCTTTGATTCATTTTGGAAATGCAACTAGTGTGGGGTAATGTTGGTCATTCAGATTCTGGAAATTAGTAAAGGAAATACATAAGGTTCTTGCAAGAGAGTAGAGCACATTCAAAGGCACAGAAGTTTCGGAAAGGATCATGCGCAAAGAACAAAAATAGGTTCGGGACTTATCCTTTTTCATGATGAGGATCTATTTTTGGAGATAGCGTGAAAGAACACAAACTAGTCAAAGAATTATGAGATGCGCATTGGCTATTTTTAGAGGATCAGATACAAAGCACTTTGTATGGACACAGGTCAGGAATAAATCTACTACTATCATTTAACTAAAAGTAGTCTATTGTTAGTGCACTTTGTATGTGTGGATATTTTTGTAATGGCGTGTGGTTGCGACATATTTTGGGATTAGATAAGTTGTGAAGGGAAAGTCCCCACCCTTGTAAATATGTATTGAACTGTGTAAGCATAGAGATAGTTTGAGAACTATGTTGTAGTGAGACTATGCTACCAAATATGATACGTGCATGAGCGTATGCTATTGTTATTATAAAGAAGATTTTGTGTATTACTGAATTTAATAATGGAGATTATGGACTGAATCAAGGTGTTATCATGGTTATAGTTCAGTATTGCATGCTTGATTTCATCATGGTTATCTTTTAAGTTTGTTATTCTCTAGATCTAGATCTGAACATGCACTATAGAATGATATATTAGTCATGGATCATAATTCCTTTAGTCTTCTTCATGCTAACATCCTACAACAACAACCCTAAAGAGGGTCCTTGTACCTTTGTGCACTTTGGGTGAGCACTTATTCTAGGATGAGTGATGTGCCAGCGCATCTAGTCTTGTATTGGTGAATTCTAGGTTACATCAAGTACATGATTTACTTATATATGTTAAATTTTTGAAATAGTTTTATTTATACATGTATACATTGATATTATAGTGTACATGAGGGATGTCATCATCTCAATCACAGGATATGAGCACAATGCCTATGCATACATTCACAGAGGTAATTTAGAATGTTAATTATGTAAAATTTTCACGTATGAAACTAGACTCAACTTTTGAACTCAAATATATGTCTATATTTATATGTATGTTTTTGTATATATATAATATATGTTCAACTAACTTGACGTCATATATGTTTGATAAATTCTATGACCCCACTAGATACACCAGCATCTCTGCAACGAGTAGAGAAAGGTATTGGAACTGTGATTTCATCTACGCAACAACTCACCGAGGTATTCAAACTACATGTATTTTCATTAAATAGCTCATGTAATTCATATTATGTTAAATTATGTTTAAAATAATGTCCTTCATTGTAGCATTATTAAATTATGTTAATAATGTCCTTCATTATGTATATGTAAGAGTTACCTGCGACAGGTAGCAACCATGTTCATATGATTCACAGGCGTGGCGCAGATAAAAAAGTTGTATATTGATAAAATTAGTTAAAATATTTTCATTACACATACATGTACTTAGTTGGCGTAAATTTTTTGATTTGCATTCAAAAAATTTATTGTTAACATAGTTCTATTTTGGCTAATTTTGATGTTTGATTTTGTGATCTTATGTGTATGTAGGGTTCAACCCCTTCTATTTTTACTTCAAGGGCACGAAATCCTTTAAATCATCATTTTGATACCCCTTTCGTGCTCCAGGAGCTCCTAATGAATCATCTGAGCATGAGATGTAGATTCAACATGATTGAGAGATTGTGGTAAGTGCGTGTAAATGTAAATAGTTTCATTAACATGGTCTTATACATGTTGAAAACTTATATATTAAGTTTCGACAAAATTTTTTTGCATTTATAGGTTCAACTACAGGAAATTTTTGAGCGGAAGAGGACTTGTAGTATGGAATGCTTGAAGGATCCAAAGTCATCTCATAGATCTCCATCTATGTCTAAGGGAGGGCCTTCTTCGAGCAAGGCAAAGAGAGGGATATATTTTGATGATTAGGATATATATATATATATATATATATATATATATATATATATATATGTATGTATGTATGTATGTATGTATGTATGTATGTATGTATGTATGTATGTATGTATGTATGTGTGTATGTATGTATGTATGTATGTATGTATGTATGTATGTATGTATGTATGTATGTATGTGTGTGTGTGTGTGTGTGTGTGTGTGTATGTATATATGTATATATATGTTTTATGAAATTTTTGTATACCTAAGTGCATGGAATTGTATGCACATTTGAAATTTTATGCATGCCTATATGGCATTCACTTGATATTATATGACCTATTCATGCATTTTTATATTTACTTTGCACATTAATACAATTTAGAACTCGATATTTTTGTATGAGACCTTACATTTCTGAGATTATTTTTGTATGAAACTAATATGATGTGCACTTGACAATAGAAGACATTATGGATTATTTTTTCATTTGTTGGTGTTGTATACTAGATTTTTCAAAGTATAATATGTATGAAACTTTGTAAAACAATATTTATATAATGTATGTATATAAAGAGTTATCTAATTTGAGTAATTATTCATTCAATTTATCAAAGTGTATATGGGTATTTACCTTACTCGTGCTTCTTCTTACTCATGGTTTCTTTGTACTAGTCCCCATATTATCATGCACCTACTGCATTATTCAATTATTCTTAGTCTTCTCCCTTATTAAAAAACCTTAAAAATAATTAGGACCATCACTAACTTGATTCATAAGGCTCTAAACACCATTGTTGTTCATCTTACCAAAATTGTCAACTATGCCCCTTAAGACAATGTTTTTTACAACAAGCATGGATAGAAGGATCTAAGGATACCCAAAAATTATTACAAGCTTCATTATTTCAATTTTTCCATCCCTAAGGTTCTCCCAAAATCTTAGACTCCAACTCCTTCTACAACTCCTTAGAGCTCACCTTTTCACTTTTCGCTCTTGAAGCACTAACTAGCCTTGTCCCACTATATTGTGTAGCATATATCCACTTGTATGAGGTTCTGTAGGAGAGGTATTTGTAATTATGTGAGGCTTTAAGGATTTTCCTCCACCTTTCCTCAATAATATTTTTACTCTCATGAATAAACTTGACAGGGAAAATTTTAGGGGCGAATATGTGTAATTTGGCTAAAAGTAGGAATTTTGGAATATGAATTTGGCTATTTTTATGGTAGCGGTGACCACCTTTCACCGAGAAATCTCACAAATAATAATTTTTTCCATGTGAATAACCAATGGATCTCAATCCCAACATATATTTTTTCTTGAATCGCAACTTGATAGATGGGTCGGGGTTTTAAAACATTCTTGGATCACCAAGAAATCTATAGAACCTTCCTATTCATTTGGTCTCATTCACTAACATGTTTAGGATTTTTTAAAATTGATTAAATTCTCCATACACACACATACATATATTTATATTGGAATATGTTAAACCTTTAGAAGACCCTTAAAATTTAAAATACTCCGTTAACTACCTAGGAAGTTGCTAAAACTTTTGATAAGCCTTGGTGCATGAGGAGTGGCTAAGTGTAACCCATTATGAACACACGAGTGTAAAGTTATGTAAAATGAGCACCAAGACCTGAAATTTAATATCAGGAAAACATGTGGTGGGATTCCGGGAATCCTCAAGGAAAAGGCATTATGTGGACTCTAAGCCTGCAGAATGAACCAATTCAATAAAGTTTCAAGTCCACGATTAGGCGAGGCAGAATAATAATTAGGGGAACACATAAAAGACCTCCATTTGGACTTAAATGCATTTTGTGAAAGAAATATCTTTCATGCCAATAAATTATCCTTCATTTTCCACTCCATCTATAATTTCCTTCAAAAAAATATATTATATTTCACTAATGCCATGAATGCTAATTTTAGATAATTCACCAACCCAGTGAATTTGGTTCTGACCATATTCACCACGATTTCTATAAGTTTTTTCGGTGGGTTCCTTAAAATTTTCCTTGACACACGACAAATATTTAGTAATCTCAAAAACATAATTATCATAATAATGGAAAATAAATCCAAATAATAATGATTAATCATCAATAATTAAATTGGTGGCGTAACAATCAATGTCTACCACGTGCCACCTCTAAATTCCAAATTTCATTTCATTTAAATCCTCTTCAATAAAGGTCGGGGAAATGAAATCACCATTTTATTCACACTTTCAGAGGTCCAAAATGTCAATTTGCCCCAAATTTGGCAAATATGGAGAACTTGAAAAGATGAATTACATTTATAAAGACAAGCTCGAAGCAAAGGAATGCATTTCGTAAGTAATTGAAGTCAATTTTGTATTCTTTTTCTCTGTTCATTCCCGCTAAAACCAGCCTTGTTATTGCATCCTAATAAAAAAGGTTCCTAGGAGCTGGGGGTTTTAAAATTATCACATGAGCATGAGGATTTCTTTTCAATAATACCAAAAAGGCTACCTATGACACCATGAGAAAAAACCAACAAGGGCACAACCCCACCTTCTACCAATCAAATTCCACAGGCACTGCCACTGCCATTGGCATTGCCAACAATATAAATGGGAATAATTATTCAACTGTGGATTCCTTTCCTAAAATTCCATATTATATGACCACGACCAAAACCAGAAACAAAAACAGGACAAGGAACACAACCTATACTGGAAATTTGAGAGGATTTATGAGGTTCAATTTTATTTTCCAAGATGCATTACTCCAATGTTTGAGAATGTTTCTCTAGATGCAACAAAATTCATATTCATACACTTGATGATTCTTGAATTTCCAATCTTACCAAACACCCCAGTAGTACTTGATTCTTGGATACAGGAAACAACATTACACGGCTTCCATTTATAATGATAGAGATATTTGTAAATTTTTGTTATGACGTCTAAATCTGTATGCATTTCAAGTTTTTTGGAAATCACATCACACCCCTCACTAGGATTGATGACTACCCCTATATTTTTGAAGATTTTTTTACAAGAATCCATGGGTTTATCATAGAAGGAATTATCAATGAATGGAAGTGTTAGGAAATTAGTGCTCACATTATTGTTTGTAATAGTTAAATGTAATATTCATATATTACATTAGTAAGTTAGTGTGTTAGTATGATATTAATATTGATATATTAATATCATATTTGTGTGAGAAAAATAAAAGTTTGTAATATTATTAATATGAGTTATTAATCAATTCATTATTAATAATATAGGATAATGTGTATTAGTTGTGAGTTTGTTGAATAAACAACTCACGTAGCTATTTGGGAGTTGTGTGAGAGATTGTTGGGTTTGGGAGTGATTATAGGAGAGATATGTGAGGATATTATGGGATTAAAGATTGGAGTTGAATCCTTGTTTTAAGGAGTTCATTCTCCTATATATTGTAAGCTCTCTCATCATGTAATTGCTCAAGTTTTAATCTATCAATTATTTTCACTATTTTATTTGTCTTTGGATTTTTCCCTATTTTCATGTGCTAATCTCAAATTGTTGTTGCTAAATTTTATCATCAAATCTAGAGTTTTTTTATCATCTGGTATCAAAGCAGGTTTCCTTCTACAAGTGAAGAAGAAGAAGAATAAGAAGAAGATGGTTGAAGGAATCCCGTAAGAAAATTTCCAATGAGACACATCACAGTAAAAAGAACATAGTTTACTCATATGACATCCGATTGATGTCTCGTTTTTTCTAGAAAGATAAGAACAAGACGCATAATATTGCTATTTGCATCAACTTTAGATTCGTCTTGTATCTATGCGTAAAATTCAATGTAAGTTGAGTGAAAGTTTTTGTTGTTTTTAAAACAAATGTTTGATAGATTGAATGTATCTAAAAAACCCATATTCAAAATATTATGAAATTTATTGGGTTTGTTTAGTTAATATCTGGAAAAAAATTGTTAAAATTTTACAAAAACCTAGTTTCTAGTTTAAGAGAAACGTGGAAATAAAAACAGGGATCTGAAAAAAAAAAAAAAAAAGTGGTGCATAATACATTTATGTAATTTTTTAATTGGATGCATTTTCGCTTGCATCGACATCCATAGTCAGGGGGTGCATTATTAGTTGAATCGACACTCAGAAAAATTGTGTAATGAGCCTAAAAGCTACATTTTCTAACTAAGTAGCATCACGATGGAGGAAGGAGGCAACAGAGGAAGGAGGTTAATCAGTGACCTCTCGCTAGTCAGCTGAAGTGAAGGGGCCACACAATGAATTTGTGGCATTGTTTTTTTTGTGTGTTTAATTTTGATTGTGTATTGTAATAAGAACAGATGATTTATTCTTATTCACTCTTGTAATAAGTGAGCTCCTGTGTGAGCGATATTTCTTATATTTTCCCTTGAATGTAAAAATGGGAGTGGGGAAACATGTACACTGCTATGAAAGTGGTTGGTGGTCCACTAGAAAACCAATTTGAGAGTTTGTGAATCTCTTAGAAAATCACATACAAAGTGGTTAATGGTTCCACTAGAAAACCTGTTAGAGTTGATGGTACTCTTTGAAAACCATCGTATTGTAGAACATGAGCATGTACTAGAAAGAACTCACCCATGTTCACACTAAGGGGGTGAATGTTAGGAAATTAGTGCTCACATTATTGTTTGTAATAGTTAAATGTAATATTCATATATTACATTAGTAAGTTAGTGTGTTAGTATGATATTAATATTGATATATTAATATCATATTTGTGTGAGAAAATAAAATTTTATAATATTATTAATATGAGTTACTAATCAATTCATTATTAATAATATAGGATAATGTGTATTAGTTGTGATTTTCTTGAATAAACAACTCACGTAGTTATTTGGGAGTTGTGTGAGAGATTGTTGGGTTTGGGAGTGATTATAGGAGAGATATGTGAGGATATTATGGGATTAAATATTGGAGTTGGATCCTTGTTTTAAGGAGTTAATTCTCCTATATATTGTAAGCTCTCTCATCATGTAATTGCTTAAGTTTTAATCTATCAATTATTTTTGCTATTTTATTTGCCTTTGGATTTTTCCCTATTTTCATGTGCTAATCTAAAATTGTTGTTGCTAAATTTTATCATCAAATCTAGAGTTTTGTTATCGGGGGAAGGTCACTAAGTCGAAAGCGAGTTGACTTCCATTCGAGAACTAAAAAGAAATATTTACTACGTGATTGATAACCCTTGTGTGTTCTTATCCATTCCCTTGTTGCTATGTTTATTTTGTACAAGAATAATCAATGATGGTTCTAAGCATGAGACTCGGAAATATGGTCCTAATATTTTCATGCCCTCCTATTTGAGTAGTATGGAAGTTATGATTTCTTGTTACTAAGTAGTAGTGCCAAAGTTTTAATTTTTAAGGTACAATGATTACATTGATAGGAAGTCGGAAGCCATATTAGTCTTGTTGATACTTAGTACTAATTACCCATGAAATCTAATTCTCCAACTTTCATTTGCTTTTCTCATCTTCCACATCATAATGAATAACCAATTTGATAGGGGAGATTCCCTCTTCGATGGAGATACACCGAATATGAATATGATCCTTGAGAGTCGACCCTCATCCAACCATAATACCAATACGAACTCCTTTGTTGGTAATGTTACATAGTCATTGTCCTTTTTCTTTTGTTAACTAGATCTTGTTCTAAATTTTTTGTTGTAAAGACATATCTTATATTTATATTGAGAGCAGTGTGCGTGGATGTAGAGGAAGAATGGTGAAGCTAAGTGCGATGGAGAGAGAAAGGAAAAAGTTGAGGGACATAACTTCGATGGGTGATATCGTGGTCTCCATAGTACTAGAGAGGTCTTATATTATCCTACACCTCCATGTTGGGACCATATAGAAAATCGTGTATTAGTTTTCTCCATCTCCATTCAGTTCTCTCGTTTTCCTATTGTTTGTAACATTACAATATATTGTACTTGAGTCAATGTAAGACTTTCTGATACAATATTTTGTAAAATGTGAAGCTCTTGGATATGAACTAAATACACCAACACATCCAGGTGACTAGGTAAATGCTAGTGGAGGTGTCATTTTGGTGGCCAATGCTCTCGGTGCTTCCAAGATACTTCATCCGTGCATAGTCCCTTAAGATCTATGAGAAAAAAAGGATCTAACTTCAACAGTGCTTTCTCAATCTCCATGGAACCTATAGAGGTCTTGTTTAATCCTACACCTACATTTCGGTACCCTCTAGGAAATCCTATCATAGTTTACTCCATCTTGATTTGGTTCTCTCATTGTTCTATTGTTTACAACCATGCGAAATATTAAAGTTTGAGTCAGTGTAAGGATGTCCAATAAATTATTTTACAAAATTAATCTCATGGCACAAAACTAACTATGCCAACATGTCGTAGGTGGCAAGGTAAACTCTTGTGGAGGCTTTGTTTCAAATGCGAAAAATGTCGCCTTCGGGCTACTTAAATCAGGCATAGTCCCTTAAGATCCTTGAGAGAAAAAAGGATATAACTTCGATGGGTGATTTATTGGTATACATGACACCTGGAGAGGTCTCTTCTAATCCTACACCTCTACATTGGGACCCTTTAGGAAAGTATATCACGGTTTACTCCATCTCAATGTGGTTATCTTGTTGTGCTATTTTTGCAACCATGTGAAATCGTAGTTTGAGTCAATGTAAGGTTGTCTTATGCTTTATTTTACAAACAATCTTATGGCACTAAAACAAATGTCCCAACACATTGATATATGGCTAGGTAAAAAAATGTGGAGGATTTTTTGGTTCCGAATGGTGTCGTTGCCTTTAAGCTACTTCGTCTTGAGCGCAGTCCCTTAAGATACATGAGACCAAAAAAGGATATAACTTTGATGGGGGATATATCGATCTCCATGGCACCTGGAGAGGTCTCTTCTGTTCTTACACCTCCATAATAGATGCTCTACAAAATAATGTCTCTATTTTATCCATCTCCATTTGGTTCTCTCGTTGTCCTATTGTTTGCAACAATGCAAAATATTGTATTTTGAGTCAAGTGTAACATTTTCTAGAATAATATTTTACAAACCAAAGCTCATGGCACCAAACCAAATACACCAACATGTTGGGGTGGATAGGTAAACTATTCTGGAGGCTTCATTTTGATTTCAGATGGTTGTATTTCTTCTGGGCTACTTTGTTTGAGCATAGTCCCTTAAGAGCCGTGAGACTAAAAAAGGATATAACTTGGATAGGTGATACCATGGCACCTGGAGAGGTCTCATATAATCCTAAACCTCCATGTTAAGAACCTCTACAAAATCATGTCTCATTTTTCTCCATCTCTATTTGGTTCTCTCGTTGTCCTATTATTTGCAACAATGTAAAATATTGTACTTTGATTCAGTGTAAGGCTTTCTGATCCAATATTTTGCAAATGGGAGCTCTTGGAACCAAACCAGCTACACAAACATGGTTGGGTGACTAGGTAAACACTAGTGGAGGCATTATTTTCGTATCCAACACTCCGGTGCTTCTAGGCTACTTCATCTAGACGTATTCCCTTAAAATCCCTGAGACAAAAATTGATATAACTTTGATGGGTGATTTCTTAGACTCTCTCGCACCTAGAAATGTTCCGTCATATCTTACACCTTCATTTCGACACCCTATACAAAATCATGTCTCAGTTTTATCCATATCGATTCAGTTCTCTTGTTGTGTTATTGTTTGCAACTATGCCAAATAGTGCAGTTTGAGTCAATGTAAGGTTTTCTGATGCTATATTTTCAAAATGGAAGCTCATGGGAAATAATAAAATTGAACATGCATTGGGATGGACTAATAAAAACTTAAGGAGGCATTATTTTGGTATCCAACACTCCCGGTGCTTCCAGGATAATTTTTTGTGCATAGTCCCTTAAGAGTCATGAGACTAAAAATGCTATAATTTTGATGGGTGATTTCTCGGACTCCATGGCACCTAGAAAGGTCCCATCAGATCCTACACCTCCCATTTGGGTCCCCTGTAAAAATATTGTCTTGGTTTTTTCCATCTTGATTTGGTTCTCTCGTTTTGCTATTGTTTGCAACCATGCCAAATAGTGCAGTTTGAGTCAGTGTAAGGTTTTTTGATGCTATATTTTGTAAAAAGAAGCTCGTGGAACCAAACCAAATACCCACATGCATCAAGATGGCCTAATAAATGATATAAGATGTGTATTATTTTTTCCCTATGCTCCTAGTGCTTCTAGGATACTTCGTCAAACGAAGTCCCTTAAGAGCCCTGAGACCAAAAAAATTCTATAAGTTCACCGGGTGATTTCTCGGACTTCGTGGAACCTAGAAAGGTCTGTTATATCCTACACCTCAATGTCCATACCCCGTATGAAATACCAAATTATTTTTATCCATCCCACTTTTTTCCTCTCGTTGTCATATTATTTGTAAAAGCACCGAATAGTCCAGTTTGAGTTAGTGTAAGGCTATCTAATGCTATATTTTGCAAACAAAAGCTCATGGGACTGAACCAACTACACACACACATTGGGATGGCCTAGTAAATGCTAGGGGAGGTATTTTTTTGGTTTCCTATACTCCTAGTGCTTCCGACCTACTTCTTCTAAGCGTAGTTCCTTAAGAGCCTTGAGACCAAAAGATGATATAAGTTCACCGGGTTATTTCTCTAACTCCGTCACACCTAGAAAGGTCCTATCAGATCCTACACCTCCACATTGGTACCCTCTACAAAATTCCATCTCAATTTTCTCCATCTCAATTCGTTCCTCTTGTTGTCCTATTGTTTGTAAAAGCATCGAATATTCCAGTCTAAGTCAGTGTAAGGTTGTTCATTGCCAACCATGTGAATAATATAGGTGGTTAATACAAAATAGGTGTTGAAATGAGAATAATAATAAGATATTTTTACAATATAGGTAGTGAAATGATAATTTCTTTTTCTTTTTTCCTTTCTAATATTTAATTTCCCTTATCTTGTATTAGCTTTGAGAATAATAACTTCTCTACTAACAATTCCAACCACGTGAAGGTGGCTTTTTTTGGCACCACTAACCTACATAAAAATGTTAGTAAGAAATTAAATAGAATTTCAAATCCTACATAATTTAAACAAAATCATTAAAGTAAATACTCAAATTAAATTCATGAAGAACATACCTTTGCAAATTCAATTCAATGAATCGCAAGGATCAAATCTAATCTTGCCGGTTAAGAATTGCTTCATGATATGATTCATGAATCTTCCATGGATTCTTCTTATTTAATTGCCTACCTCAATATTTGATCAATTGCATATTTTTGTAAGAACCAAATGTGAATAATGAAGTATCTTTTGATGTACTTCATAGTCTTCAAATAACCAAGTATTTGATTTTTTGATAGGATATCATCGAAGATAAGTTCTAGTGACTACCACTGACCCAGTGGGATACTCAAGGCCTTCACCATCAATGACTATAGAAGTAAATATTTTCCCCTCTATACAATGAGACAAGAAGTAGTTTGTTCCCTCTTCATGAAATTAGGTCGCAACAACTGCAAAACGTGCCCTACATCACAAAGTAAAACTCAAGTCAAATTTAAAATACATTAAGAGTTGATCATTTAATAATTTATAAATCTAAAACATGACACACATGCGTACCTTTTTACACTAAATCATAGACTTGGTCAAAGTCAAGAGATGTTGTCATATGATCTGAAGGCACTATAAGTTGTAATGCTCATGGAACTCGATATGTGTCAAGTGGAATTAGAGGTATATAATTCCATTCATCCACCCACTGATGTGACTCACATTCATTCCACAAAAATCAATGCATGATATACAAAATCATGCCATGCACCTCATATAAATAGTCAAGAAATTGTAATTGAACTACGAAATGAGTGCATATCACTTGATCCTATAACTTTCATATAATCTTCATAGCTTGACAAATGTTGTTCCTCTATTAACCAAAAATATGTACGAACCGTTAAAATCTTTTAAGATTCATGGCCCATGTTCTTGACACACTATTCAACAATGCTTTATGCACCTATAAATTTAGCACCATCCTTGAACTTTACCTATTCTCTTGTGAGTGCTCTTTTCACTCATGCTCCTACACCATCATGCTCTCATTTCCCATAGTCCTGTAACATTAAAAATCTAGATATGTTGTACACCTATTTCTCTCTGTACATCCCGCTATTAGAAAAAACATCCCTACATTCTTGAATTATGATGTGCAGTTGTCTAACCAAATGTAATGTTGATTGAAAAAATGTTCTGTCATTCAAGTTCACATAAAAACCTCGCACATATTCTATAGAATGTTTCCGATCGTCACTAATGTATAAATGATAATCTCTTAAATTTTTTTATCTTTCTTAGTGCTTTTCGTTGAGTGTATGAATGTTATATGCATGAAAATAAAAACTCACAATGAGTTATAGTATTGATACAAAACCTACATTTGTGGTTGCAATGAGTAATTCTCTACGAACTCAACTCCTGAAACAATAGTACCAAGTGGAAATATGTCCTTTCTTAACTTGAATTATTCATCCAACCATCGATCTCTATGTGTGTGCTTTGCATACTCACAAACAATTTCCTCTCTAAATTTGACCATATATTATGATACAGGTAATTGTTCTCTAAAAATCTCTCACCTCTTAGATTATTTTTCATCTTTTAATTGATATGCCACCGATTTACATTTGCTAAAACCAATTAATTATTTTCATTTTGAATCTGTCTCTCTCACGGATATAAATTTTCAATTTTGGAAAGCCACCATATATGTTGCACGTTTGATCCAAACATGCTTTATTATTAAAAAGTTGTATAGTTGATTTTACACAAAATATCGTAGGAATAAATTACCTTACAGATTTTGGTAGGAAATTTAATCTACACTCTCGCAATATGATGTCAGTATGTAAAACACAATGTATTTGACAAAAAACATCATAATGCATTAAAAATTCAACATGATGCCTATAGCAACAAGTGGTATGTGAGTGATTGATTTTCATGTAAAATGGTTTGTTCATTTCAAAGAATCCTTGGCTAATGTTAATTTATGGATTTTCATTCTTAAGCTTAGAGAACAATTTTGTTTGAGTCACATCTAAGAAATGTTTTCCACATAATTCACGATTCACCGTAATGCCCATTTCACCGTTGTTCTTTTTATTCTTAAGCGACCGTGTTGCTAAGAATTTAATGTTGTTGTGCTCTTGTTGTTCTTTTGTTGGCTTCACCCTTTTCGATTACCCTATTAATAAATATCTTGTTCTCAAATTCTTTAGGTGGTTTGAATGATGGCTTGATGTTGTTAGGGCGTGACCAGCTAGAGGGAACATCTACATAATTATAATTATTATTTTGAATTGTTGATTATTTTTCTTATTATTATTTTGGTCAAGCTCGTAAGTGGGTCCTTGTTAATACGATTAATAAGTATTAATGAGTTGTAATAAAAATAATAATAATATTATTATTTTAATTATCGATGGATGATAACTTCATCATCTGATCGTCGATTTGTTATCAACTTTATTGTTAATTATCGATAAGCGATTTTATTGTTTGGATTGGTCACTTCGTGGATCGAGCCTCGATTCACGCAAGAGGAGGGTATCTTGTTGCGATGTTGTGGTTGGTCCTTGTCTTGCATTCATTTTTGAAACTCCTCTCTAGTTCCTCCTTGGTCGACCAGGCTTGCTTGCGTACTCGTTTTATTTTTCGTTTTAAAGGTGAAATAATATTGCTACCACTTGAGATGACCAAGTCTCCTCTTGTATTATATATATCTATCTAAATTAATGAGAAATTTGGATGCTTTCACCCACGTTGAAAACTTTTGTTGACATCCCACCATTTCATGGAAATGCGTATTTTTGTTAGACTTTGTTGGTATGGAGGCACCACACAAACCCCCCACCATATTTTCTTCCTTGCGAGCTGCACACTTTAGTTTTATTTAATTGTGGTCAATTGTGGAAGTGTGTTGGAGGATGGGAACCTGAATTTCCATTAATTTTTTTGTGTAAGGAGAAGACGTGTTGACCCTTTCCTTGTCTTAATTCAAGTTGGGAGGTGGCCACTTTTTGTCCTTGTTTTTCCATTTTAGTTGTCTTCTAATTAAATCTTACCTGCTACCTTCAATATTTTATTCACGCCTTCGTTTTAGCCCATGCATTAGGGGAAGGAAATGATTTTCATGGAGTCGAGTGCTTTCCTGCTCTGTAACTTTTGTGTTATTTTAAACTTTCTCTAGTTTCCATGGTGGTTAAAACACCGACCCGACCAGCAGAGGAATGTGCTTGGCGTGGGTTTGTGGGCGGTCATTTTCATTGTTTTAGTGGTGCTTTGTTTTCAGGCAGATTTGAAACTAATTTTTAACGCATTGTCCACTTTTATTTTTGGATCGATGTTCCTGCTTGTTTCTCCCTAGCTTGTGATTGTAGCCTACAATTATTTCTCCCGATCTTTGGCCACGTGAAGAGTTACGGTGTGCTTTCCTTATTGGTGGGATGTTTTTTTGTTGTTGTTTTAGCTACCTTCTTTGGAGAGGATGTTCTTACCCATTTCAAATCTCCTCTAGAGTTGACTACGTGAATGGTAAAGGTAAACTGATCATGTTTGACACCGGTGGCACCATCTGCTACACTTGTGGTGAAGGGTTTGTCACAAAATCCTATGGCAGAGTGGAGTCCTCTGCGCCATGTCTGTGTCATTAAGGAGAGGAACTCAAGAATATTATATTATTTTGCTTTCATTGATTTTCCTTTAATTGAAGCAGCTCGCAACATGTCGGAGGGGTTGGAGATGTTGGATTGGTTGTTGTCTTGCGACACCTCTTCTTTGTGTATAGCAGTGAGCCAACTGGAGGCTTAGGAGCACCTCAATCAGGGAATGAAAACACAACATAAAAAGGGGGTTGACTTAACGAAGCACCTAAAGGCATTGGTGTTGTAAATGACTGGATGTGTGTTGTCGTGGTTGTGTCAACTTTGCTCATCGTATGTCATGTTTTCAGTGCTATAAGGGACGTACTAAAGATGCTCCTATTACTGATGTAGCTATTTCTAATCCAACACCAAGTGGAAAGGAAGGATCAGAATCTAGACCAACGCATGTTTTAGTTGTTTGTGGGCTTGATGAGAACGCTAATGAAGAAAGTGTGGG
Organism: Taxus wallichiana var. yunnanensis; assembly: GCA_018340775.1. Classification (NCBI taxonomy): domain Eukaryota; kingdom Viridiplantae; phylum Streptophyta; class Pinopsida; order Cupressales; family Taxaceae; genus Taxus; species Taxus wallichiana. The sequence goes on along the minus strand of CM031234.1, from coordinate 228,346,831 downwards.
CCATGTGGACTGCTAGGAGAAGGAGGTCTACCAGTGCGTGGCTGTGGGAAATGGCTTTTAAGAGTAGGAAAGATATTTCTACACTTTTCTACTATTGCTATATTTAATTTATCATGAAATCAAACCACTATTTCCTTGAATTGGCTATCTTTTGGATGCCTTGTCGGGAGGTCTCTCCTTCTTGCTCGATTTCTCCCTTTTTTAATCTGTTATCGTTGTCGGTATGTTAGTGGAAAGTATGCATTTGTTTTTCTCCTCACGGGTGTTATGTTTTTTTCTTACTCAAGTGATCAACCTTAATTTTATTTTATATATATATATATATATATTTCTCTACGGTAGAGTTTCAAGTTTATTATGTTGTTCCAGCTAGTAATTAGTAGTCGTTAAAGTAAGCTTGCGATAACTATGAAGATCCTTAAAATCACTCAAGTTTTTGTCTCTCTTTATCTTTTGACATATGTTGTTTACTCCCTCTCAAGCCCCTTTAATAACCCTTTTTGGCATCAAGAAAGAAAGGTTGTAGGATTAGTGTGATCAATGCTTGGGCTAGCCAGTGAGAGATTCGGTATTAAAACTTTTAGAATGAATAAGTTTGTGTGCAACATGTTTCAAACCTCGCATGTTTAGACTCTTGTGTAGCTTCAGTCTTGTTCCTAGGTTTTTAAACCATTTCTCAAGAAGTACTTTGATTGTCCCCTTAAAATGAACCATAATTAGTTTTCGGATCTTCTAAGCTCGAGGTTATAGTCATACATTCCAATACCCCGATAATACTAGAATTATTTTGGTATTTTCCCTCTCGGAGAAGATTGTTGGTGGCATAATCTAGTTTTCTAAATTGTGTTTTCCTCCCTTTTATAATGATTGTGTTGTTAATTAAGATTGGACAGTTTCTATGCACATATGTACCTTAATGTTTTGTGATGAAAATTGTCTTGAACGTTATTGACCTTGGGAAAATTTTCTTGCAATCGATAGTATTATGGATTTATAGCGGAAGGAGTTGTTTTGATAATGACACTTAGTAGTTTATGTGTGTACCTATGTTTGAACGGTTGATTATGTTATCAAGGGTTGACTTAAAATATTGTTGTTTTGGAAAAGAGGTAATTTCTTTTAAATTAACCGAACTTTAGAATTACTGTGGAGGTTTGTAAATCCTTAGTGATATAAAAATTTGGATGATGTTTTGTATACTCTTGTTTGATAGAATTCCCTTCTTCTCTTACGTGTTGTTACTAGCCTTTAAGGCATTGGACTTCTTGAATGATAGGGGAATCTCTTGGAGTTAATGGTCAAGACTAGTATACTTTGCGTTCACCTCGAAAATTATGTTGTGTCATGTTTGTGTATTTAATTTTTAGTCATATACTTTATGTGATTACAGGTTTGAAATTCTAATATGCTTGGCTTTTCATGTTAATGTTTGAAACCTGTGGTTCCTCTTTGTTGGGCTAGTAAACTCTTGTCTTTTTAGAAATCTAATAGTTTAGCCTATGCATTTGGTACCTTTTGATGAATTTAGATGGTTGGTATGTATACCGATTTTCAATATTGTAATTAATAATTTATTTATTTGATGGGAATCAGGTTTCTGCTAGATTGTTTATTTCTTCTTATAGGGCCAAGGGCCATTCTTGTATGATTGTTATACTATCGTTGCTTTTGTTCATAACTGAAGTACAAGGTATTTCATCTTTGATTGGCATGGTAGAGACTTTATTATAACTTGAGGTGTTGTAAGTGTTTAGAGAAGTTACCCAATTCATGTAATAGAGTGTTTCCTTTCATGGTATTGTTAGATTATAGTTATTGTGGTTTGTGTAGCCTTATCTTGCTCAGTTCTCGCGAACTGAATCTTGTGGAAAATTTGTTGTAGATGGCTTATGCGAGTAGGTGAGGGATAGAACTGTAGATTTTTGCATCAACCTCAGTTGAGAAGTTCTTTTGCATGAATCCTTTTATCTTTGTTTAACTATTGATAAGGTCCAGTGGAAACTTTAGAAGAGGGTCAGTGTCTTAGTATAATGTATTGTGAACTTTGTCATCTTAACTTTGGAAACCTTGGATCATTTGACTATCATTTAAAATATAAGAAAATTGGTTTACCACTTGTTGAGTGACCTTAATGGATTATCGATATTCTAAGAATCGATGTATCCTTGCTTTGTTTTCGTAATTGAGTATTGTTAAAATTTTCCCTTGAGAATAAATGTTGAGTTAAATACTTCTTAGACTTAATAATAATGTGTTGTAAGTAAAATAAAATGGGTTGGTTAACCCTTATAGAAGTTAAACTAAAGTTTATATTCAAATAAATTAATTTAGAGGTGACCTACTTGAGAACAAGTAATTCCATAAGTAACCAAAGATGAAACTATCTTCGTAAGGTAAAATTATATCACTTGCTAACCCTAGCTAGGCTAGCGAACATTATCCTTATATGTTGAATTCTTAAACAATCTTAAGGGAAATCAATGGTTAGTTCTGGAAGATAATAAGATTTAATAAGTAGGAGAAAATAATTTAGAAACCACGCAATCTATCCCTCAATCATTTGGAAGGTAAATTGTTTTCTTTTGTAAAACTTATTCAGTGAAGCCTAAGTAAAATCTTTAATAATTCTGGATAAATTCTCAAGCTTCAATTAAATCCTGGTAATAACTAATGATGTCTTAAAGATGAATTCAACTCAACCTTCTTCCTCTAACTTTTTCCAAGTTGCTTTGTTTTTTTCTTCTCTTAAGCGTGTTAAACGCGAACCCATTTGTTATAAGGGTGTGAAGGAGTTCTAGTAGAGAAAGAGTAAATAGATGGCCTTGCAGAATAAATTTACCTCTTTTACTAAATAAATAATTAAACAAATAAATGTCATAATAGAGAAGACTTAAAGCAAAATTCTCTTCAGTGTAAAAGTAAGAAACTTAGCATTGTAAGAGGAATTGTATGAATCATATCCAGAGTCCTAGAAAATGTAAGTTAAGGATTGAAGGATGTTTTATTAAAATAAATAACCTTCAATAATTTTCATTATGGTTTACCCTAACTGTAAGTGTGTTATGTGGGTGGATTTCTATGTTGACCTGTTAAAAAGAAAAGTGAATTGTCCTTGTTGGGTGTAAATGTTTCCATGTTGCCCTTGTGGTCATCCTTGTATCGAGTTGTTCACAGAGTTAGTTGTAACTTGGGTGGTGGCATGTTGTGTCATGTTATGTGTCAAACAAGTAAAAAAAAAAATCCTGTACTTTACTTTGTTGTTTAGTCTATTTAGAATTATGGGTCATTACATATGGTATCAGAGTGGAGGTTCATGCTCTCAAACCTCTGGGATGGATTGGAGTTGTGATGATTTTGCATGATGGTGGTGGATATTGGAAGAGTAATGTGATATATGCATGATGTGAACTATGTCGTAATTGTGAAATTGTGAACGCACATGTTGTGTATGTCACTTAGTGTGTATTTGTTATCTTATTGATGTGCTTGTGATGAGAGTATTCACTCTCTATGTTGTTGATTCAATGGGGGATTTGGGTGTAATGTACTATTGCCTTGTTGTTTGTGAACAGAATGTTATTGTGGATTGCTGAGGGTTAGAACATTTTGGCATTATGTGATGTGAAGGTGTATTGATGTATTGCATGACAAAATTGATGTAAAGTGAATGGAATTTTATCATGATGTCGTCACTGTATTGTGCTGAGTTGTGTGCAACATCATGTTGTATTGCAATTGACTATATGTGGTAAGGTTAGACATTGTGTTCCTCATACATATAATTCATGTAATATGTGATGGTTCATGTTGTGATTTAGAGGCATACGGTTAGTATGATCCCTAGTGCATAGTGATTGCACTTTGGGTGTAGGATGTGGTAATGTGATGTATCGTAACCCATGAAAGTAATGATTGTGTTATACCCTGTATATATATACCATGTGTAAGACATTATGGTTAATGTGCATGAATCGCCATTGTGTTAGTGATGTAATTATGTGTATGTTGTGAACCTTACACTAGATGACCCTAAGGGGATAAACTATCAAGAGTGTATGTGTGAGAGAGGAGGTGTGGAACAGGTTTTCATAATCTTGAGCCGGTGACGAGTGAGGAAGTGGAGTCTTAAATAGACTGAAAACCCACTTCTATCTGTTTAGTATACTTCAAGCTTGCTCAGTATATTATGGGTGCACACCACCTTAGGCTCAACTTATGCAACTAGAGTTCCCTACTCTTTCTTATTGGATTGTTCATTGGACAATCCTATGTAATTTTGACTGTGTTGATCCTTGTAGGAGTTCGGAGGGATGATTCAGGTAGAGATGATGATAGTTACATTATTTGATTTACTCATTTATGGTTACATGTATATTTTTATGAGCTGAGGCTTGATGTTTGAGTGCTAGCAACTCGATGAGTACCCCTTTGGTGGCGGTATGAGGCCACATAGTGATTATAATGTGCTATTTTCTCAATACGTATTTTATTCATAAATTGATCATTATCTCTTTTAGCTAGAACCAACCATTTTCTTGATTGACATGTTCTTATATTTTGGGCATTTATTCGATTGTTGCATTAACATTTGAATTTTGCACTAACCATGGCTAATTATCCATTTGTTTTTCTTAGATTTAAACTTTCTTTTCATGTTTAAAATTTTATAGCCTTGCCCAAGGCTTTTGATTTTTCCACTTGGCATTTGAATGGATTGTTATGCTGGTTCTAATGTCGTAATGTGTTGGAATAGGGTCATGGGATTAACCATGGAGTGGTTGAACCTATGGGCCCACTTCATTGTATGGGGGTACACCCCAAGGAGTTACAGATAACTAGCGGGTTGTTGAACCATGAGTTATTATGTCACTTGGGTTGGGGGTGACGGGCTCTATGTGCCCAAGGCCATAGGGTGACCCGACCTCATTAAAAGGAGAAAGGAGATGGGCCTCTATAGTTGAGTGACCTGATATTCTTGATGGGGCTTTATGGTTTAGTGACCCGGCCTAGTTTTGGCACTATAATTATTTATCCTTGAGGGAAGCATAAGATATTTTTGTGTATGATTGATGTTTGGGATATATGTTGAGTTATTATGGTGTTTTGGTGGTGGCCTTATGATGTATGTGTTACCCATGTAAGTTGGACATGTTTTGTGATGTCAAGGGTATGGCATTGATGTCCTTGTTTACCCTATGTGCATGTAGCTATGTTCTGAGTCATGTAAAATCTTCATATGTGGAATCGAGGAAATGTTTGGTTGTTGCAGTACATCTATTTTTCTCAAGAATTATATGTCGGTCGTAGATGTGTAATGAGTTCTATGCTTGTGAATCGTTTGTGTAATGTATGACCCGGTAGGGTGTTGTGACTGTAGTTCATGATTGGGCATCCACAAGAATGAATAAACTAAAATTATACAACAATGAAATTCTAAAGGACTTGAATTAAGAATAATGTTAATGGAAAGAGATTAATGAAATAATGAATAAGAGAGAACTGCCAATCTTCACAGAACCTTGAAAGTTAAAATTTCTGCCAAATGTTCCTAAGGCCACCTCGTGGCTTTAATCAACTAAATTTTTAACCATAGAGTGCACTTTTTCCATTATCTGTTCTTTGTTGCTTACCATTTCTTTTCCTCTATGTTTTGTCACATCGAGGACGATGCTTTCTTAAGGGGAGGAGAATGTAATGCCCCATTCACCGTTGTTCTTTTTCTTCTTCAATGACCGTGTTGCTAAGCATTTAATGTTGTTGTGCTCCTGTTGATCTTTTGTTGGCTTTGCCCTTTTGATTACCCTGTTAAGGAAAATCTCATTCTCGAATTCTTTAGGTGGTTTGAATGATGGCTTGATGTTGTTAGGGTGTGACCAACTAGAGGGAACATCTACATAATTATAATTATTATTTTTAATTGTCGATTATTTTTCTTATTATTATTTTGGTCAAGCTTGTAAGTGGGTCCTTATTAATATGATTAATAAGTATTAATGAGTTGTAATAAAAATATTATTATTATTATTATTTTCATTATCGATCGATAATAACTTCATCATCGATCGTCGATTTGTTATCAAATTTATTTATCAATTATCGATAAGATATTTTATTGTTTGGATTGGTCACTTCACGGATCGAGCCTCGATTTGTGCAAGAGGAGGGTATCCTATTGTGACGTTGTGGTTGGTCCTTGTCTTGCGTTCATTTTCGAAACTCCTCTCTAGTTCCTCCTTGGTCAACCAGGCTTGCTTGCGTACTCATTTTATTTGTCATTTTAAAGGTGAAATAATATTGCTACCACCTAAGCCGACCAAGTCTCCTCTCGTATTATATATATCTATCTAAATTAATGAGAATTTTGGATGCTTTCACCCACGTTGGCCACTTTTGTTGACATCCCACCATTTCATGGAAATGTGTATTTTTTTAGACTTTGTTGGTATGGAGGCACCACGCAAACCCCCCACCATCTTTTCTTCCTTGCATGAGCTGCACACTTTAGTTTTATTTAATTGTGGTCAGTTGTGGAAGTGCATTGGAGGATGGGAACCTGAATTTCCATTAATTTTTTTTTGTGTAAGGAGAAGACGTGTTGACCCTTGCTTGGTCTTAATTCAAGTTGGGAGGTGGCCACCTTTTTGTCCTTGTTTTTCCATTCTAGTTGTCTTCTAATTAATTATGACCTGCTACCTTCAATATTTTATTCACGCCTTGGTTTTAACCCATGCGTTGGGGGAAGGAAATGATTTTCATGGAGTCTAAGTGCTTTCCTGCTCTCAGTAACTTTTTGTTATTTTAAACTTTCTCTAGTTTCCAAAGTGGTTAAAACGCTTGACCCGATTGTAGGAATGTGCTTGGCGTGGGTTTGTGGGGGAGGGTCATTTTCATTTTAGTAGTGCTTTGTTTTTGTAGACTAAAACTAATTTGTTAATACACTATCCACTTTTTTTTTTGGATCGATGTCCCTCCTTGTCTCTCCCTAGCTTGTGATTACAACCTACAATTATTTCTCCTGATGCTAGCCACGTGAAGAGTTCTGGTGTGCTTTCCTTATTCGTTGGGAATTTTTTTTTGTTGTTTCTACATGTTTCTAGTTACCTTGCTAGAGAGGACGTTCCTACCCTTGTCAAATCTCCTCTAGCACTGACTGCATGAATGGTAAAGGCGAACTGATCATGTTTGACACCGGTGGCACCATCTGCTACACTCGTGGTGAAGGGTTTGTCACAAAAGGCTACCGAGAATGATTTGTTTAAGGACTATGGAAGAGTGGAGTCCTCTCGCGCCATGTCCGTGTGTCATTAAGGAGAGGAACTCGGGCATATTATATTTTTTTCTTTCATTGATTTTCCTTCAATCAAGTAGCTCATGCAACATGTCGGGGGGTTGGAGATGTTGGATTGGTTGTTGTCTTGTGATGCCTCTTCTTTTTTATAGTAGTGAGCCAACTGGAGGCTTAGGAGCACCTCAATCAGGGAATGAAAACATAGCAAAAAAGGGGGTCAACTCAACGAAGCACCTAAAGGCATTGGTGTTGTAAATGAATGGATGTGTGTTGTCATGGTTGTGTCAACTTTGCTCATCGTATGTCGTGTTTTCAGTGCTATAAGGGACATAATGAAGATGCTCCTATTACTGATGTAGTTGTTTCTAATCCAACACCAAGTGGAAAGGAAGGATCAGAATCTGGACCAATGCATGTTTTAGTTATTCATGGGCTTGATGAGAACACTAATGAAGAGAGTGTGGGCTGTGTGGACTGCTAGGAGAAGGAGGTCTACCAGTGCGTGGCCATGGGAAATGGCTTTTAAGAGCAGGAAAGATATTTCTATACTTTTCTACTATTGCTATATTTAATTTATCATGAAATAAAACCACCATTTCCTTGAATTGGTTGTCTTTTGGATGCCTTGTCGGGAGGTCTCTCCTTTCTGCTTGCTTTCTTCTTGTTTTAGTTGTTATCGTTGCAGTATGTTAGTGGAAAGCATGCATGTGTTTCTCTCCTCTAGGTGTTATGTTTTTTTCTTTCTCGAAGTGATCGAACTTCGTTTTATTTTATATATATATATATATATATATATATATTCTCTACGATAGAGTTTCAAGTTTATTATGTTGTTCCAACTAGTAATTAGTAGTCGTTAAAGTAAGCTTGCGATAACTATAAAGCTCCTTCCTATCACCCAAGTTTGTCTTTCTTTGTCTTTTGACATATGTTGTTAACTCCCTCTCAAGCCCCTTTGATAACCCTTTTTGGCATCGAGAAAGAAAGGTTGTAGGATTAGTGTGATCAATGCTTGGGCTAGCCGAGTTAGAGATTCGGTATTAAAACTTTTAGAATGAATAAGTTTGTGTGCAACACATTTCAAACCTCACGTGTTTAGACTCCTATGTAGCTTCAGTCTTGTTCCTAGGTTTTTAAAGCCTTTCTCAGAAGTACTTTGACTATCCCCTTCAACTTGAACCGTAATTAGTTTTCGGATCTCCTAAGTTTGAGGTTACAATTATACATTCCAATACCCCGCTAATACTAGAATTGTTTTGGTCTTTCCCTCTCAGAAGATTGTTGGTGGCATAATCTAGTTTTCTAACTTGTGTTTTCCTCCCTTTTATAATGATTGTGTTGTTAATTAAGATTGGACAGTTTCTATGCACATATGTACCTTAATGTTTTGTGATGAAAATTGTCTTGAACGTTATTGACCTTGGGGAAAATTTTCTTGCAATCGATAGTATTATGGATTTATAGCAGAAGGTGTTTTTGATAATGACACTTAGTAGTTTATGTGTGTACCTATGTTTGAACGGTTGATTACGTTATCAAGGGTTGACTTAAAATATTGTTGTTTTGGAAAAAGGTAATTTCTTTTAAATTAACCGAACTTTAGTATTACTGTGGAGGTTTGTAAATCCTTAGTGATATAAAATTTGGATGATGTTTTGTATACTCTTGTTTGATAGAATTCCCTTCTTCTCTTACGTGTTGTTACTAGCCTTTAAGGCATTGGCCTTCTTGAATAATAGGGGAATCTCTTGGAGTTAATGGTCAAGACTAGTATACTTTGCGTTCACCTCGAAAATTATGTTGTGTCATGTCTGTGTATTTAATTTTCAGTCATATACTCTATGTGATTACAGGGTTGAAATTCTATTATGCTTGGCTTTTCATGTTAATGTTTGAACCCCGTGGTTCCTCTTTGTTGGGCTGGTCAACTCTTGTCTTTTTAGAAATCTAATAGTTTAGCCTATGCATTTGGTACCTTTTGATGAATTTAGATGGTTGGTATGTATACTGATTTTCAATATTGTAATTAATAATTTATTTATTTGATGGGAATCTTGTTTCGCTAGATTGTTTATTTCTTCTTATAGGCCAAGGGCCATTCTCGTACGATTGTTATACTTTCGTTGCTTTTGTTCATAACTGAAGTACAAGGTATTTCATCTTTGATTGGCATGGTAGAGACTTTATTATAACTTGAGGTGTTGTAAGTGTTTAGAGAAGTTACCCAATTCATGTAATAGAGTGTTTCCTTTCATGGTATTGTTAGATTATAGTTATTGTGGCTTGTGTAGCCTTATCTTGCTCAGTTCTCGCGAACTGACTCTTGTGGAAAATTTTTTGCAGATGGCTTATGTGAGTAGATGAGGGATAGACTGTAGATTTTTGCATCAACCTCAGTTGAGAAGTTCTTTTGCATGAATCCTTTTTATGTTGTTCAACTATTGATAAGGTCCAGTGGAAACTTTAGAAGAGGGTCAGTGTCTTAGTATAATGTATTGTGGACTTTGTCATCTTAACTTTGGAAACCTTGGATCATTTGACTATCATTGAAAATATAAGAAAATTGGTTTACCACTTGTTGAGTGACCTTAATGGATTATCGGTATTCTAAGAATCGATGTAACCTTGCTTTTTTTTCGTAAATGAGTATTGTTAAACTTTTCCCTTGAGAATAAATGTTGAGTTAAATATTTCTTAGACTTAGTAATAATGTGTTGTAAGTAAAATAAAATGGGTTGGTTAACCCTTATAGAAGTTAAACTAAAATTTATATTCAAATAAATTAATTTAGAGGTGACCTACTTGAGAACAAGTAATTCCATAAGTAACCAAAGATGAAACTATCCTTGTAAAGTAAAATTATATCACTTGCTAACCCTAGCTAGGCTAGCGAACATTATCCTTATATGTTGAATTCTTAAACGAGCTTAAGGGAAATCAATGGTTAGTTCTAGAAGATAATAAGATTTAATAAGTAGGAGAAAACAATTTAGAAACCACGCAATCTATCTCTCAGCCATTTGGAAGGTAAATTGTTTTCTTTTGTAAAACTCATTCAGTGAAGCCTAAGTAAAATCTTTAATAATTTTGGATAAATTCTCAAGCTTCAATTAAATCCTGGTAATAACTAATGAGGTCTTAAAGATGAATTCAACTCAACCTTCTTCCTCTAACTTTTTCCAAGGTGCTTTGTTTTTTTCTTCTCTTAAGTGTGTTGAACACAAACCCGTGTTGTTATAAGGGTGTGAATGAGTTATAGTAGCAAAGAGTAAATAGATGGCCTTGTGGAATTAATTTACGTATTTTACTAAATAAACAAATTAAACAAATAAATATCATAATAGGGAAGACTTAAAGCAAAATTCTCTTCAGTGTAAAAGTAAGAAACTTAGCGTTGTAAGAGGAATTGTACGAATCATATCCAGAATCCTGGAAAACGTAAGTTAAGTATTGAAGGATGTTTGATTAAAATAAATAACCTTCAATAATTTTCATTGTGGTTTCTCTAACTCGCAAGTGTGTTATGTGGGTGGATTTCTATGTTGACTGTTAAAAGAAAGGTGAATTGTCCTTGTTGGGTGCAAATGTTTCCATGCTTCCTATTGGTCATCCTTGATCGAGTTGTTCATGATTTAGCTATAACCTAGGTGGCGGCATGTTTTGTCGTGTTATGTGTCAAGCAAGTCAAAAAAAAATTTATCCTGTACTTTACTCTATTGTTTAGTGTGTGTAGAATTCTAGGTCATTACAATTACGAGAACATATTCTTATTTTTATTGTATCTCTTATATTCGGTGACACCCTTGTGTTCTCATTCCAATAATTTACAAGTAATTCTTTTAGAATATCGACGTATTATTGTCTTTACAGGAGTCTCGCTAGATAATTCCCAATATTCGGTGTTATTGACTGACTCAAGATTTTCAAGCGTCTCCCTATTGTTTTCGTTAGTGTTTTTCTGTTTAGCTTCAAAGCTATGCTTTTTTATAATCAAGCATTTATTAATTGTTTTATCACTTACTATACAATTAGTAAGTACATGCCATGTAGCATTACTATCTTTGGTGTGTCTGTTGACACCTATATTTTGGTATGCTTTATGTATATTTTCAAAAATTGATGCATTTTGATCTAGCAACATTAGATGTTCTTAACCCCATGGTCTTCATTGTAGGTATCATCTTAATTAATTTCATCATTGTAATAAATTATTGACATCTTTTGTGTATCATTTAGATTATCTAAATAATTATCGTAAATTCCCCTAGCATTTCCTCTCGCATTTCTTTCGGACATTTTGTTAGGCATTGGTTTTATAATGTTTTCATCGTTTTCAATTAAGTGAATTGGATTTCTTTACAAAATGGAAGGAGGTGTTGTTAGAGGTGAATATCCATTAACAAGGTTACTTTCTTCATTCAAAGTGTTTCAATGAAAATTTTAGGATTAACATTTGGATTCTTGGGGTAAAGGTTCAGCATTTGGATTGTTAGGTAAAGGCTCAACATTTGGATTATCAGGTAAAGGTTCAACATTTGGATTCATATCAATTTATTCATCCATACCAACCTTATCATTCAATTCATTATCAATATTCATTGCAAAATCATTATTCTCTACATTTCTGTTGTGTATTTCATCCTCATTTTCTAAAACATTAGGTAAATTTGATATAGTATATGTACCTTTCCCTGCATGGATTTTTTACATCAACTTCACTTTCTTTATCCTCATCTCTTCCAATTTCTCTATTTTCTTTTTCTTGACTTTCCTCTTATCCTTAGCTCGAATTTTATTTCCCATGATTACAAATATTCAACTACCGGGGTAGGGGAAAAGTTTAACTACTCAAAATTCATGTAAGAATGTATAGGAATCAGTATACTAGACAAAAAGGAGACATAAATCCCATGAAGGATATGGCTAGGACAGGTTGGGGGCCATAAAATATATAGAAAGCAAAATGCGTAAATGTTATAACACGTATGTGTTTTACAGTTTCCCTATTTCCAAGGCATTCCTTTAGGCTTGGATCTAGGTTGGATCCCCAAGCCCAAGACATGGAACCGCAAAAACAAAGCAAACAACGTGTTTTTTCAGAAAATTGGTAAAATGGCTATTCCACCATGATAAATCACACTAAAAATTGATACATTTAATAAAAATATGCCTACAATGTCAAAAACTTTCTTCTTTCCAAAAATACAATTTTTCAAATTTTCTAACTAATATAAGGTTTCCATATTAATTATTTTCTAACTATGCCTTTTTGTCGCTATTTTCTGGAGTTTATACATGTCTATCTTTCAATGTGTATCTTTTTTGACTCATCAAAATTGAATAAAACATTTTTAGGCACAAACTAGGACTAATTATATACATATTTTTTTAAAAAAATTGAGGTAGTTAGGGGGAACATTCGGATCTCTACTATTTTTCAAAATTAAATTTTTGTACTAGAAAAATCATTAAAAAAATACTCGCTAAAAAAATCTTTAAAAATTCTAGCACAAACTAGATGCTCCTAGCTATCTTTCTACCAAAGGGTTTTCAAAAATACTAAATAGTGCTCAAAAAATGGTGGGGGGCAAGAAAGACACTCTACTATGTTTTTTAATAAAAATAGGAGCACCTATTGGTATTTTAGTTATTTGACCCACTTAAACTTAACCATTTTCAATCAAATTTATCGGTTTAGAAACTAGACTCAAATGCTAGGATTCATGTTCTTACAACATCTTCCAACTTTGAGTGTAACTATTCAAATATCTCATACAAGTTAAAAAATTTATTTTTCAAAATAAAAGTGTCCACTAAAGACCCCCTTTTGCCCCCCTAGATTGGTGCACTTACCCAAAATCAGTCTTGGCCCCAATTAATGAAACACCTTCTATAGATTTTCTTCTCTCTATGACTACCGTTAGAAGCATTCCCTCAGAAGATTTAGTTTCATCCACCCATTTCCTTTCACCAAGATGAAGTTTGGATTCTTTTTCTTCTTCTAAGTGTAGGTCTGATTTTCTCTTTTTAATTCTTGGCTCATGCTCCTAAGTTCCTTTAATACTTTCCCACATGCAACCATTAGAAATTAAAGGAATATTATTAACAGAAATAGGTTCCTTACCTTCCATCTTCCTTCGTATTTTCTTCGCATTTTCTCCATCCTCTTAAGCTCTCATAGGGAAGAAAATAAAATCAGTCAAAGGTTCACCTTTGGAAATGGTAGTGGGTGCTTTTGGTGCTCCCAAAGGCCGATCCTTCACCCCAAATTGTTGTAAGGGTTCTTTCCCTTTTATCATTGTTATATTTCACTACTTTGGTGAAATTGGATGACTAGCAAGCTTACATGAAGAAATCTTCTCCAACATTTTATAAATTCACTAATACACCTCTCGTGAGACCTAGAAGATTGATTGAGATTTGGTAAAGGTTGGAAAATTATTGAAAAATTATCTTTGGGTGTTTGAAGAGCTAACCAAGCTCATGTAATGATGGTCGAGCTATTTTGGAAAGTAATCGAACCTCTTAGAACATCGAGCTCTATAATCCAAGAACGAGCCCATTCCAAGTACACCGAGCTATGTGTTTTCAAGAGGGTGTTGGGATATCATGGTAAAGAAGACAAGAACACATTGTTGAAATTCAAGCTAGTTATGTGCACCAAGCTAAGTATGAACCAAACTTCCTTACAAGGCCTCGACTGAACTTTGTATTCCAAAGCCAATTCGCAAGACTCTCAAAATCAAGCTCACATGGTCACACATAGGTTGAGCTCGGTTGAGAAGTTGTGCAGATACCGAGCTACACCTTATAAAAATCATCTTGTGTTGAAACGCCTAAGTTACCTTAAAGAGCTCGAGAAAGTTTCGTGACATATTGTGTTAGTTGAATGTAACCAGGCTATGGAGGTGACTCATTAACCTGAGAATTGGAAGGATCAAGTTTCCCTGAGCATAATTTTACAAGGGAACATGGCTATGATGAAGGTTGAGTTGTGAAAATACAAAGGACTCATCGATCTAGTGCGGTCATACTAGGCTTGAGCCATTAGCCGCAACTCAAAGAACCAAAATAAAAGGAGACTCTAAGGCTATGTGGAGCCTCCATGTGGAAGTGGGGTAGGTGGTAACCAATGTGAATGGATATCAATGTGGCACCATGCAATAATAAATATCTTGACATTATATTAAAGAGTGCTCAAAGCTTGTGGAGTCATAAGTGTTCGCCGCGTGGAGGTGATGTGGCAAAGATGACTTATTGTAAAATAAAGGGGGTTGGTATGTACTAAGGTGGGCTTGAGTGTATGAGGTCAGTACAACTTAGAAGTATGGAGATCCAAGTGGGAGGGGATTCCGTGAGGTGATCGGCAACAAGGGGAGAGTTGAGTTGCAAAGCGATGAAGTTTAATACCGATGCAAGATAAGGATCCCAATGCATGGAAGGTAGTTGGGAGTAATAGGATGGTGTGTCAATATAATATAAATGTAAAGAGCTCAAGGTGGAGGTAAGATCCATCTTGGTGAATCGATGATTTGAGTTGTCTCCCATCTTAAATGCTTTAGACACACTCAATTCTCCAACATAGAAATGTAGAAGCAATGGAAGGAAAATATGATGGGCCCATATAAATTTAATGCAAAATCATTCTAATGATGTGAAACATTGAGAAAGGATATGAAATTATTAAATTTTATCTTCCCAACCAAGAAATTAACTCCAGTCCCATAATAATGAAGGAATTCTGGAAAATCCAATTTACCCACTTGGACTCGAAGCTCATAACTTGAGCAATTCTCAACGGAAACATGTAAAATTGGTCTTATTGGAATTGTGGCTCTGAGTCCGACACATAGAAACCAAAAAAATTGGAAATTGGTGAATATTTAATAGTGAATTTCATAGAAGACGAACCCAAGTTTAGTTTGGTTATTGGAGAGGGGCTGGGAATGCAAGAAAGAAGCAAGATCCATCATTCTTTCACTATTACAGGTCATGGGACAGCTTGGGAGAATTTTACAAGAAAATTACCATTAATTTCCATCATTTATTGCAACTTTCAATTTGTTGGAAAATCAATTTCGGTATTTTAGTCTCTCCCTCTTCTCATTCTATAAATTGTAATCTTGGGATCATTTATAAGGAGTTAGTCATTCTTCCTTCCCCCCCTCTCTTTCTTCTCTGCTAGTGTTGATTGTGGAGATTAATCCTCCTCTCTTTGCTTTGTAATAAAATTTTCTTACCTCTTTCCCACTAATGATGTATTGTGTGAATTCATGGAGCAATTAAATATGTTTTTGATGCATCTTGTCCATCCTTTACATATTTTATTGTCTCTTCTTGCCTCTCACCATTGTAGGGTATATTGTGCATATCTCTTGATGTCTATTTCAGGTTTTGGGACATGTTTTTAATGGGTTTGAAGTGGTGTTCTATTTGAATTTATCCTTGGCCTCGTGGTGCATTTTTTCCACCCTCTCCATTTCTCACCTATCTCCATTTCGTGTAGTTGGATTTTGATCAGCCCACCTCCTTTTCTAGTGTATCATTTGCTCTCGTGTAGGTTTTATTCTCATGCATTATCTCTCCCTAGTCCATTGGAAGGTTAGATTAGGATTATTTTATTTTTCTATAATAGGATTAGATTGTGGCGGTAGTTTAGAAGTTAGGGTTCATTTTAAGAGACCTCTTAGAAATTGGAGGTGGAAAATACCTAGTGAATATCCTCGGAACCGATTTCACAGGAAGGTAATTTTTTTGGGGGTCTGACGCCAAAATTTTCACCTAATTTTTAGTTGGTGGGACGAGAAGTATATTTTGTGTAGATGTGCGATAGATATTTTCTAACATGCATCAACAAGGTGGTTGATGTGTGTTAATACAACCTCATTGGCACGCATTAACAACCTTGTTGACACACGTTAATGAGGTTCTGTTGACGCGCGTCAACCACCTTGTTGACATGTGTCAGCGAGGGTGTTGTCTGACATCAACCACCTTGTTGATGCACTTCAACAAATCTCTATCGCGCGTTTTCGCCTCTACCATCCGGTCGTACAACAAAAAATCTCCGTGTCGCGCATCAAAAAAACTTTGTCACGCATCTACTTCCTCCACACTCCTGTCGCACGTCAACAAACTCTCTTTGTCACGCGTCAACAAACTCTCCCTATCATGCATTAACAAAATATTTTTCACGCATCTATAACCTTCGCCGTCATGTCATGTGTTTACTGTACTTGATAATACATATGCCCCAGGTGGTATGAGTGAGCTAGTAGTGTTCTACCTGGCGAATAATATAGGATTATATAAGGGATTGTTTCAAGGGTAAAGCGAAGTCGACCCCTAAAAAAAATTAAGCTGTAATGTTTAGGCGAACAAAGTCACCGACCGCACTAGAAAATTCACCTTTTCAAATTTTTCAAAAATGTCATATTCACCATATTACGATTATTTGCCACTAAAATTATCTCTGTTAGGAGTAGGAACCAACCTTCTCTAGAGGGTCATCTCAAGCCCGCAAGTCCCACAACTTAACCGATGATACAATGTCAAAAAAATTACACCAAATGCCCCATCCACATTTCAGGTCATTTGGGGGTGTTGTAATTTTGTGATAATAATCACCTTGGAAGGGTGGATATAAATGCATTTTCCTCTTCGATTGTTATCATGCTTCCTTCATCTTGTAGCTGATCCGCTACATGCTCTTCAACTTGCTTCGTCATACTGGAGGGTTTTCTTCCCTCAATGGATGAGACCTTTTTGCCAAGGTCTTTTGATGGGGTTCGGGCCTTATGTTTTGTGCCAATTCCCACTCTTTCTGTTTCTAAATTTATGAACTCTGAAAATGTTAGGGTACCATGGATCTTCTCCGAAGAGCTTGATATTCCTCAAAGAGAGTTACCACCTTGTTGACTTTCGAACCCTAGGCTCTTCACTTTAAAATATCTTCTTGCACCTTCATCCATCTGTCCATTGAAACCCTAGGCCTTTGAGAATCCATGCTCTGATACCACTATAATAACCCTTTTAAGTATTTTTTATTGAATATTCTATATCTAGATCTGAAAATGCAAATTGCAACAAACTATAGATAAAAACCAACGACTTATACTAGCTTAAAAAGATGCCAAAAACACCATAAAACACATCCACACAACTTGCCACTATTTTATATATGATATTTGATATTTTTAGAAGCCAATATAACCAACAAACACTAAAAACACACTGCTGGAAATGAAATACACATTGAAATTGCAGCCACGAAATAATTATGAAATATAGATATAGAAGTCTCCAAAAATCATGCAATTCAAGATTCTGGCCTTTAAAAATATGACAAATATGATTACAAAACCAATTTTTCTGATTATTTTCCTATTTCCTCAAACCCCTGCCCCTAAGTAGGTCACTCCACCATAGAAAAATAGCATAACTACTAGAAACACCAAAAGGGTCTTCAAATCAGCTTCCTTCTTCAATGTCAAATGGTGATAAAGGGTTTTCATCCTTCACCCAAGTCTAATAAATGGTTTTTATCTTTCAAGAAGACTTCACATGAGGGTTTTCATTCCCAAGTGGATGAATAAGGAGAAAAATATCTCTTTGGCACGTATAGAGAAAATACGCCAAGCTAGTGTGCAAATGATCTCTCTCTTCTCCTTTTATAACTTCCCTTTGGCACCAAAACTCATTTAGGCAAGGCCAACCTGTATAGAACAAAATAACACTAAAGAAAACATTATAATATTAGATAAAATATATTATAAAGTGCCTAAGGGTCTTCTCCTTCATTTCTTCTTCTTTGTCATGGAGAAGGGATGACAAGAAGACCAATTTCCAGCTCTTAGGTGGGAAAAAGGGACATTACAATTTTCTAAGCTAAAAACAAGAGTTACTCGATAGGGAATGTGAAAAGTCTGAGCATAAATTAAAAGACATAGGAAACATGTATGAAGAGAATTACGGCTATTGTGGCAGATTTTTCAGAGTAGTTGAAAAGGTTCCATCTCTCATCTTTTTGACCTCATGAATCTTGAAACGATCTTATAAAGTATGAAGACATAACGAAGCATGAAAAATGTCATTATGAAATCTAAAGGAATTTTTATTTTAAGTCTCTTCATCTCCTTTGTATGTGCAAATAAAATCTGAAAATTGAATTTTTTTAATATGAAGTGAAACTTAGGTATAGGAGTTTTTATTTCTACAAAATCTCGATTTTGGACCTTGATAAATTTTGTTCAAGCTTTGTGGATGCATGTTGAAATTATATGTGTGTATAGATGAGATAAGTGATCTAGGGTAAATAAAGTGATATGAAATAAATTTTAAGAGCTTGGTGATGTATGTTGATAGATGAACATATTGATAGAGAGAGGTGGTCTTGAGTGAAGTAGTGAAGATGAAATCAATATAGAGTGAAATTTTTGTGTGAGAGGATCATTAATATTAATAAGAGAGCATGATTTAATGGGTAAAATCATAATTGAATACCGATATCATAAAGGTGGTGAATTGATGAAGATAAAACATGTGATCATGCTTGAGTACTTATTTGTATGAAGAGGAATAAAGCATGAGATTGAATATTTGATCACCATGACTGTGAAGGAGATTAGGGACATGTAAAATCATATGTTATGTCTTATGGATTGAGTTAGTTTCGGTAGCATGTACATATGAAAGTGTGATTGTTTGAGAGGGTGGTTCAAAGAGAGTATTCTAAAGAAGATGAGATTATGAAGGAAACCTTGTATGACTGAGAATTGATGTTGATTAGGTTTTCAAAAGAGAGATGAATTAAGAGGACAACTAAGAAGAATAATGAGTTGATTTAGTGGTCACAATCTAATGTGTGAGACAACCAATTCAGAGTGATCAAAACCTTGCAAAAGTCTAAGTAGCATCTTACAAATTAGGAGTTGAATATTCCTTATAAATTGAAGCTTACAGAAGGGTAGTAGGTTTCTGATGAATTTGGGATTTGAATCTTCCATGCGTGGTGGTGCAAAGTAACTTGTAGAAATTATTATGATCCACAATCATTTATTCATCAAACCTAGGGACATAGACTTTCAACACTGTCAGTGTTATATACACAGTTACAAGTGTTCAAGAGATACAACTAAATTATTTTTTTGTCACAATAACTAGAAAATATAATGCTGAAACTAAACTAGGTTATAGATAAAAATAGATACTACAACTAATGAATAAAACAGGTAAAAACAACTCATAAGTAAGGAAATGATTTGTTGCAACTCTAATCTACTCATGCACAAAACTTAAAACAACAAAGAAAAAAGGAAAGGTTATCCATCTATAAGACCCACCTGGATCAAAGCTGGCATTGATCCAAGAGATGCTTTAAGTTTATTCGGGATGAACAAAAATTATAGACCTTACGCAGGTTGCAAGGTCTGAATGCGTTGAATAAGCTATTCCGGAGTCTAACTCAGCTGATCGTGTTAAATGAATTGGTTCCCGATATCGTAATATCAGGAAGGTCTTGATCGTGGGCCAGGTAATAAATTTAGATACATTTATTCAACTAGCCTATTGGCAGTGCTGGAGTGAATCCTTTTCGTGAATGTATGTCTGTAGGTTCTTATTCTGAACATTCTAAATGTTAGACCTAAACTGGATTTATTAAGGTTAATAACCTAAACCTAAACTATAACCTATGGGATTAGATTAGTGCTAATCTAACCTAGGCCTAAGCTATAAACTAAATGTTCTAAGGTTAGTGACCTAGCGCTAAGGAGGTTAGACTAAGTATCATCTTAAATCCTAACCTATGCTTCTAACCTAACAAATGTTAGTGGAGGAAGGGGACCTATGAAGGGGTGCGAGCCATGGGCGGTAGTTTCTATGGCATTAAATGGGATGGATAAGTATGAAGGACAAGGAATTAGTGGAGGTTTCAAATGGCTAGTGAAAGCCGACGTGGCAGAGTCGCCAAAGTTAGAAATGGTCTTTGAATTGTTTTTATCCATCGCCAACTATGGCGGTCGGTGGCAATGGAGATTGAGCGGGAATTTTGGAGTTAATACAATTAATGAACTCGGTCTTCGAGCTCGGATTTCTCGAGAAGACATGCAAAATGGAAAACTGGTAGTTTGTTTGGTTTTTCATGCGCTCCGGTTTTCTCTCTGTTTGATCACTGGTTCTTCGCACCAGTCTACTTGGTGTTGCATGGCAAATATGAGAGTAACTAGCTCTTTTCTCTATCAAGGAAAGTTTATAAGGCATGGAAATAACAAATTATTGATGTTGAATCTAACGTGGAAAAAGAGGAGAAGGCTCGAGCTCTTTCAGTGGTCTTCTTCGGATTTTTAAGCAGCATTACCAGGCATGTTAGGCCCTAACTCTTAAAAATCTTGCTTTCCTTCAAATGATTTCATTAGAACAACTCTGTTCAGATGATTTTTGGGATCAGTTGGTTTTTATGGTAGCTTTGTGTGATTTAGTTGTTGTATCTTCTTACTGGCTCGATTTTTCAGTGAACCCTTGATGGGTGTGCATTATGTTTCGAACGGTTGCACTATCCTGCTGTGTTTTGCATTTCGGTTAGATTTTGTAGAAATGCTTGCATAGATAATATATGAATTTGGCTCTGTGGAAGTCCATGAATTGTTTTCTTGTTTGATTCAGACTTCAGTCTATACCTTGTTGTTTTCTCTTATTGAAAATGATACTGTTGGATTTCTTGAATGTACAGTATATTCGACTTTTTATAAGATTTGTCGTGGGTAATATATGTTATTGTTGCTGTTGGACTTCTTGAAATGAAAATATGTTTTGGTTTCTGTAGAAGTATCGCCGTGAATACTATTTGTTATTGAATTCCGTTGGAATCCTAGAGTAGATAGTATTTTGACTTCTGTAGAAGCTATCAATGAGAATACTTGTTAGTTTAGACTCAGTTGGAGCCCTGGAAAAGTATCTGGTATATCTATTTTTGTCGCTTTGTTTTGATTACTGTGGCTTAGCAGTGAATATCGCAGATATTGGTTCAGTTGGAATCCTTGATATGTATCTTGAGTTACGACTTTTGTAGAAGTTTTGGTGTGAGCATTATTGGGATTCTTGAACTGTTGTCGCATGAAATTAACTCTAATCGAAGCTTTGTTATGAGCACTAGTTGTATGTGATACTGTTGGAGATCTCGATATGTTGCGAGTTGGTGTGAATCTCGATTAAAACCCTCGCTGTGTATGCATATCGTTCTGACTCCTTCTTAGCATTCTTGTGTTCCTGTCTGTTCGCTTCTGTGGAAATTAACGGAAAGGTTTTCTTTACAAACCTTACTCGGGTTGAGACCCTGTTGTATCCGTAGTAGCTTGACTTAGAATGAAACTTTGAGGAAAATACTGATATGGGATTCGGCTTCTGTGAAGACCTTGTTGTGATTATTTTTCTTGAAAACGGCTTCCAATAGAAGTCATGGCTGTTTTATCGTAAGGATTTGTTTCAGTTGAATGAGGCTGTGCATGTTTGTGTTTGATTCAGTATGAATGTCACTTTATATGCATATGGAACATCATTTGTTTTAATGTTATCTAGCCTCTTGTTTGACTGTGATAAAGAGGTTGTTCTTTTGATTTCAGCCTTGGATTTAAGTCCTTGTTGTGTTAGTAGGGATTAGATTGAGCTGTATGTTGCTGAGTGTTTCGACTCAGTGGGATTGCTCTTGTGTTTGTGCATGATTACGTCTTCTGTTATCATGATTATCTAGTCATGTGCTTGACTGAAGTAAAGAGCTATTAACTGTACCTTGACAAGCGATGGCGTTGGATATTTTCTCATTTGTTGAATAATATGGAAGGTTATGTGGGGTCTATTTGATGGATTATTCATCACTGCCTTGTCACGAGAGCTACTGTGTTGTTCAGTAAGTTATAGGCAATTTTTATATGTGTATTTTGACGGACTGTAATTCTTCCTGTGGTCTCGACTGGCTTAGTCAGCAGGTGTATAATGTGATTGCATTACTCTTAAGTGGATGGTACAGTCATGAGCATGTTTGGAAGGGACATCTGAATGTCTCGTTTTTTTCTTCTTGTAAAGTATATGTTGATATATTTTTATCTAACTGTTGGATTTGTTTTAACATACTGATGGATTCATGAATTGTTATGATATTCATTTTATTATGTTGAATATAATGACCTGTCTGATGTTTGTTGTCCTTGGGATTCAGATGGATAGTTGTTTTGGATACAATTGTTCTCCTTGGTCACATACATTTATGAAGAAATATCTGAAAAGTATCTAGGACTATTTAGTAACTATAATATGAGTTACGCGTTTATAGTCATGTTTGAATTACAAAAGAGCATAGTCTGAATATATTTACATGTTTGGTGAAATGATTTCATTTAAACAGGTTGTTTAATGAAAACAATTGGTGGATTGCAATTGTTTTAAGAATTAGTGCTTATCATGCTCAGTTCATCGAACTGACCCGTGTTGACAATTTTTGCAGATGATTGCTGTAAGTGGTAAAGGCACGCAGATCTGATATGATGTTCAGATTGTTTAATTTGGTTTTATGATGAATTACAGCTTGATTCTCTGAATGTACTACTTGAAGAAAGATGTTCTTTTGCTGTTGAGTATTGTATCAAGTATGCTGAATGCATAAAATGTATTTGATTAGCTTGAAAGGAATGAAAAGAGATATTTGTTACTTATGTGTTTGTATTCGTATCTTGATGGTTTGACCTTCTTCGGTTCGAATGATCTTGAGAGCATTATTATTATTGTATAAAGTGGAGACTTTTGTGATTATCTAAGTAAGCTTGCAAGATTATGTGACTGAATACTTATGATTGTTTAGTAGTTCTAGTATGTTCTATCTAAAGCTAAATTGGAATTTAGATCACTGTCTTTCTGGAAGCTAGGGTTAAAATAAACCTGAGCAGGAAGCTAAACAAGCTGAATAAATTATTACTTCCTAGTCTTGATCTAAGTCAGGACAACGTTTAATTGGATTCTTAATCACTATATCTCGATACTATTAAGTAAGATATAAATTCAGTTATGAGAACTGATATAAACCTAAAAAGGGTTTGGTTAGCAATCTCATGTGAAGGATGAGGGTTATTGTCCAATTTCATTGATTTAGAATTATGTATATTCTATGAACTCCTTCAAGGGACCTCTAGTCTTAATAACTTCTCTTGTGTAAAGGGTTTTACTAAGAAAGGTAATTCTAAGGTGAGGAACCCAGGGATTGGGAAAGACTACCCTTAAGGGAGCGTCTTATAGTATAATTTTAACTCAACGTATGTTATACTTATTAATAAGTAGATCTTTTCGAGGTGGATTTAAAGGTCGACGCACAAGTCAATCAGTAGGTTGTACCTTCGAGAAGATTAGGATCTTCTCGAAGATACAACAATGCAGGTGACTTATGATGACACCCTTTGCATTGATCGCTAAGATTTACACTTTAAATTCGAACAAGTTACTCTGGGACTGAATAGGAATGTGGTCACGTTATAAGGCTGCCCTAGGAGACTCGGGGTATCTTGACACACTGGATTAACTTGTATTGACCCAGTATGTCAGCATATCCCTAGTCCTCGGGAGCATCCCTATAACATTCTCATATTACTAATCCGTTCTTGAGTGAATAACTTGGGGCAGGAATGACTGACAGAAGTCAGTATAAGACATTCTACATAACATAGGAATGGGGTGAAGGACGTATTCCAGATTGACGAGTATGCCGTCAAGGAATACGAGACATAAGCAGTATGTTTCAAATCTTTGGCCAAAGTATCGCAAGCTGCTGATTGCGTTGTCCTAAGTCACCTAGTCCAAGGGATGAGATGCCGATGAATAATAGTAACAATTATTCAGATAGGTTCCTTGGACAGAGCATTCTAAATCCTAGATTAGGGAAGAGAACCGCAAGAGTATTGTGTTAAAATAAAAACGCCAACTCTTTGATACTCATGAATAGATCGGTAGATTACCGAGTCATGGAATGAATAGATCGGAAGTACTCCGAGTCATTACAGCTGCATATGGTTATCTGTTATAAGAATGGTTGTTTTTGATTTGTGAGTTCTAAATTATGTATTTAGAACCAGGAAGCATTTATCAAAAAAAAAAATTACTTGTTCTAATGTATAAAAATGAGGATGTTACATCTTGGTATCGAGTCAAGGTTGCAGCTCTGGACCTATCATGTCCATAAACCGATAAAACCTGAATTTTTTGTAATAGAAAATGGTTAGAACAAGGGGGAACGTATAATAATGCTCCACCAAGGAGGGGTGGCAACAACCCAAAAACTTGATGAGATCCTTGCTGCCCTGTTGGACACAAGAGATCATTTAGCTATACTTGAACAGCAGGTGATGGGAAATGAGGAGGATGAAGAAGCTGGTAATAACAATCAACAACCTCCTGAGGACAACCCCGATTTGGGTGTTGATATTAATGCTGGAAATGCACCTGTTCAACCAGAAAACAAAAAGGCCAGGTTGGCAGCAGAACTCACTAATGATATAAAAAGGATAAGCCCACCTAAGTATGATGGCACCACATTAGGAGATGGAGCTGAGAACTGGCTCAGCGAAATGGAGAAGTACTTTGCAATAAGAAACTTCTCAGAGGAAACCAAAGCTATTTGGGGAGCCTATCAGCTTTCCCATGAAGCATCTTCGTGGTGGGATAGCCGTAAAGTTGAGCTAAATATTGATGAGACCAATATTACTTGGGATCAATTTAAGGGCTATTTTAGGCAACGATGGCTGCCACAACTTTTCTATGATCAGAAAATGATAGAATTCCAGAACTTAGCTCAAGGGAAGCTAATGGTAACTGAATACTGGGAGCGGTTTACAAAACTCCTTAAGTATGTACCGCAGTATCAAACTGACGAGAAGTTCAGAATATGGAAATTCATCATGGGATTGAATCCCGTGATAGGGGGAGAGGTCGATGTTCACAGTCCAACCACTATGGAAGGAGTTGTTGAAAAGGCCATAAGACAAGAATAGAAATTAAAGGCTATTTTCGCCATAAAGAGGAAGTGCGGAAGAAGATCGCAAACCCTTCTTCAACTTCTCTTGCACCCAAAAAGGGACCATGGAAAAGTTTGGAAACAAAAGTAAGTTTCAGGGATAATAGTAAGAAAGCAAAGAGTAAATAAGCCTCATTGAAATGTAAGGGATAATTTTGCCAAAATTATAACAATGGGCGTAAGCCCTATGGAGGACAACGTGATAATTACAAGACTCGGAGGCAATTTTGAGCCTAAAAAGGGACCCGTAGGAGGTGCTACAATTGTGGCAAAGACCACTACGCAAATCAAGGCCCTTCAAGAAGGATGATCGTAATCGCAAAGATAAGATACATGCCGCAAAGAGAGCATACAAGCAAGTGAAAAGCAAGTGACACCTATAGAAGTTCGGGTAAGTTATTTGGCATACCTGCTCACTATTCTTTTTGATACAGAGCTACCGAATGTTTCATTTCTAATAAACTTGCTTCTAAACTTAAGAGAAAAGCTGGAAAATGGATAAATCTTGACTCGTACAAAGATGGTAATAACTCGTTTATACAAAGTGAGTATGTGTCTTTTTGGGGGCAGTCCTTGACTTACCTAACTTTTCCATGGAAGTTGACCTCTATGTTACACCTTTGGGGTCTTACGACATTGTCATTGGTGTCAATTGGTTAGCTGAACATAAAGCAAAAGTAGACTACTATGAAAAGAATATAAGATGTTTAGATGATCAGCTGGAAACAACAGAGATTCAAGGGGTTAAACGGGAAATTTTAGTTAGAAAACTGTCAGCTATGCAGCTTAAAAAGGCTAAAAACAAAGGATGTACCCTTTATGCAATAAAGATATCTGAATTTTCAGAAGAAGATGGTGATTCCATGAAACGATTTCCTCTGCTACAAAGTTTCAGGGATGTTTTTCCGAGGAATTACCAGGGTTACCACCCAAGAGGGAATTTGACTTCACCATCGAAATCAAACCAGGAACTGAACCTATTTCCAAAGCACCTTATCGGATGACTACTATGGAGTTAGTCGAGCTTAAGGCACAATTGCAAGAACTTTTGTCTAAAGGTTTGATTAGACCAAGTGTTTCACCTTGGGGAGCACCTGTAATATTTGTGAAAAAGAAGGATGGAACACTTAGGCTGTGTATTGATTATCGGATGTTGAATAAAGCAACAATCAAGAACAGATATCCACTTCCAAGGATCGATGATTTATTTGATCAGATGCATGGGGCAGCGGTTTATTCTAAGATAGATCTTCGATCTGGTTATCATCAGTTAAGGATTAGAGAAGAAGATATTCATAAAACAACTTTCCGAACAAGGTACGGACATTATGAATTCACGGTTCTACCCTTTGGATTAACTAATGCACCCGCAGCTTTTATGAACTTAATGAATAATATTTTTCAAGAATATTTGGACAAGTTTGTACTTGTATTCTTGGACGATATTCTCATTTATTCTAAAAGTGTTGAGGAGCACAATGAGCATTTGAAGATAGTTTTGGGGATTTTGAGAAAAGAAAGTCAGATGGTAAGTTATCCAAATGTTCTTTCTTTGATTCAGAAGTTCACTATTTGGGTCATGTCATTAGCAAGGAAGGAATTGATGTAGATCCTTCAAAAATAGTGGCAATAACTGAGTGGCCTGCACCAAAGAATGTGCACGAAGTAAGAAGCTTCATGGGTCTTGCTGGTTACTATAGAAAATTTGTTAAGGATTTTTCTAAAGTAGCTGCACCGATAACTTCATTACAGAAGAAGGATAAGAAATTTATTTGGAATGATAAGTGTGAAGCGGCTTTCAAAAGTCTGAAAAGCCAGTTGACTTCCGCACCTATATTAGTTGTACCAGACCCTAATGGGAGCTTTACTGTTGTAACGGATGCTTCTGGGGAAGGCCTTGGAGGTGTTTTGTTACAAAATGATCAAGTCAATAAGATATGAAAGTAGAAAACTTAAGTTACATGAGCTGAATTATGCTCCTCATGATTTGGAGCTTCCGCCATTGTTCATGCGCTTCAAGTTCTGGAGACACTATTTACTTGGGAAACCTTTTGAGTTGAAAACTGATCACTTAGGACTGAAATATATTTTCACTCACCTAATCTGAATGCCGACAAGAGAAGGTGGTTAGAGTTTTTATCCCAATATGATTTTGATATTAGCTACATCAAAGGGAAGGAGAATAGAGTAAAGCAGATGCTCTAAGTCGTAGGAGGCACATTTCTGCTCTTATAACATTAAGAACTCAGTTTAAGGATGAGGTAAAAGTGCCTAATCTGATATATACTTTCAAAGAAGTAAAAGCAAAGTGCATTGCAGTAACCTAATGATGAAAGGTATAAGGGTTTTCATTTTGATAATGAAGGAATCTTACGTTATGAAAACAGGTATACGTATCTATGCTCGAACGATTTGAGAAAGAAGTGTTAGTTGAATTTCATAATTCACCTTCTCTGACACCCGGTATTACAAAAATGCTTGCTGATCCAAACAACAATACTTTTGGAAAGGTATGAAAAAGGATGTCATTGATTTTGTGACTCATTGTTCTGGAATGTCAGCGGTTAAGGCGTAACACATGCACCTCGCTGGATGTTATATCCTCATAAAGATACCGCAAAGACAAATGGCAAGTAATAAGCATGGATTTTGTACAAGGGTTACCTATGTCTAGGAACAAACATGATGTTATCCCGGTAGTTGAGATAAACTAACTAAGGTAGCTCATTTCATCACTGGAAATCTAAAGGATGATTCACCAGTGTTGGCCAAAAGATTCGTACATGAAATTTTCAGGTTACATGGTGTACCAGAATTGATTATATCTGACAGGGATCCTAGAATGATGTCAAGGTTTTGGCAAATGCTTAATACAGCTCTTGGAACGAAACTAAACTTCAGTTCTGCATATCATCCGGAAACGGATGGACAAACTGAGAGAGTAAATCAAGTGTTGGAAGACATGTTGTGAATGTATTGCATGGATCAACAGTATAAATGGGAAGAGTATCTTCCATTAGTTGAATTCGCATACAACAACACTTATCACTCATCTCTTAAAATGGCACCATTTGAAGCACTTTATGGAAGGAAGCGTAACCCCTGTTAGCTGGGATAGTGTTGAGGATAGAGTGGTAATTGGACCAGAGATCCTCACTGAAATGGAACAGCAAGTTAAGCTGATTCGTGAATGATTAAAGGAAGCAACGGATAGGCAGAAGAGCTATGCTGACCTTAAGCGGGTTGATCAAAGGTTTGAGCTTGGTGAGAAGGTTTTTCTTCGTGTTAAACCTAGAAAGAGTTCTATAACTTTTGGCAAGGCTGCCAAGTTGTCACCTCGTTACGTGGGACCTTTCGAAATTGTCGAAATAATCAATCTTGTAGCTTATCGATTAGCATTACCACCTGCTTTATCTCGCATGCATGATGTTTTCCATATTTCTTTGCTTAAGAAATACGTTTCAGATCTGTCACATGTTTTAAATTGAATTCCTGCAGTCCAAGACCTAGGAATAATCGTGGTTAAACCCACACAAGTGCTGGAAACTCACCAATTGCATTTGAGAAATCATGAAATACAACAATGTAAGGTCCAGTGGGACCAGTTTAACGAAGAAAGTGCAACTTGGGAAAATCTGGAAGAGATGAAAATTGCTTTTCCTTTTCTTTTTCAACAGAATGAAATCTGTTGACAAAACATTTCTTTTATGAACTTATCTTTTTCAAGTTTATATGAAAGCCAGATTGAGGCAAACATTATTCAGGTTGAATAAAATGTATTGTGACATTGATTTCTGGAACTATTCAAGTTGGAAATAGTCGCATTGTTTTGTGAACTAATAAATTGGTTGACCTGAAGGTTAATCGAATATGTAATCATCGGGACGATGAATCTTTTAGGAGGGAAGCATGTAACACTCTGAACTGATGTTACTTCCTCCTGAGCATTCAAGTGTTGATATATGATTTCTTCTGTAAAAGGATGTGTTCCTTTAATTGTGAAGTCATGCTTGATATGTACTGTATCTTCTTTGCAATTGAAGATCTTTGACTGAGTCGGAATATGATTGGACTCTTTTATTTCTTTCATTTTGCACCTGAGTTTAATCTGATCTCAGAATGAATTGTGGATTTATCCATCTATAAGACCCAGCCTTGGATCAGTGGCATTGATCCAAGAGATGCTTTAAGTTTATTCGGGATGAACAAAAATTATAGACCTTACGCAGGTTGCAAGGTCTGAATGCGTTGAATAAGCTATTCCGGAGTCTAACTCAGGCTGATCGTGTTAAATGAATTGGTTCCCGATATCGTAATATCAGGAAGGTCTTGATCGTGGGCCGTAATAAATTCGTATACATTTATTCAACTAGCCTATCGGGTAGTGGCCGAGTGAATCCTTTTCGTGAATGTATGTCTCGTAGGTTCTTATTTCGAACATTCTAAATGTTAGACCTAAACTCGGATTTATTAAGGTTAATAACCTAAACCTAAACTATAACCTATGGGATTAGATTAGTGCTAATCTAACCTAGGCCTAAGCTATAAACTAAATGTTCTAAGGTTAAGTGACCTAGCGCTAAGGAGGTTAGACTAAGTATCATCTTAAATCCTAACCTATGCTTCTAACCTAACAAATGTTAGTGGAGGAAGGGGACCTATGAAGGGGTGCGAGCCATGGGTGTAGTTTCTATGGCATTAAATGGGATGGATAAGTATGAAGGACAAGGAATTAGTGGAGGTTTCAATGGCTAGTGAAAGCCGACGTGGCAGTAGTCGCCAAAGTTAGAAATGGTCTTTGACTTGTTTTTATCCATCGCCAACTATGGCGGTCGGTGGCAATGGAGATTGAGCGGGAATTTTGGAGTTAATACAATTAATGAACTCGGCCTTCGAGCTCGATTTCTCAGAAGACATGCAAAATGGAAAACTGGTAGTTTGTTTGGTTTTTCATGCGCTCCGGTTTTCTCTCTGTTTGATCACTGGTTCTTCGCACCAGTCTACTTGGTGTTGCATGGAAAATATGAGAGTAACTAGCTCTTTTCTCTATCAAGGAAAGTTTATAAGGCATGGAAATAACAAATTATTGATGTTGAATCTAACGTGGAAAAAGAGGAGAAGGCTCGAGCTCTTTCAGTGGTCTTCTTCAGATTTTTAAGCAGCATTACTAGGCATGTTAGGCCCTAACTCTTAAAAATCTTGCTTTCCTTCAAATGATTTCATTAGAACAACTCTGTTCAGATGATTTTGGGATCAGCTTGGTTTTTATGGTAGCTTTGTGTGATTTAGTTGTTGTATCTTCTTACTGGCTCGATTTTTCAAAGCTGAACCCTGATGGGTGTGCGTTATGTTTCGAACGGTTGCACTATCCTACTGTGTTTTGCATTTCAGTTAGATTTTGTAGAAATGCTTGCATAGATAATATACGAATTCGGCTCTGTGGAAGTCCATGAATTGTTTTCTTGTTTGATTCAGACTTCAGTCTATACCTTGTTGTTTTCTCTTATTGAAAATGATACTGTTGGATTTCTTGAATGTACAGTATATTCGACTTTTTATAAGATTTTTCGTGAGTAATATATGTTATTGTTGCTGTTGGACTTCTTGAAATGAAAATATGTTTTGGTTTCTGTAGAAGTATCGCCGTGAATACTATTTGTTATTGAATTCCGTTGGAATCCTAGAGTAGATAGTATTTTGACTTCTGTAGAAGCTATCAATGAGAATACTTGTTAGTTTAGACTCAGTTGGAGCCCTGGAAAAGTATCTGGTATATCTATTTCTGTCACTTTGTTTTGATTACTGTGGCTTAGTAGTGAATATCACAGATATTGGTTCAGTTGGAATCCTTGATATGTATCTTGAGTTACGACTTTTGTAGAAGTTTTGGTGTGAGCATTATTGGGATTCTTGAACTGTTGTCGCATGAAATTAACTCTAATCGAAGCTTTGTTATGAGCACTAGTCAGTATGTGATACTATGGAGATCTCGATATGTTCATGTTGCGTGAATCTCGATTAAAACCCTCACTGTGTATGCATATCGTTCTGACTCCTTCTTAGCATTCTTGTGTTCCTGTCTGTTCACTTCTGTGGAAATTAACGGAAAGGTTTTCTTTACAAACCTTACTCGGGTTGAGACCCTGTTGTATCCGTAGTAGCTTGACTTAGAATGAAACTTTGAGGAAAATACTGATATGGGATTCGGCTTCTGTGAAGACCTTGTTGTGATTATTTTTCTTGAAAACGGCTTCCAATAGAAGTCATGGCTGTTTTATCGTAAGGATTTGTTTCAGTTGAATGAGGCTGTGCATGTTTGTGTTTGATTCAGTATGAATGTCACTTTATATGCATATGGAACATCATTTGTTTTAATGTTATCTAGCCCCTTGTTTGACTGTGATAAAGAGGTTGTTCTTTTGATTTCGGCCTTGGATTTAAGTCCTTGCTGTGTTAGTAGGGATTAGATTGAGTCATTGT